>CP092878.1:49743964-49860253 GCA_030710605.1 Cordylochernes scorpioides
ATATTTTATATTATGATGCATTAGCGCGCCATCTGTTATGAAAATTCGGAACTATTATAGGCGCGTATGATTCTTTTAAAATTAAACAATATCTACTGCCCTTACTGCAATGGAAAAAAAATTATGGAAGAGCCTGGCTCATCAGTGGTGAACCCTTAGCGGTTTAGCGAGTTTAATCAATATAACAGCGGTATGGTATATTTAACTGACGAAATCGCAGGGAGAGTTCACCACTGATGAGCCCGGCCCTCACATCAAATTTTACATTGCAGCAAGGGCATTAGATATTATTTAATTTTAAAAGAATCAAAGGCATCTATAATAGCTCCGAATATATTCTATATGTTGAATGTTTGGTAAAACTACCGATATTTGGATGCTAAGGGTTGCATTTATATAGATGGAAAGTTTCATAACTGATGAGCCAGGCCCTCTAATTTTGAATTCTCTGCTGTAAAGATGACTAAAGTATTCATTCAAACTCTTTTATATATAGTATCTTCTCACTCTATTTATTTTATATTTAACCTTATATGAACGATATAATGAAGAAGTTTCAATCTCAATCTTTTTTTTTACGTGGCGGAGACTTCCCGTGGTAGACACTACCAGAGTAAACTTGTATATATTCATGTATTGAATTTATGTATCCATTATATATTTACATCATTTACTTCATCTATTTGTTTATTATTTTTCATTATTAGTCTTATTTATATCAAATTTTGATAAGGCACAATTTGAATTATCTATATTAATAAAATGCAAATTTCATAAGTGGTGTTCGCTAAAAACTTTCGTTACAATGCATCAATTTCGACCAAATTTTCAACATTTATGTGAAACGAGATGGAGCAGGTTTTGCTTAACATCAAAATATTTTTCCTAACTTTAACATGCGTAACTTCGCTGTTATCGATTAAATACAAAAAAAAATCAACAGAGATAATTTTATTTATATATAAATACAAAAAAAAAAATCAGCGATTCATTCAACTCAATCTAAAAATATATTCAAAACAAGCAATTTTAAGATAACACCATATGTAAAACAGTCGGCCAAGTAAACAACAACGATATTACATCTTTCTCACATATTCACACACAATCTTGATTAATAATTAAAACTTATCTTTAACATTGTTTATTATACTTCATAATATATAATATTCGTTAGGCAAACTTTCACTCGGATAAAACCCGGGCGAAGACGGGTACACATCCGCTAGTAGATTATAAACACAAGATAATAAGACTAAATCCAAAAAAATAAATAGTTTTTGACGTTTCGGTAACTGTGTTGTTACCATCTTCAGACAAAAGTACTGAATGCGAAATTTTACCTCAGAATGTTTTAACTGTCTTCTTCTTATCCTCTATCTTGTTTACACACATGATAACAGTAACTATATAAAACATGCACATTCAGTACTTTTGTCTGAAGATTGTAACAAAGCTGTTACCGAAACGTCACACACTATTTATTTATTTCGATTGGTCTTATTACCTTTTTATATCAAATTTTGTTTATAAACATATAAAACAATTATAAGAAATAAAAGCATTATAATGCACGAATGTTTATTTTTTTAACGAAAACCCAAACTTCTACTGATGAGCCAAGCCCTCTCAATATATTTTTCATCGCAGTAAGAACAGTAGAAGTTTGTTTTGCTTTAAAAAAAAGAAACATTCGTGCTTCATAATTCTTCTGTTTCTAATATATAGATTGCACGTTATCACCTTATAATAAATAAGCCTAACTGGCCTTGTACTTATTGTTTGCGGAAGAGCATTGCAAATGCAAATATTTATACGCAATTCTGCTGTACTAAATGCTTATGTCCATAATTTTATTGATTAAAATTCTAATAATCCACTCTTAATTGTAGAATATATAAGCAGAATAATCCAATACAGTATTAGAGCTCTGAAAAGCGGTCTGGTAGATTAAATTGACGAAACCGCTTGGAGGGTTCACCACTGAAAAGAACCAAGCCTTCCCAATATATTTATCATCGCAGTATAAACAGTAGAAGTTTGTTTTGCGTTAAAAAAGAAACATTCGTGCTTTATAATTCTTATATTTATTATATAAAGATGGCACCTTATCACCTTATAATATATAAATTTATATGAACATTGTAATAAAGAATTTTCAATCACAATCTCTCTCTCTAACCAAATTTTATATTTAATATTTACCAATAGGGATATTATATAAACATATATTATATATATTAGAATTATTACATGTTATATAAAAATTATATTCAATTTTAAAATTATAATTCCCAGATCAAATTACTCTTTAAAGTCCACCGCAAGATGTCGCTGCTTTCCCTATATAAAACCTATTGTTGTTGTTTTCCGTTGGCAGGCTCAAATCTTTCTGTAGATATGTAAATAAGCCTTTTGTTTTCTTTATTCTATTCTTCTTAAAACAGGTATTACTTTATCAAAATCTATTTCTATTTATTCCTTTAGTTCATTTATAGCTAATTCTGATCCAAACTATTAATATTATACTGTTTACACAACTGCAAACAATATCTAAAATACTCACGCATATCAAAATCAAGCAAAAGCTAATAATTCTATATATATTTAATTACGAAAAAAACAGAATCAAATCTTTTCATATAATAAAAATGTTATAATAAATATTATTTTGAGATAGAGATTAACTGCTGGTTCTTTTGAGTTCATGAGTACTTAATGGTATCGTTTGTAGTCGTGTCATCTTGAAAGAAAAGCAGAAGAATAATTATTTACTATTAAATAGTTTTTATTTTAAATTACTTGAAGATAATTGCAATAAGACATTTTTTCACAGTTATATTGAATTTATGAAATGAATTCTATATCATTGAATTTCAAAAATTGGTTAGATAACTATATATTTACAACAAGTATTAAAAGTCGGCGTATTCTAAAACTATGGACAAAAAACAAATAGAATTATCAATGAATGAAAATAAAATATATAATTTTGAATTATAGAATATTTTTATATTTAGATTATATAATATACACATATATATTATATATATTATAATATATATACATTTATTACTAAATAATATATATATTAAACGCAACAATTTAACAATATACAAAGAACTATAAACAAAAGAAGACCGACATATGTGGAAGATAGCTACATGGTGTATTATTTAAATTATTACTATTTAATTTGCTATTTCCTTAAAGCTTTTTTTTTTCCTTTTAAGAGATTCAACATCGTTCAAAGGAAATCTATTTCCTTTTTGTCGGTTTATTTCTTTTTTAAGTATTTTAAATTGCCCGTATTTTAAATCTCTTTTTGTTTTAACTATTTAAATACATATTTTTGATGGGGAGATATATAAAATTAATTAGGAAAAATAGATTTTATAAACTAAATTTTTAGTTTTTAAAAAATAATATCCGCCAATAATTGGCGATTTTAAAAAACTTTAAAAAAAAATCTTTTAAACCGGAAATATCCAACGTAAACTAGATTTTTTTCTGTCTTCTGATAGCTATCTGAAGGAAAGTTGGAAAATAAACAGAAGATACTTTTATTTCCTTTTTTTTTTACTTTCACAATTTCTATCCTTTGTGGATATTTCATAAAAGTGGTCTAAAGTTGAGAAAATATATCAATTGATATAACGTTTTTATATTTATATATTTTTATATTTTATATCTTTGTTTTTTTTTAACAATTTTTATCTTTTGTTGATTCTTCATAGGTATAGTTGAGAAAAAGAATTCGATTGATATTTTATATTTTAAAGAATGTATACTCTTTTATCGATATCAAAATCAAAATACAATTTTAAAGTGATATCAATTTCAAATATAAAATAATTATATTTAATTTTAATGGATATATATGATTCGTATTTTTAAAAATATAATTGATCTAATAATAAAATAAAATTATATTCAGATAAAATATATAATAAAGAGGAGGAAATATCTTTATTTACGGGGCTGCTAAACAGAAGGGATGATTTTTGAGCCCCGAAAAAAAATTCCCACGCCGGGAATCGAACCCGGGCCTTTCTGGGTGAAAGACAGATATCCTAGCACCTAGACCACGTGGGATGAAGTTAAATATAGGAAAATGAAGAAAGAAGAAAGAGAGGAAGACCTGCAATGAGCTAGAAGGGGTCAAGGGTGCTACCGAAATATCACTAGATGATCTGCAAGTGTTGATCACTAACAGATCATTTTGAAGAATTATGATCAATATAGTCACAACGTTTAATTTGATCTCGACTTGAAGGACACAACTTGGACAAAATAGATAAATATTGAAGTAGTATCATAATTCGGTGTCTCTGGTAATCTTTCTTTTGAAAGAAACAGAGGTATTTTTATTCACACTTGGTTATCTCATTTGTCTTCAATAAATTCCACTGTGTATCAAATATCTTTCAGAGTTATTATCTGAATCTCGATATATGAAATTAATGATTGATACTCAAAATGATTGTTGATTATAATATGTTACCAAAAATGGATATGCTAACGAAAAATAAATTATTATAATTTCTGCTCTCTCTAATGATAATCAAACTATATCGCATATTACCCCCACTTCAAGTGAAAAAGTAAATTAAAAACATTCGCTTCTCAAATTATTAATACGGGAATAGTATTAAATATTGTATATTAAACACACACCTATCGCAAATCTCACCCCATAGAGAATTAATCTTTGTCTATACAATTTAAAAACTGTCTACAATAACTCATTATTCAAAAGTAAGTGATTTTTAAACAAAGATTGGTTTCGTTTAGTTCAGAGTGGATATAACCGAAAATATTAGACCCCATTACATCGCCTATACCTATAATAGAATTATAATATTATTATATTAAATACGAAATATTTATTGCATATTGTGTATTAGAAACACACACATCGCAAATCTCACACGATAGAGCATTAATCTTTGATGTCTATACAATTTAAAAACTGTCTACAATAACTCATTATTCAAAAGTATAGACACCATAACATCACCTATACTAATAATATAATTATAATATTATTATATCAAATACACGAGATATTTATTACATATTGTATATTAGAAACACACTTATCGCAAATCTCACACCATAGAGCATTAATCTTTGATGTCTATACAATACAATTATTTTCTACAATAACTCATTATTCAGAGTTATATTAAGTGATTTTTAAAAGCGATTGGTTGCGTTTAGTTCATAGTTGATGTACCGAAAAAATTAAAACCCTTTCAGACACAAATACTTCATCTATTAATAATAGAATTATCATATACTATACTATGCTATAGGATAGCAAAGCTATTACTGATAAATATATTGATAAAGCTAATATTGTTATGCGGATCTGTATTTCATTATAAATATTATATTCATTTCCGAAGAAATATATAAAGAATACTAATATAGTTTAAGAGAGAAAAACTATATTGAATATTTTAAAATTAATTTGAATATATTATTCATTGAATATTTTGAAAAGGTAATTTTTTATATAAAAAGTGTGCATATATAAATAGTTTATAATATCAAATACGTATATTTAATGTTAAAATGTGTATTAATATGTGGATAGTTTTTCAAAATTATATTTACATATTCATATGTTTGAATATATTTTATGTTACAAGGATTGATAAAATTTTACATTATTATTATTATTTATTTTTTTTTTTTCGGAATTTGAAATTTTACGAATAATGGTGGTTTTTACAATGCTAAAAATAAAATATAAACAATATATTTGAAGTTATATATATTATATTATACATTATTTAATGTTGTTGTTGCGTCCAATGAAGAGCCTCAGATGTCCCCATGCATCTCTAATACAGCAGTCGCAACGTCCTCTATCTTGGGGGTGCAAAGCTGTTACTCTGGGTCCATGTCAATTTTCTGCAAGACTGCGGCCATTTCTGGGCATGATAATATGTGGGTAGGTGTTAGCTCCACACCAGGACAATTCGTAATTATTTAATATTTTATATATAAGAAAAGTTGAGAATATATTATTGGAGTTGAGATATTCCAATTTCTCAGAATATTATTAATATTAACATGTACAATATATTTGGATAACAGAAATACACGAGAATGGAACATGGACCATTTCAGCCGATAATTTCAGATTTCTAGAGATGTCTTGATGATGAAATCTTGACGACATGGAGAACTCATGTTACAAATGATGAGGTCTTATATATAACTGGGGAAAACGAATACTTTAATAAAATACTAAAGAGGGATATCAATTTAACTTGGCCTTTCTCCAAAGAATTGAAGATATATGATGCGAAGAACACTTTTCCATTACATTTGTAGATCGAAAGAAGATAGAAGTCGTGTAATTTTCCTAACACTGGTTATACACTATTGATTGATCATGTTTAAATGATTTAAAAAGACATCTGAGGTAGAAATGATTAACCTAACTAATTAGTATCAACTATATCTTTATATTAGATCATCAATTGAAAAATATTCACTGTGTGCTGTTTTGCGCCAAATTTCGCATATTGCATGTTTATTTTCAAGTTTAGTTTAATTTTGTTTTCAAAATTATTAAGTTCTAATAAATCCCATGACATTTTCAAACATGAGGCCGATATACTGATTTATCTATTAATCCATGTATCCATTTAGTCTTTCTATATACATATTAAGATCCTAACCACCTCCATAACATTCAGTAGGAATATTCAAACCTATGAATTTTCTATTAGCCCATGTATCCATTTATTATCGTTAGATGCATTGGGTACACTAACTACCTCCATAACATCCTAAAGAAATTCAAAAATATGAATTATCTATTAGCCCACTTATGCTCTCAATGTCGTTAGATACATTGGATCCTAACAACTTACATAACATCCTAAAGTAAAATTCAGAACTATGAGTAAATCTATTAGCCCATGTATCCATTTAGTGCCTTTATATACATTGAATACACTAACCACATTCATGACATGCTGAAGTAGAATTCAGACCTATGAGTTTTCTATCAGCCCATGTATCCATCAATGTCCTTAGATACATTAAACACTGAACACCTCCATAACCTCCTAAAGAAAAATCCGAACTACGATGTATATATTAGCATAAATATGCATTCAGTGTCGTTAGATACATTGGATGCACCAACCACATTCATGACATGCTGAAGTAGAATTAAGAACTACGAGTCATTTATTTGTTTATATATATTCATTTAGCGTGTCGTTAAATTCATTAAATACTGAAAAAATTCATAACATCCTAAAGGAAAATTCATAACTATGAGTTATCTATTAGCTCACTTATGCAGATTCATTAGATAAACTTACCACATTCATGACATGCTGAAGTAGAATTAAGAACAATGAGTTATCTATCAGTCTATGTATTAATTTAGTGTTTCTTTAGATAAATCAAATACTAACCGCCTCCATAATATCCTAAAGGTAGGTTTCGGAACTATGTGTTATGTATTAGACCGTGTATCCATTCAGCATCGTTAGATAAATTAAATCCTTACTACCTGCATATAAAATAGTAATATTCGTTTAGTTGATTTCTGTTCCACCAGATGGCGCTCTGCCATCAAAAGGTTCTTGTTAACGTGGTCAGGATATAACTTTTTTGATTTTAAAATACTAAAAATAAATTAAATATTATGAAATTTCAATCTATTAATGCACTTGTATAATATTAAATTTTTTAGATATATCAGATCCTAAATTTAGAGGGTCGGTGGAAGGATGGTCTAAGCCTTTATGTTTTGACCGCTACTACCTGGGTTCGATTCCCGCATTGGGCACTTTTTATGATTTAAAATAAATCTCTAATGGCGCCCCCCCTTTCTTGCAAAAGTTCACCCCACCTGCGAGTACAAGTACAAAACGGGGCGCTGGCACATTTGTAAGTTCAAAGTCGAACTGCTTCTCACATGTGTAATCATAAGCACATAATCATGGTGCACTTACAGTAAAAGCAGTCGCCAACTTCTACCCACCATGATTATCATGGCCTGTATCACGTGTACTAGAGATAGGAAGAAAAAAGATCCTAAATATCCTTATAAACTCGTAATAGAGAGTTTAATACTGTGGGTTATCTATTAAAATATGCATAATTTAGTGTTTCATATTCCATAGATCCTATATTCAGTAAAATCCTTAGTGTTCAGTAATGTGAGGGATCTGTCAGCAAATGTTCAATTCCCATGTTAATCTAGCGAGCGAGAACTTTATCTTTCACCCAACAACAGCGCAGTTCGAGAGACAAACGTTGCTAAGCGACGCTCATAACAAGTTGATATAAATAAATTTAACATTAAAAGTTTGACGTTTCCCATAACTCTCAAAACTTGGAACTCCAAAATGTGGACGGAGAGCAGTTCGAACTGTGAATCCTGGGTTAGGTATCCTGTAGCTGCTAATCACTGACAAGTGCTTATATGTAAAGTAGGTTCATCTACTTTACTAAAGGGGGGTCGGTGGAAGGCTGGTTAAACCGTTTGGTTCTCGACCACTACGACCCGGGTTCGATTCCCGCATTGGACACTTTTTTCTGTTTAAAAAAAATGCTCCAATGGCCCCCGATTCTTGCAAAAGTCCAACCCCACCAGCGAGTGCAAGTAACCATACGGAGCTCTGGCACATTTGTAAGTGCAAATCGAACTGCTTTTCACATGTGTAGACATGTGGTGCGCTTACAGTAAAAAGCAGTCGCTAACCACCCACCATGATTATCATCGCCTGTACCACGTGTACTAGGGATAAGCGAAAAAAAAGGGTTCACCTAGATACATGTAAATATAGGTATCGACAATGTGAATACACTTGTTTACCATATTTAATTATTGTATTTGTATATTCTCTAATTTTAATATATATATACGTTCTGAAAAAAGAGCAATTCATACCTAAATCATTAGATAGTAAAAAGGCATATATTATTTATTCCAATATATGCCTTTTTACTATCTAATAAATAAACATATGGAGCATTAAATCCCGAATGTTTCTTTTCAAATATAACACAAACTTCTACAATCCTTACTGCCATGAAAAGATATTGTGAGGGCTTGGTTCATCAGTGGTGAACCCTGACAGCAGTTTCGCCAATTTAATCTACCTATTCTAATCTAATATTGTATTGGATGCTTCTGCTTATATATGCTGCAATGAAGAGTGGAATATTAGAAATAATTTTCAAGCAAACTATGGACCTATTATTTTAGGACAGCAGAATTACATATACATATTTGCATCGAGCAATGCTCTTCCGCAAACAATAAATACACGGCCAGTTAAACATAATTAATTAAAAGGCGATAAGATGCCATATATATAATAATTGGAAGCGTTCAATATTTTTTTTATCGCAGTGAGCACAGTAGGAAAAATCTCGTGCTTCAATATCTCCATTTCTTATACAGTAGAACCTCCCTGTAAACGACACCCAATTGCAAAGCCAAAGTCTCTTTTAGTGAGAGGTGTCCTCTTACCGGAGAGTTGCTAAATAGTAAAATGAGTCATTTTGGAAATGTAAACTGTCCTTTGTAGAGAGGTGTCCGCTAAATGGAGGTTCTACTGTATTTAAATGGCAAGTTATCGCTTTATAAATATGCTATGTTTTAAAAAATGAAGTCTCATTCAATAGTGTGAATCACAATATAAATATTAAATTCTGAGAGATCGTTATTTTACCATACATATATGAATCTAGTATTAGGTTTGGTAATTGTATGCCATACACATAGTAGGCCAAGAACTATGAACACAACTGGGAATATGTAGCTCAGCATTGTCCAAGTTACAATTATAATTTGAATAATCACAGTTAAAGCTCTGACAGAGGTTGACAAGAACAAGAACTATAAAAGGAAATGAAAGTGATTAAGGTTGAAACTGACAGGACCAGCTCAATAAAACGAAAGGAAGTTCTAACTCTGTTCTTGAAACCTTCACAATTATATCATGTTTACGCTGTGAACATAAAGTAATTATATATTTATAAATATATAAAAATAAAACTATATACTTGCTCACGTTCGAGATATTATATCTAAACTTCCATGAGCGAGCCTATTAAATAGCGACCAACTTCCAGAAACCAACTGCTTTATATAAAGCATTAACTGACGTTTCTTTATCTATATCAATATAATCAGAAATATGATATTTTAATGACCTATTCATTACGATTGAGTGATATTAAATTTATAAAATATATTGGATACATATATAATTATTCTATATTAGTTTATTGTATATAATGTGGGGATATCGAATCTTATTTGATAAAAAATAAATAAATATATGTTGAATTTCATTAATATATGCATAAACAAAACAATATTTTAAAAATATTATTCATTTTTGGAAAAACACATTATTATATTTCTTCATACTGTATTTATATTTCTGCAAAAATTGTTTACATTTCCACACAAACTGTGTTTATATTTGTTAAAGAAAATGTTAAAATAAAAACAAAAAAATGCAACTAAAATTGAATAGACTTATTTTGTGAAAAATAATATTTTTCTAACAAAATGCATATACTAAATAACATCTTATATATATGTATTTTTATAATACGCGCAGATAAATTTTTAATCTAAATATTAAATTTATATTTTGAATATATAACTACTAAATTATATATTTATATTGAACAATATTACAATATATTCCCTTATATTTAAATTTTAAAACTTGGTGAGTTATATAATTTTCTTTCAGAAGCTATAGAATATATTGAGTATAGAAGACACATTATTGAAAAAACAGAAATATTTGCACATGAAATACCTGTATATAAAAATAATATTTTTCTAACGAAATTCATATATTAAAGAGCATCTAAAATATTTTATATTTCGAAAAGATTTACTTATTTTTTATATTTATATTTTGAATATATAACTACCCCAATTATATATTTATATTAAACTGTATATACAATATATTCCCTTATATTCAAATTTTAATAATGATAACGTATATAATTTTATTTCAGAAGATATGAAATATAGAATATATTGTGAATTATATATAAATACATATTTAAATTTATATTATATATTAATATTATAAAAATATTTATATATAAATAATGTGTGAATTATTTATAGATTATATAGCTAGAGAATATATTGTGTATTGGAAATTATTTAAAAAAAAGAAATATTTACAAATAAAATATCTGTATAAAAAAATAACATTTTATCATTCCTTCAGCACAATATTCCGAATGGCATCCTCCCTTCATTTATTACAACGTATTCCTTTCTCCCCAGCCAGTTCTGCTGATCTAAAATCAATATATATTGATAATATATTAAATTATTGATATTTATATCCAACCTAAGCATATAATATCCACATATTCAAGGAAGAATTATGGGATATTATAACAATCTATTATTTTCTATTCTACCATATTTTTATACCATATTTGAAAATACGTCTTTTTATCAATGGATATGTTTATTAATTTTATATATTAATCATTAATATTTAATATAAAGAATTGTGTTAGGAATACATTTTCCCTCTCTAGCAACCATTACAATATAACCTTTAATATTTAAATGGTACAAATAAATCTATAAATAATTAATTCTAAAATATAAACTGTTTTTTTTTTTGTAATAATTTAGGCATTTAATGTCATTCTCGAACGTAAAGTTTTCGTAAGAACGTTTAGTTTTCTACTTATCTCCTAAGATATTGATAAATGGTTTAATAAAAACGGAGATAATAGTAAAAGAAACATTCATCTATTGGGTTTAGACATTTATCAATTCTATTTTTAGTATAGACATATTAAGCACATATCACAAAGAAGGTTGATTAACTACTAAGCTTTTCTTCTCTTAGCAAGGCAGTGGAGAAAATATTTAGATTAAAATATCGCCCAGTTTTGGGCAAATGAACATACTGTATATTATCGTGTTTAAATATTTATAAAAATTTGCAAATTAATTCAATTTATTTATATTTATAATTCATTTATAGACTTATAAAATAAAGCTTCCAGGCCTAAGTTTCTTGTGCAACCTTTTATTTTCAAGCTTCTTCTGGACTTGGCAGTTCTTTAAAAGGAGTATCACTTTAATAAATTAATGATAAATACTATTTTTATATACAAATTATTATTTACATATTTCAAATTCTAATGTTTCAATTAAAACAGATTGTTGTTGTTTCTCGAAGGCTGGCTCAAACCTTTTGTAAATTATGTAAATATAAGTTTTTCATTTTTTTATTTTTGCGCCTTAAGTCAGGCATACCTTTCTCAAATTATGTTTTCTATATTCCCCACAAGTTCAATTCACTATCTTTATTATACTTTCAAGATTTTAACCACGACAGCATTACCATAGCATAATCCTCAAGATAATCAAAAACAGCAGATAATCTTTTTTTTACAACATATATATATATATATATATATATATATATATATATTTACTGGCCGAAGTATCTTTAATTTGAAGAACATAATAGAATTACTAAATTATTTTACATCCATTTACAAATCTTCATTTTCAGTCTCTATTTGAACCTGTTTGAGAAATTGATTTATTAAAATTGACATTGAGAGAATTGAAATCTTTACCCCAGAATATCGGACGTAATGAAGGAAGGCAAATATTTGAAGAATTAGAAGCTATCAATTCATTTAATTTTCCGATCTCCAGCAATTAGCTGAACAAGTGGATAAAGCCCTAAGGGCCAAAATATGAAATCTCTTCTATTTTCATTTTTAATTCCAGTCCAATTGCGCTAACTATTCAAATTCGAGAATTTATTATATATAATTATTCACATAAAGGTAAAAATAAATTCGTTTATTGAATTTATATATTATTTGACCGTTTATCTATTTATTTAATGTCTACAAAACATCATTGTAGAAAAATTAAGTACCCAAAGTTTGAACAGAAAGGCTTGTCATAAGCAATATACAACTAAATAGATGACCCATATTGTAACATTCTTTGTATTTATTTATGTTAAATATTTACTTATTCTTTGATTTTTTCTTCATTATTAGGCAGTAAGCAACACTGTACTCTCTTTTTTATATTTGTAATTTTGCATTCGTTTTGTTTATATATTACTAGCCGAATGACCCGGGCAACGCCCGTGTTTTACCCGACTGTAGATGTTACAACGGTGATCCTTAGGTCGCTGGTTAAAATCCGGCTCGAGGGAGCCGGCGAGCACGTGACCTCCCTGTGCGCGCGCATCCGTGACAGAGGCCGATGAGGAAAGACGGTCGTGACTTTTATATATTATGGTTAACCTTGTTGTAATTGAATTAAATATTTAAACACAAGGTATTGTGACTATACCTTATTTATAAATAGGAAACGTTACATTTATCAAACTATTCACTTTAAAAAGGATTAATTTAAAAATGAACAATAAGGAATTAGAACAAAGTGAAAAGGTTGTTTGATTACTTATTATATTATTATTTATTGTTAAGTGGGGAGTTTGTCTGAATATTCGAATTAATTAATTTTAACCATTTCTTTTCCATTTGTCTAAATTAATTTGCATTTATGCCTTTGATAACTTCGGTTACCTATTTTTACAGAAAATACTCCAGCCCATATGTAAAGCCCAAATGTAACCTCTACATTAACAGAGAGTTAACAGCAACAATTTCAAAATTCAGAACAGGACATTTTAGAGGAATGAAGATAAACCCAGACATGACTAGATCCTACAGGAACTGCAATAACTGTCACAACACCCAACTTACTCCGGACCATATATACAGTTGCCCCGCCATCCTTGCAGTCCTCTATATAGCAGACATCAATCCAGATGAAGACATCCATACGGACAAGGCACCTTAGTTGGCCGATATTGTGATCAGGGTGCAGGGACCTATCTGATCTGCTCCATTGACAAGACACCATCATATAGATGTCATCTTATTTTTATCATAATAAATACAATCTCTGTAATCCTACTAGTTTATTCTTTTCTTCCACTAGTGTCGAATGAACAGTTGATACCTGGGAGAATAAACCTTTATTGCTAGTTGTCCCCATGTTTTTTCGCGGCACTCGAGAACGTAAGCGAAACAATATTAGGACAAAAGTATCTCCTGATGGTGGAACGATATGTACTTGATGGGCAGTGCCACCTATCGGAATAAATACCAACTAATCGTTGATTTAAAATAAATATATAATATTATTTATAATAACTAAGAAAGGTTTAATAATAAATTACGGAATATCATCCATTCTATAATGAAAAAAAAATCAACGTGAAAGAACATTTATTGGGTGTTGTCTCAATGTTTTTTGCGGCACTCTAAAACGTAAGCGCTCTAGAAAGTGAGGAAAAAGTATCTTCTGAGGGTGGAACACGGAATGTGTCTGATGACGTGTGTCATCTATAGAAATAAATATAAAATAATCGATGATTTAATAAAATATATAATATTAGCTAAATAAAGTTTGTATTGATAAATCAAGGATTATAACCATTCTATAATAGAAAATTAATTCAACGCTTAGATTATATTTATTTAGGAAGTTGATGTACGATATTTTTTTAAGTAAAAAAGTCCCAATATAATGAAACTTATATTGAAATAAGGTTCTCACATAAACGATCAAATGTATGAATGCAAATCGATTTAAACTTTATATAAATATTGAGAATGGTTTTAATTTTCAAATTCAATCATATTTAGGATATAAAGGGCATTTATATAATACCCCAAATGCGATTACCAGTCTTCCGGTCCTGAACATCTATTAATTTGTATCAAATTCTTCAAAATATACCTCTGGGAACACCCCAGGGCTATAATAGAAAAGCTGAGGCAATGGAATCTAATGGAGATCGTTTAAACGACTTGAGGAATAAACAACAACAAGGGCATTTATTATTCAAGTTTAAATAAAGAAGCTTACAATATGAAATTTGCACCTCAATCTCTACTACTTATGGAATTTTTGAGTTTAGAATGAGACAATTATTGTTTGAACGTGGATCACCGACTATCACCCATTGGAGACGATCAATCGACAGCCTTCAGCAATCATTGCCCCTCATCAACGTGATCACTCAACAAATAATATTTGTACTTCATCTATCATCAATATTCTCTTCTACTATATTTCAATCGAAAAGATTCAACAACAATAATACGACAAAGTATCATTTAGACAATAGTCTCATCAGAAAATAGGCGTGTTTGGATAGGGCATTATAAAGAATCGGTGGTTTGAAACCTGTCCATATACCAATTTACTCTATTGCTGTCAAGCGCGCTATCGTTTATTTAACTGATACAATCATTCAAATAATCATTTTAATATATTGAGCGGTCACATTCATATTTTAAATAATTTGATTGTACTCTGTTTTTATTTATCACTAGCGGACGTACCCGGCTTCGCCCGGGTTTTACCCGAGTAAAGGTTTGTCTAACGAATCTCTCGATAAAGTGAAAATGTTTTCCCGGTCCCTTGATAAATACTCGATAAGTTGAATAAAATCAATATTAATTGGTTCCCTCGATAATTGGAAGTTAAAGGAATAGTATCTTGCCTTGGAATTGTATCATTATTCTTGTATGGATGTACCCGGCTTCGCCCGGGTTTTACCCGAGTAAAGGTTTGTCTAACGAATCTCTCGATAAAGTGAACATTTTTCCCGGTCCCTTGAAAAATACTCGATAAGTTTAATTAAATCAATAATAATTGGTTCCCTCGGTAATTGGAAGTTAAAGGAATAGTATCTTGTCTTGGAATTGTATCATTATTCTTGTCTCAAATAAATTGCCGTGTCATTCTGAATTTTGTCTTTCCTAATTTTCTACATTACAAAATCATCGTATCATCATGATAATATTTAGAGCAGATTGTTGAATTATAACAGATAAATTAGAATATTTATCTTCATTATTTTTAGGCGAAAAGTTATTTCAAAATTTTATTTGATAGAAACCTTCCCAGTACTATACTAAATAACTTCCCAAAGTTTCATGGCGTTCCAATGAGTGGTTTGGTCAGGCATAAAGGACACACACACACATACATTCATTTTTATATATATATAAGATTTAGAAATTGTGAGGTGATTTCTGGATAAGATTCTTGGGTATCATCTGATGAGTGAAAACGGTGAGTTTCTTCCCGATAACAATGCTGCCCCTGCTTACCTGGCAATAGCTCTGCTAAATCTTTGACCAATGAACAATTAGGAATCGCCATCTTCAGTTGCTAGAGTCAAACCTAACGAATATTATTATTTTATTTTCCATAAGCATATTAGCATTTTTTTAAAGAACGCGTTCTCTCTCTCTCTCTCTCTCTCTCTCTAGAAATATTTTTCAAATATATATGATAGTGTGATTCTTAAAAAGGAATATCAAAATAATTGCTGAAGATAGCTTCTGACTCATTTTAAAATCGTTGCATCTCGGAGTATCAATAAAGAAGAGTTGTACTGTAAATTAAAAATGGTTCAATTATTTTATCTTACTTCTATTTTTCAGTTTTGATATCAGTCTATATCATACAATATTATGTTTATCCAGGGATATTCCACATATATAAAGTAGCATTTACGATATGCAGATATCTATTCTTTAGATATACGTTATAATTGGGGGAAAAAAATATTTTTCTGTTTGATTTTGGAATTGTCGCGATTATCTTGATTTTGGTTATCTTGAGAATTAAGCTATGGTGATGCAGTCGTGGTTAAATTTCTTAAAATAATAATAATAAAAATAGTCTCGATCAGATATTGCCTCAATTGAGCTTATGGGATATATATAAAAAAACATAGTTTGATAAAAGTACTGCCTGGTTTAAGGCGTAACAATAGAAAAAATGAAAAGCTTATTTACATAATGTACAAAAGATTTGGGCTGGCCATCGGGGAACAACAACAATGAGTTTTTATAGGGTAAGCGTGACCTCTGGCGGTCAATTTAGCAGAGTATTTGTATCTATGAAATTCATAATCTCTCTCTCTCTCTCTCTCTCTATATATATATATATATATATATATATAAATGAATGTATGTGTGTGTTTGTGTGTCTGTCTGTCCTTTATGCCTGACCAAACCACTCATTGGAACGCCATGAAACTTTGGGAAGTTATTTAGTATAGTACTGGGAAGGTTTCTAGCAAATAACATTTTTGAAATAACTTTTCGTTTTAAAATAATCAAGATAAATATTCTAATTTATCTGTTATAATTCAACAATCTGCTCTAAATATTATCATGATGATGCGATGATTTTGTAATGTAGAAAATTAGGAAAGACAAAATTCAGGATGACACGGCAATTTATTTGAGACAAGAATAATGATACAATTCCAAGGCAAGATACTATTCCTTTAACTTCCAATTACCGAGGGAACCAATTCATATTGATTATATTCTATTTATTGAGTATTTTTCAAGTAACCGGGAAAAAATGTTCACTTTATCGAGAGATTCGTTAGACAAACCTATACTCGGGTAAAACCCGGGCGAAGCCGGGTACGTCTGCTAGTTTTAAATAAAATAATATTTTAATATAACAATTTCATGTAAAATATTTTAATTCAACATATATATATATATATTAATTTAAAAGTAAATATATTGCCGTGTTGTTTTTGTTGCTTATTCCTCAAGTCGTTTAAAACGATCTCCATTAGGTTCCATTGTCTCAGCCTTTCTAGTATAGTCCTGGGGGTTTCCAAGAGGTCTAATGATATTTTTCCATAATTATAAATAATGATATTAGTCTATATAAGTAAATATTGTTATGTTTACGCAGGGCATGACATACTTTTATATAGGCATTTACGATATACTGATATCCAATTTTTATATTTATATTAATGGGAATGCAAATATATTACCAAAATTAAATATTAATATTTGATGCAAATAACTCTTATGAAAATCAAATTCAGAATCTATATATATGCTCAAAATAAAAAAAATATGTATTTATGAGTATATTAAGAATAATCCTATATAATTATATAAACGCACATGCTTTTAACTGCCCTTTTCTATGTCAAATAAGAAATACTATTATAATTTTAGAGGTATAAAGTAAAAGGGGAAAGCCTATGATATCTTTATAAAGAGTTACAAAAGAGACTGAAATTTATTTGAAGAGCCAATATCTGATTATCTAATGTGCGTTTTTGGAATTTATGAGGCATATTGAATCTCGCATATTAAATATTATTGATTATTTTGGGAGAGAGTATCCCATTTCTTTGAAAAATGATATATTTTATATAGAAATTATTCTTGAAGTCTCATTTTTCGAAGACACTCTCTTAAATATTAATATTAATATAATTTATTTATATATAAGAATACCTTATTGGATTCAAAATTAATCTTTCTTAGTTTCTCTACCTTTGAGTAAGTCGTGGTCTAAAGCGGATACATGATACTCAATCTTAAACTCTTTTTGAATCTTCAAATTTCACAATCCCATCTCCAGTCCAAAAATAATTTCCATTTATTCTAATTTTTCTATATATGTGAAAGGTAACTCATGCTCATTAAAGCGGCTAGGATATGTCATTTTTGTTTTTAATATATGTAGAAATATATAATGTATATCTGTCATATTATATATGTTGCATGTTGTATATAGAAATATGTAACTACAAATTGGCGCCAAAAAACGGATACCCGGGGAATAAAGAGTCTGAGAACCGGGAGAGAGAGATAGAGAAGGATAATATAAACAAGATAGATTTATAAACAATAGTCGTGGAGGTCTCTGTTTGGACTCTCCTTCCCATTTGACATCACAATTAGGATATAGGCTGGGGGGCTCTGAGCCCCAGAGTCCAACAGGGTTGGAAAGTAGCCATGCTGCCCGATTGACTAGAGCGGTCCCAGGACTCCTCCTTAGTTTCACCCTTCCCGGAAACCACCCATAAACCGAGAAAACCATTATTTCATGCTCGTGGACTTCTTTAGTCTTCAGGCTAGTGCATCCCCACTTCGGGCCCATGACTGCATTATTGGATGAGGAGCCCACTGTGACGTTGTCGGCTCCACTCATTTTTCAACATATATAAAGTTGCGGAAGGATTATTTCTATGTTTATTGAGAGACATCTCTCCCTTTATATTTGCATCTGAATGATGCTTTATGTTCATCCCCTATGTAAATATTTTATTAGCGATGTTAAATAATGAGCCACGCAACAACATATTTTTCAAATCAGACAAAGGCCAACATGTATAAAATGTAATCGGGCTATAGCCCTCATTAATAAAGATGCACTAAAGTTTAAACTAGGGTCATGAATATAATGCATCGTTCTGATGAATAAATAAGGGGAAATATACCTCTAATGGTATATAAAGCTTAAACACGTTATAATCTCATTCAAACTAAAATATTAATAATAACATTTTAAACCTTTAAATAAAATTTTATTCAACTTTTTCACTTAACTATATTTGCATTTAAATAATATTGTTTCTATATATTCATAAATATATATAATATTTATATACATAAATATGGGAAAAATAATAGAAAAAAAATAATAAAAAGGTCAGGTGTTGATATTAAAAGAAAAGAAGGCATATCCTGACCAGGATCACATGTGCTTTCTTTAGTTTCTCAAGAAATATCTGGGACCAAGAAGATTTTTAGTCACAGTGGTACAGCCTGCTCGACGCTGACTAGCGCTAACAGCACAAAACTCGTTCGTGGATGGATTTTCTTGATTCATCAAGAAATTAGGTTGGCAAAATATCAGGGAAAAGGCTAAATCATCTTTTAGTTGATTTCTGTTCCACTAGATGGCGCTCTGCCATCTAGAAAGTACATGTGCTCATGGTCACGATATACTTTTTTTAATACATATATATGTTTTACGACTTTTTGCCAATAAAAATTGATACTATGGAATCTAGTTGCTTTGTAAAAAATTAAAATAGTAATTTTCACGTAGATTATTATTATCTATGAGTAAAATACACACAATATATGTTTCATACAAAGCAAGATTAGTAAAGCGATTTGTCGAGCTTATAACCTTATTTATATAAAATACAAATACATTTTTTGAAATGATTAAAACGATGACATTGGTTTTGTTGTCGTGTCCAATGAAGAGCCTCAGATGTCCCCATGCATCTCTATCAATCGCAATGTGCACTATATTGGGGATAAAACAATGATATTTTGTTATGAGAAATGCTTCGTTATGAAGATTTGTGTTTGTTATGAAGGTAAAAGGCTTCCTTTAGAGAGTTGTATTTTAAAAATATTTTGAATTAAATATATCATAAAATTACTTTATTCTAATGTAATATAATATGAATTTATTAAATTTAATTTGATGTCTTAAGATATATAGTTCAACCAGCACATATCATCCACCATATTTTCAAAGAGTTGTTTTCACACACACAAAATGTAATATATTCTCTTTCTTCCTCAATATCATAAGTATTTAAAATATACAAATAATAATTTGTATATAAAAATAATTTGAAAAAGTAAAAATAAATATCAGGGAAAAAGTTTTTTTTATTACAAATTTGCGAGCTTTCGAGCAAATATACTTCTCATCAACGGGATGATACTCTATGTAAAATCTCTGAATAATATTATACAGAATAATTGAAAACCTTTGTCATTGGCATGTGTTCTCGCGGGCGTGCATCAGACTGTTTCCAGCTATAGTAATAGATATTAATAATTATTTGTATGTATTTATATTTAATCCCAGTTTAATATCTATTACTAAAGCTGGAAACAGTCTGATGCACGCCAACGAGAGCACATGCCATTGACAAAAGTTTTCAATTATTCTGCATAAATATTATTTAGAGATTTTACATAGAATATCATCCCGTTGATGAGCAGTATATTTGCTCGAAAGCTTGCAAATTTAAATTAAAAGAAACTTTTACCTCATATTTATTTTCACCTTTTTAAATATAAAAATAATAATTATCAATAATTTATTAACGTGATACTCCTGTTAAAGGACTAACAATTCTGAAAGCTTGAAAATAAAAGGTTGCACAAGAAACTTAGCCCTGGAAGCTTTATTTTATAATATTAAAATATGTGGAATAATAAAAAAAAAGATTCGAAATAAGTAAATAATACATTATTTTATAATTTATTCATTTTTTATACGTTTTATTTATTTCAGACCTAATTTAAAGAGGACTAAAAAAAGAAATGAATTTTAAATCTTTTTAAAAATTATCTAAACAAATTTGATTGCGGCAACAAAATAGCCTGCTTACATTCCTTACTTTTTTTTAAAGAGTTATTTAACAGGAGTTTCAAATAAAACGAAACGACCATTTATTTGAGCAGTTGCATTTTATTTTGAAAGGAAAATTTGTTTCTCCTCAAGTATAATTTAGCACAATAATGGCTAGGCCAACCGAAGTCTATTAAGTTTAAATAATTGGAGCCATCTTTTGCCCTTACACAAAGTGTCCTTAATTTGAATAGGAACGACTTTTTACTCACTTAAATGGCCAGAGCATCTCAAAAATCAAGAAAACTGACTTTCTCCAAGCTAAAAAACCAATTTAAATAACTGCGATATCAACATAGTAGGACCATTACAAAAAAAAAAACCTCGTATTTCAATTAATTGTAATTCCTAACGGGACTTGAATTAATTAGAGAGATACTAGTTAAAACTCCAATTTATAGTTAATAGCCTTTAAATAATTATGATGAATATATTTCAAATTAAAATAACCCCTAAAGAGATTCATTAATTTAAACTAATTGCGGACACAACCTTAATGGGAGATCGCTGAAATTAATTAGCAATTTGTCGAGTGTCATTTTGAAATAGAAATTGTAAAAGTTTGGATTGTTCCAAAATATTTGGTGTTCAGTTTGTATGCTCATAAAAGCGTATCGAAATTGCGTAATTTAGAGATTAATCCTTTTCATAAAAAATGTACTTATCAACAACAAACCCTTCTATAAAGACATCTCCTTCTTAATAAGAATATCCCTGATTCTTAAAAGAAAATAATTAAAATTAACGATCAGACAATAAATAAATAGAAAAAAGTAGTGAGGTTTAAACAGTTTGTTATAGTTCAAGTTTGGCTACAGAAATTGAAGACGCAATCTTCTTTGCAAGATAGAATTGAAGAGATATCCATCTAAATAACTGAATATTGACTAAAGACCGGAGGATAGAGCCAACTATATATACACGGAGAAAACACGATGTTACTTCTTATTTTGGCTGTTGTTGTTGTCGTGTCCAATGAATAACCTGAGATGTCTCCGTGCATCTCTATCACAGCAGTCGCAATTCTGGGCTGTATGGGGAAAGATGTACACGACCACACTTTCCTGTAGTCATTTCTGGACCTTTGGAGTATTCTACGAATTCCGGTGCGTTTCCAAATGAATAAAATGGTAACGACACTCATTATCTAATGTTGTTGTCGTGTACAATGAAGAGCCTCAGATGTCTACATGCATCTCTATCACAACAGTAGCAATTTTGTGGGTGTATGGGGGTAATATGTACGACCACACTTTCCTGTAGTCCCTTTTGGACCCTTGGAGTATTCTACAAATTCCGATTCGTTTTAAAATAAATAACATAGTAACGACACCTATTTTCCAATTTTGTTATCGAGTCCAAAGAAGAGCCTCAGATGTCTCCATACATCTCTATCAAGCAGTAAAAATGTTCTCTATCTTGGGTTAAGATATCGGTTTTGCTCTTCATTGGAAAATGGATGCCGTTTCCACCTTAGTCACATTGGAAACGTACCAGAATTTGGTCATATATTCTATGGGTCTAGGGGGGACTGCATGGTTGTGCGATAGGAATTCTCCCCACCACTATTTTCCAATTAAAACCCGATATATTTCTAATAAACATAATAGTAAGACAGTCACAAATACTGTGACTTAGTACAGAATTTGTAGTATGGCAAAACAACTACTGCGTATCTACTATATATGTTCTCTTCAGTATATAAACCATATCTCAACTTTCTACATAACTGAAATATTGAGTGTGCAACTAGACAAACCTTTCAATGGCCAATGATTCAGAGAAAGGTTTGTGAAAAAAATTGACTTATCTTACGTTGTGATAAGCAAATGAAACTGATTATATATCTTTGCCCCTCTTGATGAAATTATTCAAACAATAACAGCATTATAATAAATTTTAACTATTTTTGAAGCCTATCTTCATTTTCAAAATAAACCACATATCTACTGTAATTACTGTAATGATTAATTAATAGGAGGAGCAGGTTTATCAGCGGTAAAACCTCAAACGGTCTCGTCAGTTTATTTAACATACAGTGGAAAATTGCATTTGGGTGTTTTCTTTTTATACCAATACTGAAGCTAAATTCTCGGAAAATGTGTTTGAATTAACTAATTAATGTGTTTGAGGGGACAGTATAAATACTTACAAAAATAAATATATTGTCGATATCCGGAAAACATACCCGGGATCGAATCCTGCATTGTAATATTTTTCTGAATAAGAAATTTCTTCAATGGCCCTTTATTCATTCAAAGGTCCACACCACCCGAATATATAAAGGTATTCAAACAGAGATCTGGCGCATTCATAAATGCAAAAGTCAAACTGTTTTCTATGGTTCACTGACAGTTTTTTTATTTTTGCTCATTCCTAGTACACATGGTACAGGCTATGATAATCATAGTGGGTAGAAGTAGACGACTGCTTTTACTGTAAGTACACCACATGTCTACACTTGTGAAAAGTAGTTCGACTTTGCACTTACAAATCACTTAAAGTAACAGCAATCTCCAACAAATATAACAAAAATCTACGTTGTAGTGTAATTTTTTAATATAGTAAGATAGAATAATCCACACACAAACAAGAATATTCGTGAATAATTTATAAAATGACTATTTATTTTATATATATACTCAATTTGATTTCAATATGTTAACTCTATTATACAGATTCAACTAATATAAAACAAATATTTATCAAATGTACTTTCTGTGTATAATTAAGAAATACGTTCCTATATTATTATTTATGTTTTAAATATTTAATACATCTGGTAATGAGTTTTGCATGTTCCAGTAGAGATAATCGGTAGAATTTGCGTAATTTTGTTAATGTTAGTTTTAAAAGTTTGCTTTGGGAAAAACAAAATATATCAAACTTTAATGAATGCAAATGTATTTAGAATATAAAGATAATTATAGACACAAAACGTAATTTTATTTAAACAATTTTATTTGAAAGTATATATATATATATGAAAAAACAATAGAAAAAAATAAAAGATAAGTGGGTCAGGTGTTGATATTAAAAATAAAAAAATGGCCAAATATCACGGAGCAAGCTAAATAAACGTTTAGTTTATTTTTGCTCCACTAGATGGCGCTCTGCCATCTAAAAAGCACATGTGCTCGTGGTCAGGAGATGCCTTTTTTATTTTTAATATATATATTTAGTCAAAAAGGCATATATTGGTTCAAAATATCTTTTATTTTACCAATATTTTAGTTAGCTGAACGCCAACCTTTATCAAGGTGTTGTTGACACTTTAAATATGTTATAACACCTCGAGATAAAGGTTGGCGTTTATCCAACTGAAATATTGGTAAAAAAAATTATATTTTGATTCAATATATGCCTTTTTGACTAAAGTTTTATTTATGGAGATTTCTCTATTTTCAATATATATATATTTAATTATTTACACGATGAATTAGCAGTTGTTTATAAATCTGTGAACAAATAGCTCAAAAATGCCAAAGTTTTGATAAGATTGAGCATATACAGAAAGATGATTTGGAATTATGTCAAAGTAAGCAAGTACAATTTGGTTAGTCAGAGGGAAAGCCAACAAAAGATGCTCTAGTGTTTCAACATCTAGACAGCATTCACATGTTGGATCATTTATAACTCTCAAGTCAAAGAGAAAACTCAAAAAGGGTCCTTTGCCTGTGAAGAACAAAGTAGGGTAGTTATCAGGACTAATGAAGCTTGGTACTTCTCTCAAAAAAAGAATTCTTGAACGTTGCATTAGTAGGCATATTTCTTCAATGGGATTATTGGTCTATTTGGAATTAATAATGCGTTTTGATCTATAATTTCATGTTTATAAATATATATATATATATATATAGAAGCAAAGGGCGCCTCTCCCGTCAAAATGAACGTCAAAAACTGACGCCATCCATGTGCTGATATTAAAAACAAAAACGCATATCCTGACCACTTACATTGGTATTTAATTTTTTATATCCACACCTAACATCCATGTCACCGACCCGAGGCCGCTAGTTGCGGCGACGGTCAATGGATGGCGTCAGTTTTTGACGTTCATTTTGACGGGAGAGGCGCCCTTTGCTTCTATGGATTAATTTCCTCCCGGCAAATTTTCCATCTATATATATATATATACATACATACACATACATATAGATACAGATATGTGTGTACCTAAAAAGTCATCTCTCCCTATTATTAGATTACGTTTTTCACATTAGTAAAAAAAATAAGTGGTGAAGAATAAATAACCACTCATCAGTTTGGGCAAATTCAGACAGAGGCCAACCAGTATACATTAAAAAAAAAAGAATATTAGAAAAAGGTCAGGTGTTGATATTAAAAATAACAAAAAAGGAATATCCAGCCCGCTCACATGATCATTTCAGATGGCATAGCGTCATCTAGTGGAACAAAAATGACCTAAACGTTGAATTAACCTGTTTCCTGATATTTGTCAACCTATTTTATTGATAAATCAAGAAAATCTAGCCACGAAGACGTTTTGGATCTTTCGGGCCAATAATTTATGTTTAATTAAGGCTAAAATGTACATAAATACGTCTACATTGCGAAAAATATAAGGAAATTTAAAAAAACGTTAGGTGTGGATATGAAAAATTAAATACCAATGTAAGTGGTCAGGATATGCGTTTTTGTTTTTAATATCAGCACCTGTTCTTTTTTTTTCAATTATTTTTATTTTTCACATGAACACCATTTTTACGAAATATTACGCTTTATTCATTGAATAATACATTTATATTTTCATTCAGTGACTACTTGTAAAATTTGATCTGGGTTATTGCTGATATTATTTGCGCATGCTCCGAGATACATTGAAACAATATTTAAAGAAAGATATAATATTAGGTAAGCGAGTGCAAAATTTATTCTTTCAAATACAAAATTTAAATCTAAAAATAAATGAAAGAGAAACATTTATAATCTAATCGGTTTCATCTTTTTCAAATAACAAAACAATATGTGAACTGAAAAAATATTTATTACAATAAAGAATAAAATAATATTTATTTTTGAAACAAGCAATAAACAATATCAAAATAATTTCGCTCTAGGCGAATTATTTGCAATCAGAAAATATCTTCTGTTTCGTTTATTTTTCTTCCAGGAAGTCCTTCAGAATCACTAAGGGTAGGATTATAGGTTTCCTACGATGTGGATTTTTATAGAAATATATCTTTTGGCTCTAATGTTTCGAATATTTTATTATTTTTTTATATTAGATAATCAGGTTTTTAATCATATTATACTATATATTCGATATTTTATATTAATATATCAGTCGTTCTATATCTTACATGTGAGGAGAAATAAAATAATAAACATATACTCTTTTCAGGAAATAAGTTGATATTAATTCAAAAATTTACAACTATCGCATTGTAATATTATGTCAATATCAGAAGATGAAGGGTGGGATTATAGGCTTCCTACAACGTGTATTTTTATAGAAATATATCTTTTGGCTCTAATATTTCAAATATTTTATGATTTTATCATAATACAATATAATGCGGCTTTTGATTGTAGAACGACGTTTGACAATTATACCGCAAATGCTTATTTTGAACGAAAATGACATCTGCCCTGAAGCGGAACACTGTGGGTTCGATTCCCATCCCTGGACACTTTATTTTCAGTTTATCATTACTCTTCACGATTCATCTTTTCATACTTCATGCCTAAGATTAGAATTAATCGTTATTTCTACTTAAAATAAATTTCGAATTTTCGTTCAAAAGAAACAGTTGCGGTATAATTGTCAAACGTCGTTCTATGATTTTATCATATTTGAATATAGAGTTTTGATCATTCTTTACTATATATTCGATATTTAATATTATTATATCGGTTATTCTATATCTTACATGTGTGAGGACCCTGAAAAAAAACATATACCCTTTTCAAATAAAAGGCATATCTTAGATCAAAATATCATTATTCTATTAATATTTCCGTTGGCTGAACACCAACCTGAACTGAATATTGGTAAAATAAATGATACTTCGATCCAATATATGCCTTTCCAATTGAATATTTATTTATGGAATGCTTTATTTTCAAAACGATAGCCTTTTCAGGAAAAAGTCAATATTACTTCTATTCCCAATTATCTCTAATTAAAAAGGCATATATTGGATCAAAATATCATTTATTTTACCAATATATCAGTTGGCTGAACGCCAACCTTTTTCATGGTATTATAAAATACCTTGTTTAAATATATGTTTATTATTATACCTTTAAAAAGGTTGGCGTTCAGCCAACTGAAATATTGGTAAAATAAATCATATATCGATCCAATATATGCCTTTTTAATTAAAGATTTATTTATGGATTGCTCTATTTTCAAAACAATTATCTCTATGTAACATAATGTAAGGATAACTTCACGAGATAATAAGCCATTTGTGTCATACAAAAGGATGTTCAAAAATATCGCTAATACTAACATTATTACCACTATAGTATCAATTTATAAATACAGAACATTGTAATACCACGAGGGTACTTTCTAGCATATTAAACTAACAGAATAATATCTACCTTACTATTAGAAAACATTGGAGAAAGCTTTGAAAATAGAGCAATCCATAAATAGATATTTAATTGAAAAGTCATATATTGTATCAAAATATAAATAATTTCACCAATATTTCAGTTGGCTGAACGCCAACCCTTTTCAAAGTATTATAACATTTTAATGTGTGTCAACAACGTTAAGTGGCGCTGATTTTGTTGTTGATTCACATTAATATGTTATAATACCTTGAAAAAGGTTGGCGTTCAGCCAACTGAAATATTGGTAATATAAATTATATTTTGATCCAATATATGATTTTTTAAATTGAGGACATGAAATGAAACCATGTCCTCACAGATAGCTACGATAAGATAAATAGATTGAAGAGTGTAGATAAAACAAATCGAGGTTTATAGGTTAAAGGGCATGACCTGAGCAAGTTAAGTACAAGGAAAGGAGAGTTTTCCAAACAGCGTCCCGCGGGAGTCAAGATTACCTAACACTACTAGCCCGAATTACCACCTTACCTATAATTCAGCTAAACGTAAAGATTTTAGGTATGAATTCCACATAAAGGTACACTTATATCATATAAAATTCCTTACACAATACATAGAATTTTGATCTTAATTTAAAAATAAAGAAAGAAAGATAGAGAAAATGACAATGAAAAAGGTTTTATTAACTTCTAGTCAACAGTTCAAAAAATATATTAAAAATTTCCAAAAAAATTAAAAATTCAAAATTACATTTTATTTATATCAGACGAATTCCAGTGGATGTCGTGTGGTTTAATGTCAGATTCTGCCTTGAAATCGGACAGCCTCTTGCCTAGGTCGGAGCCTCGACCTATTGCCATGCTAGGTTCTCTCTCTCTCTCTCGTTTGACATATCAATATTTACTACCGCAAAATTACAAATTATTCTGCCTGAAACCGATCATAACAGTTGATTAACTGAAACATCTTTCGAGAAAATTTGGCATTTACGTAACTCCTAAGATATTATGTAATAGAAGCAGCTATATACTGTATTGATCAAAGTTATAGCTAGAAACCATATGCTGTGCAGGTTCACCTTTTTATGAAATTGTGATTAATTTTGGCTCATTTGGATATTAGCATCTTTCCTAGATATTTTGATAAAATGCATTGTTTTGAAATATTTATGAAATGAATAGGTGGTATTTTTGTATAAACATATCTTAATTTCACAAAATTGAACCTCTTGGTCGTTGAGGTATATCCAACACCAAGCTACTTAGTTCACAAAATATATTTGGCCAATATTCAGAAAAAATTTAAAAAACGATCATTAGTTGATATTTCACGGCAGATGCAGCAAATCATCATAAACCTTCATTTGCGTGATATGGTAAGGCGTTTTCCTTCAATCTAATTAACTGATCCTCTAGTATAAATTGCTTTTGTTATATATTTTTCAGACGTTTAAGAAATACCACTTTAGGTAGTCATTTCATGTACGATATTTAAAAAATATTATAATATAAAAATTATAAATATTTGGGTTTAACCTAAATGTTTCATACCAATTACTGCGACCGTGTTTTAAGGAAAACAAATTATTAATTATCTTAACTTTGCCATCTTGCCGTTCTGGTTTCCCCTTTATGGTTTATGACCTAGTTAATAAACAAGGTGGATTACAGTTTACATATTTCATATTGATCAGAGGGTAGAAACTGTATATAAATGAACAAATAATCGATAATATCACTAAGCAACGTTACAAGTCGAATAAAATTTAGAGCTTTTTTCTAAAATTAAATTAATAATTATCAACTCTCTCTCTCTCTAATTACAACATGAAACACGGGATAATTAATATATATTATATATTGTAGATAATATTTTTTCAAATCACGTTTTTAATTTTGCTTTTCTCTTTAACATTTTCTATCAATTATTTTTATATCAGTATTATGTGGCGTTCGTAACCGATATGTTTTTAAAAAAGCTTGCTTTATTGTATATTTATCTCAAGCTTTCTTGTATCACAAACCCTTTACATGGGAGTATATAACCTATATAATACTATATAGAAAGGGTTTATAATACCTGGTAATTTGTGAGATTAATATACAATTGAATCAAGAAACCTACACTCGGAAGCCGTTTTGTTTATTGTATTTATATAAACAAATTATATATATTAACTCGACATATTTCTTGAACATATATAAACCTATTCAGCTGCTTACCTTGATCAATATATATTATATAGGCCAAAAATGGAACAATTCATTTTAAATAGAGATGATGAATATGAAACTTCTTGATCTCAATAGCAAAGTTCCCCTCCTAGAGAATTTGTAAAATCTGCAGTATCGAAATATTATATTACTAGACGAATGGCCCGGGCAACGCCCGGGGTTTACCCGAGTGCGAATATATTTTAAAAACGTTGTCTTGGGTGGTCGCTTTTGACAGGGTGGTCTGTATAGACAGGTGGATGTATCACACAGCTGATAACAGGATTGCCTAGAGTGGCCGCTATAGACAGGGTGGTCTGTATAGACAGGTGGATGTATCACACAGCTGATAACAGGGTTGTCTAGAGTGACCGCTATAGACAGGGTGGTCTGTATGGACAGGTGAATGTAACACACTGATGATAACAGGGTTGCCTAAGGTGACCGCTATAGACAGGGTGGTCTGTATAGACAGGCAGCTGATAACAGGGTTGTCTAGAGTGGTCGCTATAGACAGGGTGGTCTGTATAGACAGGTGGATGTATCACACAGCTGATAATTGGGTCGCCTAGAGTGGCCGCTATAGACAGGGTGGTCTGTATAGACAGGTGGATGTATCACACAGCTGTAGAGTGGTCGCTATAGACAGGGTGGTCTGTATAGACAGGTGTATGTATCACACAGCTGATAACAGGGTTGTCTAGAGTGGCTGCTATAGACAGGTGTATGTATCACACAGCTGATAACAGGGTTTTCTAGAATGGCCGCTATATACAGGTGGTCTGTATAGACAGGTGGATGTATCACACAGCTGATAACAGGGTTGTCTAGAGTGGTCGCTATAGACAGGGTGGTCTGTATAGACAGGTGTATGTATCACACAGCTGATAACAGGGTTGTCTAAAGTGACCGCTATAGACAGGGTGGTCTGTATAGACAGGTGGATGTAACACACTGCTGATAACAGAGTTGTTTAGAATGGCCGCTATAGACAGTTGTATGTATCACACAGCTGATAACAGGGTTGTCTAGAGGGGGGCGGGCAGGGAGGTCACGTGTTTGCTGGCAGCCAATGGGCGCGCATTCTATCCGTGAGCTTCAGACATACAGACAAACAGACAGAATAAGGCAAATATATAAGTAGATATATCCTAATAAAGTGATATTGATAAATGTGCGGTTATATATAGAATTGTTTTGTGGATCGCAATTAAAACTCTTCTAAAATAAATATATTTATTATTAAATAAACAATCTAAATAACTAGAATGAACATAATTTTCTCAATATATATAAGCTAACATTACTGGGAAAACCTACTTTTCTCTAACAATATTACTTCACTCACACCTCACTGATATTATCTCAAATTTATATATATATTTACTCAACACCACGGATTATTAAGTCACAGAATAGTTAAATGAAGATAAAATAATATTCGAAAATAATATCCAACAATAATATGTCCATTAAGATATTCACCAATGACCTCAAGTACTGACGCGTATTCAGCTACATGCTGCGCTGAAAACATAGGGTCAATTTACTGATTGTCACAACTATCGTATTAAAGATGGTACATTATATTAATAGAGTATTTAAGAATATAAAGAGCAATTAAAGTATTCGAAGAAAATCCATATTACATAAAAATGCTTCTAGTAAAATAATATGCGATGGATAGTATCTTAAAATTATGTTTTGCATGAATTACCTTAATACTAGAAGGGAAAATTTGCCAATTCGAGGTTTTCAAGCATAATGCGTGTGCTGGGAATATATTTGACCATTTTGAAAACACGGGCACTTAAAAAATCAAATTTGAAATTATATGAAAGCATGTTAATTGTATACAAGAGCATTATTTGAAATAGCAGTGTATCGCATTTTCGAAGTCCGAATTTTTCAGTAAACAAATCGGTAGATGAATAGAAAAGCGTTAATTGTTTTAATGTGTGTGTTACTAAAATTATATTTGAATTTCTATGAAACAAGTAGTATTGATGAAAAGTTAATAATACACCGCTTAGCAAAGTACTCTTGTTCATCGTAAGAAGTACAACTCTACATGGCGGGCGGGAGAAGCATCACAAGTAAGGGACTGCCCTGTAGGGCGAAGTATTGTGTCGTGAGCCGCTACGGTAAGCGTGAACAGGGAACTCTGAAATGTGGCTGACTAACGGGGCAATGGCACCCCCTTTCCATGGAGTGGACAAGACACCACCAACACCACAGAAAGACAACCTTTTGAAATTGCCTTTTAACTGGTTATGGCTCTAATTTGTTATTTACAATTATTAATTAAAATAAAATAATATCTGATCAGCGCTATTTTTTGACTGAAATCAAAGTGAACAGAATATTACAAGGACAGAATATGAATGACGATATCCATAAAATGACCAAAATGATATTATTGAATTCTCTAGAGCCGATAATAAGGAAGAAAACGAGCAGATTTGGACAATTTATCTTATATTCTGAGTAGTTAAATGTATTTCTGTATTAAAGGAAAACAAGGAAGATAAAAGCCAAGAATTATATTTACAGAAAGTTAAAAAAAAAAATCAAAAGATACCTTTAAATGACTAGCTATGGAACGAAAACTTTTAGACATACGATAGGAATAATACCTGTTATCAAAATAATGTTTGAAGATTAATAGATATAAAAAATATAGGGTGCATAGAATATTAATACCTGGTTGTCCCATAAGTTGGAAAACACTTGCAAAAATTAAAATATCAATATTATTGGCCATAATTATATTCGCCGGTATATATAATGTCTTCGTATTACGTATAGAGTAATTGTATTATGTATTATTTATTCGCCGTAATAATATTATTCGACAAAAGTAATAAGAAAAATAACCTTCAAATAAAAACACGAACTTTTGGGATAACCTTATAAATAAAATATATTTTATATAGGTTATATTGATATACTAACATATATGTCTTCGTTAAAACATATACGCGAAGCGGAAAATATTTTTTTTCGAACAAGTTTTTTTCCTGTAATCTGCCGAAATGGCAAAGTCAAACTTATCCTCCATTTGAACCAATCACAACAATTCGATTTATCCGAGTCGATAGCTGCTAAAATCAATTATTGACTTCTCGATACAACCAGGTTTATTAAAATGTTTATTTTAAAAGGCTAGTTGGAATTGGAGCGATCAACTTTTCCTTCCCGGAAATTATTTCTAATTTATTGTTCTTTTGTATTACCTTTTTTTTTGTCTCAGTTTTACAGTTGAAAACATATTGAATTTTTAATGTCTCACATATAGTAAAGTTTAAATTTAGTATTGTCATAATTCATCAATATATTTAAATTTTGTTGAATATTTTCCTTGTTTTAATATATAAATACTGCATGATTAAATTAATATTCGATATTGGAAGTTAGCTGAATATAACTTTATTCTTCATATACAGAGAAAGGTTTTAATTGAATTAAGAGATTGTTTATTTATTCTGAATTATATTAATCAAATCCATAGCATATTTAAACCGCATATTTATTAGTATCGAAATATTATATTGAAAAATGAAATATATATACCTATGCTACGAGATTTGACAAATGAGTTGATATTTAGAATGGTTCTTAATTCCTTTGTTTGGTAAAAATAATTGAAAATATTTAAAATTAAGTATATTATTTTCATCTCTTTAGTAAGAGATACACACTTAAATATCTAAATGTATCATTAAATTTCGAAGTTAATTCTATATACTGAAACAGATAAAAATATTAATTAAAAAAAAAGACATTGTCTCGTAAAATAATGATCAACATTTATTCTCAAATATTTATAATTAAAATATGAATAAAAAAAGAGGAATAAATAATATTTTGACGACAATCGGCTTTGTACCGATCACTTTCCATCATGTTTAAACAAAAGGGACGTACTCTTAATCTTAAAAATGAAATTTATATTCAAATTGCCCCCTCTATAGTAATTTCAATATATATTATAAAATTAATTTTTAAAAACTTTAAAATTTCTAATTAATAAAAAACATCGTTTTGTCTTTTCTTTCACCTTTTATTATATTGATAAAATGTTATCATGATTCTGTATGTATATATATATATATATATATATATATATATATATTAAAAAAAAACGAAAGAAAAAAAAAATATAAAAAGATCAGGTGTTTAAATCAATATTAAAAATGATATATCCTGAACAGGAGCACATGTGCTTTACAGATGGCAGAGCGCCATCTGGTGGAACAGAAATCAACTAAACATTGATTTAGCCAGTTCCCTGATATTTGGCCAACCCAATTTCTTGATAAATCAAGAAAAGCCATCCACGAACGCGTTTGGCGCTCTGCCTTCTGTAAAGCACATGTGCTCCTGGTCGGTATATGCCATTTTTAACAAAAGCGCGAAACGCGTTCGTGCATGGCTTTTCTTGATTTATCAAGAAATTGGGTTGGCCAAATATCAGGGAACAGGCTATATCAATGTTTTGTTGATTTATGTTCCACCAGATGGCGCTCTGCCTTCTGTAAAGCACATGTGCTCCTGGTCAGGATATGCCATTTTTAATATATATATATATATATATATTTTACTTTTGCCATTTTCAATTTTAATTTTTATTATGTATCGCTTATATGACGCGTAAATGCCGAACCATTAGTGTTAACTTGGCATAGCCCTATTCTTTACTCAAAACCCTTTTCGAAACTTTGAGAAAAAGTCATTTTATTATTTTTTTAAACTTTCCTTACTTCTCATTTATATTATTCAATATATGTATTGTAGAATAATTTTGTTTACCTTATGAGGGTGTCTACAGGAAAATAACAATCCAATATAGTAGAGTAATGCTTTAGATATATTCTATGATTAAATAAAACTTTAATATTTGGATATAATTACATCCACTCCAATATTTCAACAATATGCTTAGACGTTCAAGTAAACAACTCAAATATTTTGAGATGTATTTACCAGATCATTACTCAATTTCTAAACTAAAAAATATCAAAACTAAAAGAATAAATCGGTATCAAATAAGGAAAACAATATACTTACAATTAGGTATAAATATATTCTGTAGTTTGAAATTCTAACGATTTATTCTAGTATAAGGGTTTTGATAACAATTTAAAAATATGTGTGTGATTAGAGTCAAGTATTTTATAATTATAGTTGAAGGAAGAAATTGATTTGTTATATCACCCTGACAACGCCCCTGCTCATTCAATTGTAATCGCTCGATGATAATTGAAATTGAAATCGAATTTAGTGAAAAAAATTAAACTTGACAACTAACCATATTCTTTTGATTTGACCCTTAGACATATCGACTTTTTTTAAAAATTATTTCTAGAGAGAATGAACAATGTTTAGGAAACAACTTTTTATATCAAGGAATGAATAATTCATCAATCTTGTATGGAGAATTTAGAAAAAATAAAATTAATATTTAATATACTGCTATCAATATAAAAAGCCATATATAGATATACAATAGAAAGTTTTTGGATCGTTTTTGAAGACAACTCTCAGATTTATAAAATTAATTTATTAAACTTTAAACAATTTAGATTTATATAGAGATAAACGAGTTAATTACCTCGTATTTAAGACAAAAAAAAAAGAATCATCTAATTTTCATACATCGTTCTAACCAAATTCAACTTGTGCAAAACAGACGACAAGGAAAAAATAAACAAATTAATAATTGAGAGTAAGTTCCTATTTTTAACAAGCTTTTACACTCAAAGAATAATCATTTTCTTGCTTCAAAAGTTAAAAGAAAGACAATAGTGAAGACAATCCCGAATGCTTGGCGAAATTTGTATATGCAAATAGATACAGATAATATAAGAGAGATATCATCGACATTCAAATGATTATAATAACATCTCGCCAACAGCTATAGTGAAATAAAATAAAAAATATTAAAAAAAAAAAATAGAATTAACATTTAAAATGTACATCAGACGAATCCCTCAGAATCGTTTAAAATGATACAGTGGTTGAGAGCCGCCCTAAAGATGGTCAGCCTCTTGTAGAGTGTACAAGTTTTGTCCTCGAAATGGGAAAAAGACATTCGAGGAACCTGTTATAGCAGATATCTTCTTATGATAGGTTCAGCTGAGAAGAACCATCTTTTCAGGGTGGGATATAGAAGCCTAAGTCAGCAGACTGGGTGAATGGGGCAGCCTTAGCTAGGATCTCTTCAGCAAGGGATGAATTATCGACCACTGATAAAGAGAATAATTCTTATGAGATTTTGATATATCTATTAACCTTGTACATATTTTCGATTAATTTATTGAAATATAAATATTCCGTCCTGAATATTTTCAAACCCTTTGCTTGACTAGTAGCTAGAATATTTCTCTATCCTCCCATTTATTTCTTCAGATACACATTTTAAACAAGAAATTTTAAATTTTTTTGGCTGTTAATCCTAGCTAACAGATTGTCAAAGACTCGATGCCGATAGTTTGTGGCGACAGTCAATAGAGGGTATCTAGTTTTGACAAAAGAGGTGACCTTAAAAGAAATGAATATACTCCCGGAAAAAAATTCTATCTATACTAGCAATGTTATAGTTCAACAGAACATCTGTACATAATGTTAGAAATGAAAAGTATTCAAGTAAAAGGGTTTGTTTATGCCTCTCCAATAATTATATTATAGCTGATTTTCAGTTCACTTGTTAAAACATTCGATTAATGCTTTTTATTTCTTCCACATTAATTTACTAGAGAGTCATTATAAAACTAGAAGACATTCAAAAGAATACACTGCTGTTGTATATTTTAAGAGAAATATATTGAATAGAGTACTGAAGCGTAAAAAGGTTGAAAATAGAGACTAGTAAATGGATTCATTAAGCTGACGTACTTGATCGTAATCTAATAGGGTAAAATAAAGAGAAATGTCCAGAGAAATTAGAATATCGCCAATGAATACCAGAACCTGCTTAGTTGAGCAAATTTGATAGGAAATACATCAACCAAGAACTTGATAACAATCATAGAGAGCTCCGCATGATGGAACAGTCAACCTGGTGGCAAAGCTGATCAAATATAACCCATCCAACTTTGTAAATTCATAGAATATTCTAAAATTATATCAGATCACAGAAAAATGTTTTCTTTTATGTGAATAAATTTAAGCGAAATTGATTTTTGAATGGTCAATAGAGTATAATTTTATATGAATTTAATCTAAATATTAAAACAATTTTATACCATTTTGTAAAATAACATATGAAAACATTAAGACACGAATGTTTCCTTTAACAAATAAATCAAACTTCTTTTGTCCTTACTGTGATGAAAACTTATTGGGAGGACTTGGCTCATCAGTGGTGAACCTTCCCAGCGGTTTCGGCAATTTAATCTACTAGACCGCTTATTCAGAGCTATAATACTGTATTGGATCATTCTGCTTATATATGCTACACTGAAGGGTGGAAACTTAGTAATGGTATTCAAGCAAACTATGGATCTAAACTTTTAGGACAGTAGAATAACATTTTATCATGAGAGATATACACCTAATTAATATAAAATATAATTTAAAATAAATTTTAGTAAATATTTATAAATTAAGAAATCAAGAATTACTTTTAAACTAAAATAACCTTTATAGATGAATAGCCAAAATTTTAATAAATGAATAAATTGAATCAATTTCCAAAATAAAATATTTAATATAAATGTGAAAGAACGAAAAATTAAAGATTAAAAAATATCTAAGAATAAAAAAAAGTAATTTATAAAAGAAAAAACAAGCAGATCGATTTGTTTGATTAGAAAAGAAAGAAGAAGCGGCTGGCCAATTACATAAACTTCCCAAGTTCGGCAGAACATGTGCGAGCAACAAGCGATTTCCATAGCGGAATGGCATCGAGCCAGGATGGAATAAAAAGAAAGTCAGATGGTACATTCTTTCCTAATTTAATTTATAAATAATGAAGGGGATCAACAGGATTGACTTAATTGTTCCGATTGGGTTTCAGCTGCTGTCTACTTGATGAATACCCCTTCAGCACTGTCCTTTACTTTACTGTACTTTACTTTATTTACTTCAATATTGACCTGAATTACTTTATAAACTTACATTAGAAAATTACAAAAAGGAAAGTACACTGGGATTAAATAATATAAATTAAGATATTTAACTTATATAATCCTGGTATACTTTCAATTTTGTAGTTTTTTTTCTATATTTTCAGTAGAAATACCCTTTGTATTAATATTAAAGTGAAAAATACACTAGGCTTTCCAGAAGATAAGGTTTTTTTTGAAAAATTTAATTTTGATCTCTATATTTCGGGCATGAAAGCCTTTCTTTTGGAGAAAATAGGATGCAATAAATCGCCAATATGACACGATTATTATATATTCAGATACTAAGTGTTTGTCAATCTGTGGATAATATTGGATAGTATTTGAAAAAATCAACGTTTAGGAGGTATTAATTGTAACAAAATATTTATTTTTTTAATAACAGATGATCATATTTTTATATTTATATATTGCTTCTCTGTAAATTTCCCTCGTTGCTTATCTTTTGTTTTTCATTCATATTTTGTTTTAACCTTGAATAAATTGCTATATCATATCGAAGTTTGTATTTCCTAATTTTTCATGTGGCAATATTTTTAAGTGAATAGCACTAGCCAAAATAACCTTTATATTGTTCTAAAAGTTGTCTCCTGAAGCATAAACATTTATTTTTCAAATATGATGAGTTTTATCTGTATATATTAAAGTGGCATATAATTGGCGGATTTAATTTCGTAGCATCCTAGGAGAGAAGTAATGAAATTGGTCGATTTAGAGAAAAAGGCTGAATTTGAAAAATTGGAGTTTTGTGACTCATTCTTTATCGCTACCTTTATGTTTTTCACTTTGTGTAATAAACATAATGAAATGTCCTTATGCATATATAAAGGGAGAGATGCCTCTATTAGTACATGAATACCATCTTCCCGCAATCTTATTCTATATACAGTTACGAGCGTCATGGCCTCTGTCACGGTTTGCCGGCGCCCTCCTATTGGTCGGCTACGATCACGCCACCTTTGCCCCCCCCCCATCATTTGGTGCCGCCAATGCGCGAGACACTTCTGTCACCGTTTGCTTTTGGTTCAGTGGTAGAATGCTCGCCTGCCACGCGGGCGCCCCGGGTTCGATTCCCGGCCGATGGTTTGGGGCGGGACGTTTCACAAGAGTGACATCTACGGCGCCAATTTATAATTGTAACGAATAGTATTTGAATAAAAGCATTTAATCGGGTAAACCCCGGGCGTTGCCCGGGTCATTCGGCTAGTATTATATATGGACAGGCGCATTACGTGTAGAAGCCAATTTATAGGCTTTCGTTCATTTTTAAATCTCCCTTTAAACATTTTCAAACTACCCATAATATTAACACAATCAGCCTTATATATATGTGTGTCTGTGAAAAAATAATATAAAAAAATAGAAATTAAAAGGTCAGGTGTTGTTATTAAAAATATATATAAAGCACATGTGCTCGTGGTCAGGATATGCCATTTCTATTTTTAATATATTTTTTCTTCCCCTTTTTTTTTCATTTTTCATAAGTATATAATTTAAAAAGATATATATAAAATATCTCTATTATAAAATTTGAATTATAATTGTAATAAATCATAAATATTTTTTACTTCAGATATGATACCAAATGATCGGAATTAGGCAGCTCCACCTTCGGAAAAGCATTGAAAAAATTCTAATTTGAAGAGAGAGGTAACCTTTCGGTGAATTATATGCATATATATATATATATATATATATATATATATATATATATATATATATATATATATTGATTCGAATGTATATATAAAATCAGATTATTTATAATATAAGAGTACCCATGGAGAAGCGGCATGTAGAATATAATTGTAGCAAGAGAGATATATCTATTGTCTGAGAGCGGAAGGAAGAAATAAGGAAGGCTCTGTCAATATTGAAAATATGCCAGGATTTCAATAGCACGGCTGTAAGTTATTGGCTACTCTACCTTAGGTCAACGGTCTAGTCCGTCATTCCAGCCAAGTATTGTTTTAACTCCGTTTTCATAGTTATCATTTATATCATGGAACGGCACATACACATATATATACACCTTAGAAATAGAGAGCAATCCATAAATATATATTTAATTAGAAATGCATGTATTGGATTAAAATATAATTAATTTATCAATATATTTCAGTTTATTGAACGCCAACCTTTTTCAAGGTATTATAAAATATTAATGTGTGTCAGTTGGCTAAACGCCAGCCTTTTTCAAGGTATTATAACATATTAATGTGTGTCAACAAACTCTTCTTTTTTTTTGTTGTTGACATAAATATTTTGTGATACCTTGAAAAGGGTTCGCGTTTAGCCAACTGAAATATTGGTAAATAAATTATATTTTGATCCAATAAATCCCTTATTATTTCAAAAATATATAAATGTGTATTTAAGTTAGATATATATATTTTGAAAATAGAGCAATCCATACTTAATTCATTAGATAATAAAAGGCATATATTGGATTTAAAAAAATATTTATTTTGCCAATATTTCGGCTGGCTGAACGCCAACCTTTATCGAAGCATTACATTTTTGTATACACCAATTGTATACATTAGTGTATACAAAAATGTAATGCCTCGATAAAGGTTGGCGTTCAGCCAGCCGAAATATTGACAAAATAAATATTTTTTAAAATCCAATATATGCCTTTATTATCTAAGATATATATATATATATATAAAACAGTCTATATCTGAGTTTATAGAAAACTCGCTTTGCAAAAAGAGAAATATAATTTTTAAAGTTGCCTCATCAATTTCTAAAAATAAATTTTAATCTTAAATTGTGTTTGTGCATGTGTGTTGGTGTGTTTGGAATGGATTAATCTGAGCATTCAATTACACTTAAAGTAAATTTGCAAAATATCAAGTGCAAATCAAAACATTTATTTGGTTACATCTCAGAGATATATTAGCAAACCCCTCAATATTACATTATTAAAAAAGTTTATTTATTAATCTAAAATAACAATCTTTTAAGCGGTAGCTCTTCATCGGGTCAAAGGTGTTAGAAAAATAAGAAAGAAAATTTGCCTATATGTGATAAGGAAGGAGAGAGTCTAGGGAATCAAACATAAGGCTGATTTAAGCATTTATTCAATCAAACCATCACTTAAGCCTATAACCCTTAGTAATACGAAACGTAGCAATATATATATATATATTATATTTCCTAGTAGACGTAGTACAGACCATGAAAATCATGGTGGGTAGTTAGAGACTGCTTTTACTGTAAGTACACGACATGTTTACCAATGTGAAAAGAAGTTCGACTTTGCACTTACAAATGTGCCATAACCCGTTTAATTACTTTCACTTGCTGGTGGGGTTGGACTTTTACAAAAATCGGAGGTCATTGGAGCATTTTTTTTTTCAAATCAGAAAAATGTTTCCAATGCGGGATTCGAGCCCTGGTCTTATCGGTTGAAATCCAATGGTTCGGGCCTCTCTTTCACCGACCCCTTATATATATATAGGGGCCTATATACAATATTATAGCAATGCACATATGTATAGTACTTGCCTCGTCACGAGACATGCTACAATTACGCCGCCTGGCAGTAGGAACCTGCATATTTCCCAAATATATAGAAGATTTAATGGTATTTGAAAGTATTCCATGACTAAATATTTATGTATTCAAATAATTTTCATATATCATATAAATATAAATTAGATAGCATTTTCAGAATTCTCGAAAATTGTGAATTCTTTGAATATAAGTATATCAAATATATTTATTCATGTGATTTATTCTGAATATCTCTCTCTCTCTCAACACAACAAGAATGTATTCATATATATAAATTATGTTATATCTATATATTTTACTTTTAGCATTAGCATTAGCCTGATGATAAAGCTCGAAAGATTTGAGTTGAATAAAGAAATATCATTATATTGCGATATTGCACGTGTACCCCTTTTCAATACTATCTTTTGAAAATACAAATTAGAAAAACACGCAAGCGCCCACAAACCGGAAAAACTTGTATTCATTTACACGAATTCCCTGAACAAAAATATTTTAAATCTAATATTATTAACAATTAGAGCCCAATGCTTTCATCGAATTCCTTACACAATGTTACTAAGATGGTGGCAAATGTGAATTCCATAATATTTGCATATTGAACTATAATAATTCACAAACACTAACGCTCTTGTATTTTTACTGCCCTCTCGCTAAGCGTATCTCTAGAGCTTCATTTAAAAACTTTTGACCAAAAATTAGTTTCTAGAGCAGTAATTTAATGCAATATAGCCTATTGTATTTTAGATGCATACGTGCAATATAGTATCATTCTGGTGAATGGAATTAACGAAACCTTGGGATAATTTCATCACACATAAGGTGAACCCTCCCAAAGTATTTCCTTTGCAGTAAGGAGTTTGAATAGTGTTTAATTTAAAAAATGAAAATAACAAATTAACATGTCTTAATTTCTTGTACACATGTAGTAATAGAATTGTTACTTGCTGATGCTGATTATTTTTAGATAAATGAGTTTTTTAATATTTCATTTGTGGTAGAAATAAAAAAATAACTGTTTGAATCATTATTTTCTAGTTACTATATATTTAAATATCTACAGAAAGATTTGAGCCGGCCAACGGGAAAACAGCAACAATGGGTTTAAATAGGGAAAGCGGCGACCTCTGGTGGTCGACATTACAGAGTAGTTTTATTTTAGTTGAAGCTTTAGGTAATTTTAGATGAAATATTTGAATGAAATAAATGCTTTTACATAACATATATATACTAACATCGGATGGAAAATATATTGATATTTAAGTTAGTACACAGAAAGATTTTACGCGAATCTTGCCCAAATATTCGACGTCAGGCGTTAGCACTTTATCATATTATATTATAATTTGTTTATATAAATTTAGTCAAGGTGTTTCTAAAGAATTCAAATTGCAGTCATCAATTCTATTGATGAAATTCTAATGATGTCTAATTTTTTCTCATATGTAGTAAGTCTTCTAACGATTTCGAAATTTTCATCACCAGACTGCAAATCTTGTATTGGGCTGTACATTTCAGGTGACAATTTATATAGAATATATTTGGAGAATAATTCTTTGTGAATGTATCTACTGCAGCTATTTATATAAATCAAATAGACCTTTAGATTACTTCATAATCTTATGAATCCATATAAATCAGACTTAAGAAATTACAAACCATATTATCCCTAGTTGACCACGCTTCTAGCAATAACCATATACCTGATTCTGAGAAGCGCTCAATCATTTACCAGAATATAACAGAAAAACATTAAAAATTAATTTTGAGAAGTAGCTTCTGTAGAATTTAGAAAAGGTGAATTAATAAATTGATTTTCTCGATAAATTCATGAATAATTTATATCTTACGAAATAATTATTATAAAAATAAATATGTATATACTTTTAATTTATTCAATTCATTGTTATTATCTTTGCTTTTATATATAATTAATATTATATATTGAACTTTTCATAAATATAACATTGTTTTTACAACCTATATATTAATATAATGAATTATATATTTTAATATATGTATTTATAAAGTTATACTTATATTTGATATTACATTTTATCAGAGATTAATAATAAGCTAGTCTTGCAATTATATGTTTCGTCTATTCAGTTGTAAGGTCAAACGATATATGCCTATAAATATATTTTCAAAATTAAATAATACCAATCAGTTCAATTTTAAATTGGTAAAACAAAAATGATAAATATTTAACACAAAAATAGAAAATATACCTGATATATTATGTATGTGTGTGGGAATTTATACACTATAATAACAGGTGATATATATTCTAGATTTAAAAGAAAATTGATAAATACTACTATTAATATATTATTCTAATATACAATCAACCATATAGAGTATCTAGTTAAGTTTGATTTGGAAGTAATTAAAAATCTAGATCTATTAATTGTTACCAATATCTTTAGAACTCTAAAGTTATATTCATTGTTGAATACATATTACAAATTTATATTTTATGATATTAATAATAGAATCATCATAGAGGCCTAACAAATATTACAAACCACAATGTCGTATAGCAAGATATAGGTGTTAGATAATGTTATATGGCAGAAGTTATATGAGACTTGGTTAAATGGAATGGGACACAGGTCAAAGTTGTAACACACGACGGTCATAAACTACCTCAGTTGGAAGGCTGCCAGCTAGCTATACTTCTTACACATAACCCCAAAATTAAACCCAGACTATATATATATCTCGCTTATATACATTTTTATAACATCCTTCACTTTGATTATATTACCACTATTTTTACCTTTCATCACTATAATATATAACAAAGTATTTATTATATTTTAAGTACTGATTAATAATTTTTATCTCGAATTTATACCTTTTTATAACATCCTTCACTTTGATTATATTACCACTTCTTTTACCTTTCAACTACTATAATATATAGCAATGTATTTATTATATTTTATGTACTCATTATTCATTTTTTATCTCGCTTATATACCTTTCATAACATCCTTCACTTCGATTATATCACCACTTCTTTAACATATCAACTACTATAATTTTGTAGCAAGGTATTTATTATATTTTATGTACAGATTATTAATTTTTTTGATCTCGCTTTTTTTTATACCTTTTCAAAACGATATTCGCCGCTAGGAGGCTGATCCGACCGGCTGCGTGTTGCCTTAGCTCCGGTAAATATTTGTTTTGAAAATTGTTTATATCTTAGTTATTATATATTGACCTAAAAATATTTTCTCCTTGCTTTTTGATTTCTCAAATTCGATCTTCTAAATAATACTATATATATTTATTGAAAAGTAAAATAAAGTTAACGGTGAAACAAAATGAGATTAATTGCAAAAATTGCATATTTGATGATTGTTTTATACATGGTGATTTGCATAACAAGGCCAATAGAGCTTACGGCAAAATTTGCCGATTTTAAGACTAAACTCAATAAGATGAAATATTACAGGGATAGAGATGGTGTAACTTTGAAGCACTGTTCGATGGCTTACTGGCTAAAAGTGATCACGGCCTTATTGATAATTGGATGTATAGAACTAAATCCAGGGCCGAAAAGACAGGCCACATTGACAAATATACCTCACTCAACTCCAGACCAGGCACCAATGGACGATTTAAAGCTACTGATAATTAACCTTTCGGCTGAAGTGAACAGATTGGGAGAGAAAATGGATGCAAGGTTGCTTAATATTGAGCAGAAGATGGAGGTTTGGGAGCGAAGAATGACGGGAATTGAAACATCTATGGCCTCGTGCACAGATGCACTGGCGACTAACACGAGGTTAATTTCTCACAATACCCTAAAAATAAAGAATCTGGAAGAACGCGCGGAGGCTTTGGAGAGACGAGCCCGAGAAAACAACTTAATAATATATGGCATTGAATCAGCAGAGACTGACAGTCGGGAACTGCTGCTACAAAAGGTCAAGAAGTTAATGGCGGAAGATATGCAGATTACCGATGATGTGGTAATTGCCGAATGTCATCGCCTGGGCAGGGGACCAAAGGCGCCTATTCTGATCGAGGTTCCTGATCACGAGTCCAGAATAAGTCTCCTAAAGAACTCATTCAAACTTCGAATGCTCAATATTTTTATGAGCAGGGATTACAGCCCCCAGATTAGAGAGCAGAGAAAAATCTTGATAGAAATAAGAAAGGAACTTTACAAGAAAGGTATAGGATCGAAGTTGAGGGATAATAAACTTCTCCTAAACGGCATCAACTACATGGTAGTGGAGGGACAGGTGGTGAATGCCAAAGGAGAACTAATATAGCTAGAGGCACACCCGCGGATCTCTGTAAATAGATGTAAATACTCAGGTAATAAAATACATACAAATGAAGATGTACAATCTAGAAACAAATCTCAACTCACAGAAACTCCTCATACTTCACATAGCAAGACTCATACTATTAAAGAAAGTCAACTTAAGGGCACAAATCTGAAACATAATAAAATTAAGATAAAAAAAATAAAACCAATGGTTGACATAGCTAAAAACGAACGATTCATGTATTGGAATATAAACGGCTTTTTAGGATAAATTCTCTCTTTCCACTGTTCGAATATTTGAAACAATTTGAGATGTTCGCGCTTACAGAAACTTGGTGCCACTTCAATATCGACTTGAACCTGGCGAACTTCGGAATGTACCAATCACCTGCTGTAAAGTCATCAGATAAAGGGAGAGGCTCCGGAGGTATAATTCTCGGCATAAATAAACAACTACAGCCCAAATTGACAATGTTGAAATCGAAACCTCTTGGATTGCAGTCACACTCAATCCAAGTTTAGACAATGACTCACCAGCGATCTGCGTAATATTCGTATATCTACCCCCAAACGATACGCATGCTACAAAACTTGGACGACTATTTCATTTGATGGGAAAAAAGATATATAACGGGTTTGAAATAATACTGGTCGGCGACCTGAATGTCCGTATTGGCAATCTGGGGGGTTACCATAATTTGATTGATACTTCAAACCTTTTTTCAACCACCCGAAATTCCTGTGACCTAACAAAATCTGCCAAAGCGGAAATATTTATTGACTTACTTGATAAAAATCACTTAACTATAATAAATGGTAGATCCATTAATGATAAAGGTGGTAAATTTACATTCATCTCCGGAAGAGGCTCTTCTGTGTTAGATCTGGCGATTGTCTCACCTGCGGTGCTTGAACACATAGCAGATTTTGAAATTGGTTGTATGCCATATTCGGATCACTTACCAATAATTTTAAAGTTTATCGGCCCTAATAATAAAACTGAAAATTGTTACATGGAGCCTAAGGCCAAAATTAATTTTTCCTGGTCAGTAGATAAAATCCCAACATATATAGAAACTTTAAAAGAATTAACTCCCGAACATCCAGCGGACTCCACAATTGATACTCAGGCTGAGGATTTTACTGGTTTAATTCAAACAGCAATGTTACGCTCGGGGACGCGGATGGAGGCAAAAACAAAAAATACAAAATCTAAGCCATGGTTCGACAAAGACTGTTATTTGGCTAAAAAGGAAATGAAACAAAATCTAAAATTATACGTAAAACATAATATCTCGGCCGATAAAATTGCATACTTGTCGAGTAAGAAGAAATATTCAGCTATCCTAAAGCTCAAAAAAAGGGAATATACTGACAAAATTCAAGTTATCCTCAGTAATGTAAAAGATCCTTCCCAATTTTGGAAGACTATTAATTCACTTAAATATAGGAATAACCTACAAGGTGAAATTTCTACTGCAGACTGGCAAGTCTTCTACCGGGAGTTACTTGGTTCAAATTTAACAAAAGTTGCACAGTTACCACTTGAGATATTGGACATTGACCCCGAATTAGATTGTGAAATATATCTAACTGAGGTCACCAAGGAAATTTCCAAATTGGGTAAAAATAAGGCTACAGGACTTGATGAAATTCCTAACGAAGCGATTAAATATTTGTTAGAAGATCATACAATTTATCTCAGGAACTTATTTAATAAAATCTTAGGGACATCCCAAGTTCCTCAACAATGGACAAAAACGATAATCCACCCAATATTTAAAAATGGAGATCCGGACAACCCGTCAAATTACAGAGGAATATCCCTGATTTCTAACCTATCGAAATTATTTACATCTATCTTGAAGACAAGATTGAATGATTGGATGGAGAGAAAGTCAATTTTGGCAGAAAATCAGGCTGGTTTTAGAAAAGGCTACTCTTGTCAGGACCACATTTTCACGCTCGTATCATTAATTCAAATGACCCTTAGCCGTAGAAGGGGAAAGTTATATGCCTTCTTCATTGACCTAAGGAAGGCCTTTGATACCGTGCCGCACCATCTACTTTGGAAAAAATTAGCATTAAATGGTCTGAGTTGCCGATTTATTAAACTAATTAAGAACTATTATACCCAAATGACGGCAACAGTCAGATGGCGGGGTTCCTTCACGGAGGCTATCAAAATACAAGCGGGAGTATTGCAGGGGGAGCCGTTGTCACCTTATTTATTCATTCTCTTCCTAAACGATCTGGTACACCTGTTCGATGAATCAGAACTGCCAGGCATAAATCTTGAGAATTATGGAACTATACACCTTTTACTGTATGCAGACGACATAGTGATCTTAGGAGAATCGAAAATAAATTTGCAATTGAAGATTAACTTACTTAAAAAGTACTTAGAAGATAACTGCCTAACGTTAAACCAAAATAAATCTAAAATAATGGTGTTTAGAAACGGTGGAAGAACAGCTCGTTCCGAGACATGGTTTTGGGGTCAGCAACCCCTGACAATAGTAGCTAAGTATACATATCTGGGTTACCCTCTGACTACAAAAATCTCGACCCAATATGCTTCCCAATACTTTAGAAACAAAGCACTGAATGCAATTAATGCACTTTGGAGAATCCTTACAAAGGCGCGAATAAAGTCCTTTACCTCAGTGATGAAACTTCTTGACACTATTGTTCTTCCTACTTTACTATATGCGGCACCAATGTGGGCAATCAACCAGCTGAAGACAGTCAATAATACCCAAGATACATTTCTTCGTCGTCTCTTAGACTTACCAAACTTCACACCAGGATATGTCCTCAGAAGAGAATGTGGAAGAATATCAACTGAACTTAATGCTGTAAAACTCACATTAAAGTTTTGGGTCAGGATTTTAAAAATGGAGACGAGCAGATTACCACATGCTTGCTTAAATCATCTCTGGAAAGTCACCGCGAAAAAGGAAATAGAAAACAGCTTTACTCAAAATTTAATAAAAATTCTAGACTCCAAGGGATATTCCTTTCTGAAGGGCTGCGAAGACTACTTAGCCATACAGAAAGAATTGCCAGGCATAATTAGAACTACCACAGACCAACTAATTCAAAACGATCAGATGAAAATCACTGATTCAACCCACTTTGCTCACTACAAATTTTTGAGTGAATCATTCATGACAGAGGAGTACCTACGATTAAATATCTCGCTTCCCAACAAAAGACTAGTTGCACAACATAGAGTTTTATGGCAATTTTTCAGGGAAGAAAGAAAAGACTTCTGGAAAGAAAATGGCCGGAACTGTTTACTTTGTAAGGATCTCATGGATGATAATTTGGTTCACTATTTCTTCCAATGCCCTCTCTTAACAGAAAAACGTACTGAAACTTTCCCAAGCCCTACCTCTGGTCAATTTAGATACCATAGCATATGTCAACTTCTCTCTTCAGATCTGAATGATAAATTACTGATTGATAAATACTTTAAGTTCTGTACAGAAGCTGGGCGCATGAGAAAGAATGCAGGGCAAAGGATACTGGAGGATGATCCATCTGTAAATAGGTAACAAACCTTATTTTTGTTGTAAATGTTTCCTCTTCCCTCTCCTCTTGTTGACGTGTAAATACGGCGAATCCTGTATGGGGCGGAATGCCCTAAATAAAGGCTTTTGTTGTTGTTGTTGTACCTTTTCAAAACATATTTCACTTTGATTATATTATCACTTCTTTCACATACAACTACAATAATATTGTAGCAAAGTATATATTATTTCTTATGTACATATTAATCTATTTTGATATTTATATTATATAGTTTATAATAGGGAAAGATATACGAAATTGAATAGTTTCTGCAGATCTTTTATCATAAATAGACAGCTTCATGCAGCTTGAGGAACTACACTACTATGCGACTTGATTTACAGCAATTTGAATAATTAATAAGTTACTTTAGAATATAACTAATTGTAAATATCTCAACTTTATCAATATTTCTATCCACGATACTAATTATTACAGATAACTTCATTAAATAAACGTCCATCATTGCTCAACTTATTGTAAATAACTACCTTGTGGTTTCTTCTATCTGCTTATGTTGGTGCTTATTTGTTGAATGTATATGTTTATTTAATGCTATTTTTATTAAATGTTTATTTTCTTTTTGGAAATTCTGTTATCTACTCTACTTCAATATGAATTATTGTGAAATGTTTCACGCGCAATTATCCAGATCGGATATAGCGTGTCTTACTTGCAACTGGTAATAAATAAATAAATATCATTTTTATTTTGCTATTCTGCAAACTTCCCTCATTGCTTAACTTGTATCTTATGAATGTTGATTTTTGTTCTTGCCTTAATACAATTTCCGTGTCTTTTTGTATTTTGTCCTTCCTAAATTTCTACTTTATAATAATCAAAGATCAATTTAGTATATTATAGAGACAATAATATGTATTTTATGTATTCTGTATAAAACATTATAGACACAACACACAATTATAAGATACTATAGATATAAAAGCCTCATATATAAATGCTTCTATTTATATATTGTTTGTTTAATTGTTAGCCTGAAGTACGATTCTTTGTGATTATTTGAATATGGTGAATATGAAAAGTCACTGTGTTAAATCATACCATCATTTATTATACTCTAAAATATGATATAGAAGACGAATGAAAGAACGTTTACAAAATATTTTAGAAAAATTAATATTATTATTATTGAAATAATAATTAGTAATAATATTAGTGATTAGGTAATGAATATAAATGCAAATAAGATACTATTTTATTGAAAATGCAAGCTAAAATAGTTCGTTTTTGCTGCCAAGTTTTTCTGACCACCTTGTGGAAATGTCGTTTGATTTATCGATATCTAACTTTAATAAGCATATTCGTTTTTTTATTATAAAGTTTTATTAAATGTTCAAATATATTCAGATCTCATTAATTATATAGTGAAATGTGTTTCAAATAATAGAAACAAATCAAATATATAATTATTATATTCATTTTCATGTGGAATTATAAATTTAGATTATCGATAAGAATCATTCATATGAAAATTATATTTTTTCAGTAATTTATTTATTTAAAATAAATAACAATTAAGTTATTATTTTTAGATCAATATCTTCTTACCGATTTTTACATAATTTCCATCTTTTAGTTAACATATTTTTCTCACAATAGAAAAATGTTATATAGACTCGGATTGAGTGATTATACACCACTTACCTCTTTCTCGCTCTATCTCTTTTTAAGGATCAATGAACTTTAGATATTTTAAAATATTTGAAGGGAATCTTGTAAATTTTAATCACCCAGTGTAAAGCCAATGATAAATATTTAACGTAATTATACCTCGAAATGAATATCTTGTAATATTTAAACATTCTTTAAAATTTATCAAAACATAGTTTAAAAACAATAAGAATCTACTATTTTGGATAAACGTACTTTTTCTTTATTATTGATTTTTTCGTTCTCAATTATTTTACAATAAACAAAGAAAAAACTATTAGTTTATTTTCTAAATTGTTTTATGTGGTCTGTATGACGTTCAAGAAAATCATCAGTTGAAATTATTCTATTATGTTTTTTAATAAGAAATATCCTGACGTGTGTACTGACTCTTCTCAAAAAGATGCATCGGGTTTCATCGGCCCATTTCAACCAGGAATTCGCTATTCCATACATTATTGTTTGCTCTAAGACTCAAAATAATGAGCCCATGTATTATTGCGTAGTTTATAATCGCTAAAAATATGTTCCTACTTATCTTCTCTGAATTTATCTAATAATGTTATACATACAGGAAAACATAGTATTGTATTTTAGATCCATTATGATTATTTCTAGAATACAGCAATTTTTAATATCTTCTTATGCAAAAAACACAACTCTAATTATCTAATGTGACTCAAATACTTCTCAAATTTTCTTCAACTAGCTCACGGAACAGTTCTAGTAGTGGCTAGTTTAATCTTTAGATGCGCTAGACCGTATTAAAACAATCATCATTTTTATAGAAGCCTATATGCAATTTATAACTCATTTATGAAATGCAGTTTCTAAATAAATTTCGAGATTCATTAAATTGCTTCATTCTACTATATATTTGATCAGGTTTCACCTACCCAGTCACGAGAAATCATAGGAAAAAACACAATTAGCAATTTATGAATTATTCTTCTGTCAAAGTCATTCTGTTAATATATTGAATTGATATAAAAATATATATTAATTTTATAATTTGATGCGAATGTTTATTCTTTTTAAATAGGTAAATAAAGTAACCCATTTACCTATTTAACATCACGTAAAATTATAGAATACTGAACACAAATAATTGCAAGAGTATTAGTTTCATATGATTACCCTTGTTTATATATTCTTGAATGTGACTGTGTGTTATATTATAGTAGTGTGTTGAGTTCATCATATTCAACAAAATGTTTTTTATTGAAAATAAAGTCATTTGATTATATATATATTATTTATATGAGAAAAAATATATAAATAATAATAATATATATTTTAATTATAAAGGCATATATTGGATCAACATATCATTTATTTTACCAATATTTCAGTTGGCTGAATGCCAACTTTTATCAAGGTGTTATAACATATTTAATGTGTGTCAACATCAAACTTAGCGCCACATAACTTCAACAGAATTAAGTTTTAAAATATTTGAATATATTCAATGGGGAGAAAATAATTTTTGAAAACTCAATTCTCTTGAAGTTATGTGTCGCTGAGTTTGTTGTTGACAAACATTAATATGTTATAATACACCTGGATAAAGGTTGGCGTTCAGCCAACTGAAATATTGGTAAAATAAATGATATTTAAATTTAAAATATGCCTTTTTAATTGAGATTTATTAATGGATTGCTCTATTTTCAAATATATATCAGGAAGATTAAACTGTTAATGGTGAAACACTGATGATTCACTTCCTATCAATATGTTTATCATTCAAGAGAAGACAGTAGAAAATTGTTTTATTTATAAATACAGTTGCTATACAAATAGTTTTTATTTTACTATTCAGATAACATTCTAAATATTTAAACTCTTCCGATTATTTGATTCCGAGAATAATTATAATGTTAAATAAATGAATTAAAAACTCTGACAAATTAGAGTACAGATTAGAATTAATGTTTACATTTGAATACAAAGGACATATCGCACACTTTAAAGTCCAATTATTAAAAATACAATTATATGTAATTGTTATTCAAATATAATCTGGTTTTATATTAACGTAATAATTGTATGTGTGTGTAAATAGAGATAAGAATGCTTAATTTCGAATAGATAACCTTTGACTTTGGTCGCTTTACTAAAAAGAATCCCATTAAAATGTTTCAATTGCTGTGAATAATTACTCCATTTGATCTTAATTTGGTTTATTATATATTTTTGTCGTTTATTTAATGATCAAATTTCAATTGATATCACATGTATATACAAGTTAACTCCATTCATATAATAGAGATGGTATTCAAAATATGAATTGGACTATATATATATATATATTATATAATCTAAAATACAAATATTTTATTTTTTTTAAAAACATATATTTTATTTTTTCATTCATTGACTGTTCTGCATTTTTGACCATATTTAAAAAAAAAAATATCACTTTTAATTATTGTTGTTGTAAATATGTATATTTAACCCTACCTATCTTTTATTCACGATTATAGAATTCATTATATAAATTCTATATTCCTGTGATATAAATAATTTTATGTATATTTTTACTTCAAGAGATTCAAAATAAAAATCTGCTTGAAAGGTAAATAATTATCTTCACTTTTCCACGACTGCACCTCTTTTCAACAATCAAACACACAAAAAATTTCGAATCTATAATATATATATATATATATATATATATCCGAAAATTTCTAGTTTGCCTTCGGGACCTTACATGTAGTCGAATATTAGTTACAACCATCATACAAAGCTTCAATTATTATCTTTTGAATTACAAAGTTATCATTATAGTTGACTAATACACACACATTTTAATGTTTTAATTTCGTACATTTTAATTAAATTTATATTTTATTCCATTTGTAAGCTACTTTATGTCGCTTCATATATAGAACTTCACATTGAAATCTCCTACCAATAGTCAATCTAAGCAATAATTATAATATCAAAATTAAATATACCATACGCTTTCTTGCTATCCCGTTATCAAATAAAAACTCATTTACAAAATTACGTACTAAACATGCCCAGCGATATACAGGAGAGTCAGGAAAAACGATAAAGGAACATTCAACACAGGAAAGTCCTGATCCTTTCTTTCGAATTTAGTAAATAGCACCCTAAAAACAGAATCACCTACAAAATATCGACTCAAATGTAGTATCTTATCAGAACAATAAGTACAAACAGTGGAGGTCGAATTTTGGTTCCTATGAATAAATATATTCTTCAATTTGATCCGTTATTGATCATTACTCGCAGCTCATCTAGAGAACCTTTGGTAGTTTTGTGACCCTTTCTAGCCAGCTTATGACATGTCTTTCTATCTTCCTTCAATTTGCCCAACTTTGGTGTCTTTTCTGAACCATTTTGTCTCTATATGTCCGAAAAAGTTCAATGTTTTTTATAAAAAAAAAACATATTTAGGATTCTAGGGATCTAAATATAAATACGGTAAACATATGACCTTTTTTATTTATTTTCATAACACTCTGAGTAGCCTCCTTTATATCCGCATTTAAATGGCTCAATTATTTTTATTTCTTCTTTTCTAAGAGTCCATCTCTCATTTTATGAGTGACCACAGAGAATACCAATACCTAAACAACTATCTTGTTCATCTGGAATGAAAGACTTTCTTGAATGTATATTTCTAGTTCTATTGTTCTTTTTACTCTCTTTAAACACTTGCTATCTCATTAATTTTAGATCATAAGAATATAAAGTGATCAACTATATTAATTTTCCTTGTTGAAATTTGAAGATATTTATATTATCAGTAAAAAACTAGTTGCACAACATAGAGTTTTATGGCAATTTTTCAGGGAAGAAAGAAAAGACTTCTGGAAAGAAAATGGCCGGAACTGTTTACTTTGTAAGGATCTCATGGATGATAATTTGGTTCACTATTTCTTCCAATGCCCTCTCTTAACAGAAAAACGTACTGAAACTTTCCCAAGCCCTACCTCTGGTCAATTTAGATACCATAGCATATGTCAACTTCTCTCTTCAGATCTGAATGATAAATTACTGATTGATAAATACTTTAAGTTCTGTACAGAAGCTGGGCGCATGAGAAAGAATGCAGGGCAAAGGATACTGGAGGATGATCCATCTGTAAATAGGTAACAAACCTTATTTTTGTTGTAAATGTTTCCTCTTCCCTCTCCTCTTGTTGACGTGTAAATACGGCGAATCCTGTATGGGGCGGAATGCCCTAAATAAAGGCTTTTGTTGTTGTTGTTGTACCTTTTCAAAACATATTTCACTTTGATTATATTATCACTTCTTTCACATACAACTACAATAATATTGTAGCAAAGTATATATTATTTCTTATGTACATATTAATCTATTTTGATATTTATATTATATAGTTTATAATAGGGAAAGATATACGAAATTGAATAGTTTCTGCAGATCTTTTATCATAAATAGACAGCTTCATGCAGCTTGAGGAACTACACTACTATGCGACTTGATTTACAGCAATTTGAATAATTAATAAGTTACTTTAGAATATAACTAATTGTAAATATCTCAACTTTATCAATATTTCTATCCACGATACTAATTATTACAGATAACTTCATTAAATAAACGTCCATCATTGCTCAACTTATTGTAAATAACTACCTTGTGGTTTCTTCTATCTGCTTATGTTGGTGCTTATTTGTTGAATGTATATGTTTATTTAATGCTATTTTTATTAAATGTTTATTTTCTTTTTGGAAATTCTGTTATCTACTCTACTTCAATATGAATTATTGTGAAATGTTTCACGCGCAATTATCCAGATCGGATATAGCGTGTCTTACTTGCAACTGGTAATAAATAAATAAATATCATTTTTATTTTGCTATTCTGCAAACTTCCCTCATTGCTTAACTTGTATCTTATGAATGTTGATTTTTGTTCTTGCCTTAATACAATTTCCGTGTCTTTTTGTATTTTGTCCTTCCTAAATTTCTACTTTATAATAATCAAAGATCAATTTAGTATATTATAGAGACAATAATATGTATTTTATGTATTCTGTATAAAACATTATAGACACAACACACAATTATAAGATACTATAGATATAAAAGCCTCATATATAAATGCTTCTATTTATATATTGTTTGTTTAATTGTTAGCCTGAAGTACGATTCTTTGTGATTATTTGAATATGGTGAATATGAAAAGTCACTGTGTTAAATCATACCATCATTTATTATACTCTAAAATATGATATAGAAGACGAATGAAAGAACGTTTACAAAATATTTTAGAAAAATTAATATTATTATTATTGAAATAATAATTAGTAATAATATTAGTGATTAGGTAATGAATATAAATGCAAATAAGATACTATTTTATTGAAAATGCAAGCTAAAATAGTTCGTTTTTGCTGCCAAGTTTTTCTGACCACCTTGTGGAAATGTCGTTTGATTTATCGATATCTAACTTTAATAAGCATATTCGTTTTTTTATTATAAAGTTTTATTAAATGTTCAAATATATTCAGATCTCATTAATTATATAGTGAAATGTGTTTCAAATAATAGAAACAAATCAAATATATAATTATTATATTCATTTTCATGTGGAATTATAAATTTAGATTATCGATAAGAATCATTCATATGAAAATTATATTTTTTCAGTAATTTATTTATTTAAAATAAATAACAATTAAGTTATTATTTTTAGATCAATATCTTCTTACCGATTTTTACATAATTTCCATCTTTTAGTTAACATATTTTTCTCACAATAGAAAAATGTTATATAGACTCGGATTGAGTGATTATACACCACTTACCTCTTTCTCGCTCTATCTCTTTTTAAGGATCAATGAACTTTAGATATTTTAAAATATTTGAAGGGAATCTTGTAAATTTTAATCACCCAGTGTAAAGCCAATGATAAATATTTAACGTAATTATACCTCGAAATGAATATCTTGTAATATTTAAACATTCTTTAAAATTTATCAAAACATAGTTTAAAAACAATAAGAATCTACTATTTTGGATAAACGTACTTTTTCTTTATTATTGATTTTTTCGTTCTCAATTATTTTACAATAAACAAAGAAAAAACTATTAGTTTATTTTCTAAATTGTTTTATGTGGTCTGTATGACGTTCAAGAAAATCATCAGTTGAAATTATTCTATTATGTTTTTTAATAAGAAATATCCTGACGTGTGTACTGACTCTTCTCAAAAAGATGCATCGGGTTTCATCGGCCCATTTCAACCAGGAATTCGCTATTCCATACATTATTGTTTGCTCTAAGACTCAAAATAATGAGCCCATGTATTATTGCGTAGTTTATAATCGCTAAAAATATGTTCCTACTTATCTTCTCTGAATTTATCTAATAATGTTATACATACAGGAAAACATAGTATTGTATTTTAGATCCATTATGATTATTTCTAGAATACAGCAATTTTTAATATCTTCTTATGCAAAAAACACAACTCTAATTATCTAATGTGACTCAAATACTTCTCAAATTTTCTTCAACTAGCTCACGGAACAGTTCTAGTAGTGGCTAGTTTAATCTTTAGATGCGCTAGACCGTATTAAAACAATCATCATTTTTATAGAAGCCTATATGCAATTTATAACTCATTTATGAAATGCAGTTTCTAAATAAATTTCGAGATTCATTAAATTGCTTCATTCTACTATATATTTGATCAGGTTTCACCTACCCAGTCACGAGAAATCATAGGAAAAAACACAATTAGCAATTTATGAATTATTCTTCTGTCAAAGTCATTCTGTTAATATATTGAATTGATATAAAAATATATATTAATTTTATAATTTGATGCGAATGTTTATTCTTTTTAAATAGGTAAATAAAGTAACCCATTTACCTATTTAACATCACGTAAAATTATAGAATACTGAACACAAATAATTGCAAGAGTATTAGTTTCATATGATTACCCTTGTTTATATATTCTTGAATGTGACTGTGTGTTATATTATAGTAGTGTGTTGAGTTCATCATATTCAACAAAATGTTTTTTATTGAAAATAAAGTCATTTGATTATATATATATTATTTATATGAGAAAAAATATATAAATAATAATAATATATATTTTAATTATAAAGGCATATATTGGATCAACATATCATTTATTTTACCAATATTTCAGTTGGCTGAATGCCAACTTTTATCAAGGTGTTATAACATATTTAATGTGTGTCAACATCAAACTTAGCGCCACATAACTTCAACAGAATTAAGTTTTAAAATATTTGAATATATTCAATGGGGAGAAAATAATTTTTGAAAACTCAATTCTCTTGAAGTTATGTGTCGCTGAGTTTGTTGTTGACAAACATTAATATGTTATAATACACCTGGATAAAGGTTGGCGTTCAGCCAACTGAAATATTGGTAAAATAAATGATATTTAAATTTAAAATATGCCTTTTTAATTGAGATTTATTAATGGATTGCTCTATTTTCAAATATATATCAGGAAGATTAAACTGTTAATGGTGAAACACTGATGATTCACTTCCTATCAATATGTTTATCATTCAAGAGAAGACAGTAGAAAATTGTTTTATTTATAAATACAGTTGCTATACAAATAGTTTTTATTTTACTATTCAGATAACATTCTAAATATTTAAACTCTTCCGATTATTTGATTCCGAGAATAATTATAATGTTAAATAAATGAATTAAAAACTCTGACAAATTAGAGTACAGATTAGAATTAATGTTTACATTTGAATACAAAGGACATATCGCACACTTTAAAGTCCAATTATTAAAAATACAATTATATGTAATTGTTATTCAAATATAATCTGGTTTTATATTAACGTAATAATTGTATGTGTGTGTAAATAGAGATAAGAATGCTTAATTTCGAATAGATAACCTTTGACTTTGGTCGCTTTACTAAAAAGAATCCCATTAAAATGTTTCAATTGCTGTGAATAATTACTCCATTTGATCTTAATTTGGTTTATTATATATTTTTGTCGTTTATTTAATGATCAAATTTCAATTGATATCACATGTATATACAAGTTAACTCCATTCATATAATAGAGATGGTATTCAAAATATGAATTGGACTATATATATATATATATTATATAATCTAAAATACAAATATTTTATTTTTTTTAAAAACATATATTTTATTTTTTCATTCATTGACTGTTCTGCATTTTTGACCATATTTAAAAAAAAAAAATATCACTTTTAATTATTGTTGTTGTAAATATGTATATTTAACCCTACCTATCTTTTATTCACGATTATAGAATTCATTATATAAATTCTATATTCCTGTGATATAAATAATTTTATGTATATTTTTACTTCAAGAGATTCAAAATAAAAATCTGCTTGAAAGGTAAATAATTATCTTCACTTTTCCACGACTGCACCTCTTTTCAACAATCAAACACACAAAAAATTTCGAATCTATAATATATATATATATATATATATATATCCGAAAATTTCTAGTTTGCCTTCGGGACCTTACATGTAGTCGAATATTAGTTACAACCATCATACAAAGCTTCAATTATTATCTTTTGAATTACAAAGTTATCATTATAGTTGACTAATACACACACATTTTAATGTTTTAATTTCGTACATTTTAATTAAATTTATATTTTATTCCATTTGTAAGCTACTTTATGTCGCTTCATATATAGAACTTCACATTGAAATCTCCTACCAATAGTCAATCTAAGCAATAATTATAATATCAAAATTAAATATACCATACGCTTTCTTGCTATCCCGTTATCAAATAAAAACTCATTTACAAAATTACGTACTAAACATGCCCAGCGATATACAGGAGAGTCAGGAAAAACGATAAAGGAACATTCAACACAGGAAAGTCCTGATCCTTTCTTTCGAATTTAGTAAATAGCACCCTAAAAACAGAATCACCTACAAAATATCGACTCAAATGTAGTATCTTATCAGAACAATAAGTACAAACAGTGGAGGTCGAATTTTGGTTCCTATGAATAAATATATTCTTCAATTTGATCCGTTATTGATCATTACTCGCAGCTCATCTAGAGAACCTTTGGTAGTTTTGTGACCCTTTCTAGCCAGCTTATGACATGTCTTTCTATCTTCCTTCAATTTGCCCAACTTTGGTGTCTTTTCTGAACCATTTTGTCTCTATATGTCCGAAAAAGTTCAATGTTTTTTATAAAAAAAAAACATATTTAGGATTCTAGGGATCTAAATATAAATACGGTAAACATATGACCTTTTTTATTTATTTTCATAACACTCTGAGTAGCCTCCTTTATATCCGCATTTAAATGGCTCAATTATTTTTATTTCTTCTTTTCTAAGAGTCCATCTCTCATTTTTATGAGTGACCACAGAGAATACCAATACCTAAACAACTATCTTGTTCATCTGGAATGAAAGACTTTCTTGAATGTATATTTCTAGTTCTATTGTTCTTTTTACTCTCTTTAAACAACTTGCTATCTCATTAATTTTAGATCATAAGAATATAAAGTGATCAACTATATTAATTTTCCTTGTTGAAATTTGAAGATATTTATATTATCAGTAGGGAGTTGGGAGATATAATTTTGGTCTTGCACATATATCAAATTTCAATCAAAGTAAGAAATGATTTCGCGAAATATCATTCGGTCTAACTTTCAATGAATGGAAAGTCCCTATTTGTACCTCTCAATGTGAGTACAACTCCGGGAGAGAGCGGGTAACATACTAATGGGATGCCTGACACAAAAGGAGACCGAATTAAAGCTGAGATAAGCTTTCGGCATCATTCTTGTGATGAAAAAGGCCTCTTTTGTCCTTTGAGGGAAGATATCGCCCCAAAAAGCGGAAAAGCCTTTTTTTGTTAACTATATTCAAGGAAGGCACTGGCGAACCACTATTGCATTAAGCACTGCTGAACATTTGAAAATACCTTTATTCAAATTATTTTGAAAACAAATACAGTGATATTAGATTGGAAACTAACATACCTGAGATTTAAGAGTTATCACTCAGATGATATATAGTTCAAAAATACATAAGAAGATTCAATTTCTGAATAAGGTCAAACTGCGATATTGAAAAGATGATAGAATAACTTATATAAAGAATTGAAGTATAAACATTTTAATAAAACAAAATAATGTTTATGAAGTTTTATAACAGAAATTCTCCACTTTTATATATTATTAATACTTTTGTTTTAGATCAATATTTAATTTATTGAAATGTTGAAGATTAAATAAATTCTGCAATATATGATTATATGAAACAATTATTAATTTTATACGAGTATATAAACTATTTAAAATGTTCCTTGTTGTTTTATTTTTTTTATTTTTTAATTTGCGATTTTACCTTTTTAAGTGAAATATATTATGAATATCTGTTCATATATTTGTTTTTAAAATTGAAATATTTATTGACGTTATTTGAAAGTTTTATCGCTGGCAAATTCCAAGATATAGTTTGTAATATACAATCAAGTTCATGTCTTTTATCAGAAATCTGTAATTTCTGCTTATCGTTGACCTTCATATATATGACGTCTGCATTAAGTGTTTCATCTCTAAACTCTGTGAATGAAAATTCACAGGCTTTTAACCTACAATAGATAATATATATGATGGCTACGTATGACGTTTGATCTCTGAACAATCAATAAATAATCATAATTTATAATTCACAGGATTTGTAGCTACAATACATACATGATGTTTACAAACATTTTTCATTCTCAAACAACCAATAAATGAATATTATAAATATATGTCTCTTTATAATTATATAATCAATACATGTATATGTGTGATGTCGCACTTGAATATAATGTTTCATCACTAAACATTGAATTAAATTGAACAGAATTTAAAATGAGATACAAGGCAAAATATATTTGACGCCTGGAAATGGTGCTTTATTTTATATGGTTTTTTTATTAGAGGAAACTAATCAAAAGGCTTTATATTTGTAATATACGTTTTTTTAACGACTGAAAAGACACATTATAGCTACAATAGACAGTACACAAAGCATTAGTAAATTTCGGTTAACTCTTTGAATTGAAATTATATAAATTTTAGAAAGACATCTTCGTACACATTTATTTTTATCAAATCTTTATTGTCTTAGTAAAGTCTGATACAGCCTTTTATTGTTTATTTTCGAAACGCCAAAAAGTGACAAAAACAAATCAAAAAGGGATGATGATAACCTGCGTCTTGCAGATTAACATTTTCATAGAAACATATATATATACATATTTATTGCTAGCTATATATCACCATCTCTCTTCAAACACGAAATCTCACAGGCGGTCTCCTCGCTCGAGGTGGGTTCCGCCTTAGGACAGGACCCTCCTCTTTCAAGGCCTCGGGGTCCAGCGAGCGAAGAGGCTCCAATGACTTTCCATCGTCTGTATCACTCTGAACCTCTGAATCTTGATCCGACCGCTGGCTAGTTAGTCCTGGCGACAGCGACTCCATATAACCTCTGTCTCGTACAACCTCCGAGATTATGGCACTGGGACCTGCTCCTCTTGAGTGCTCGGGTTGACGCTCTCCATCTCCACTCTCATCTTCCTCACCATTCCTCCACCTTTTTCTAATTTGATCCCTGTGATAGGCCTTTACCTGTCCGTGGATCAAAATGGTCTAGACTCTAGTTCCCTTCTTGCCCACAATTTTTCCTGGGATCCATTTATCACCACCTCTAAAGTTTTTACACCACACTAAATCATCTATCTGGAATTCTTCCAAATGGGTTCGCCGATCATACTTCATTTGCCTGGCTTGCTGGTCCCTAACTCTAGATGCCAAGCTGGGATGTATCAACGATACTCTGGTTCGAAGCGCACGCCCAATAAAGAGCTCTGATGGAGTCTTTCCCGTTGTCACATGCGGGGTGCTTCGATATGCCAGAAGAACTTTTGATAAGGTGTCTTGAATGGTGTGTGTGTGTGTGTGTATCCCCAATTTTCCTTTTATTTTTATCCAGGGCAGTCTTAATTGTTCTAACCGCTCTTTCAGCCAAGCCATTACTTTGCGGGTGGTACGCCGGGATCAATGTATGTTTAATTCCATTTCCTTCCAGAAAACCTTTCATTTCACTACCAGTAAACTGAGGTCCATTATCAGATACAAGTTCCTCCGGTAGACCATAGGAAGAAAAAAGTCGCCGTAGTTTCTCAATGGTTTTGCGTGTGGTGGTCTCTCTCATTGGGATGGCTTCGATCCACTTCGAATGACTATCTACTACTATTAATAAATTAATGTTTTCCTTATTTGCAAAATCAATGTGGATTCTTTGCCAAGGTCTGGTTGACCATCTCCAGGGTTGCCATTTTCCTTTATTTGGCCCATCCTGGGATTGCTGACAGCTTCTGCACTTATTTACCAAAAACTCGATTTGGGTATCTAGATTTGGCCACCAAAAATGTGATCTTGCTACAGCCTTCATTTTGTTCATACCGGAATGAGTCTCATGAAGACAGTTCAACATTTTTATTCTGAGAGTTGGTGGAATGACAACTCTCATTCCCCAAACCAAACACTCCCCATCTACAGTTAGCTCAAGTTTCCTTTGAAAATAAGGTCTGAGGTGATCAGCCACCTTTTCAGGCCAGCCTTGCTGAGTATAAAATTTGGCCAATGAGAGCACTTCGTCTTTTTCAGTTTCCGTGGCAATTTCCTCTGCTGTGATCGGCAATTCTTCCACATAGGATAAAGCATAGACATTATTTAATCTTGGAATTTCTTCACAGCCCACAGGAAAACGTGACAGAAGATCTGCATTCCCATGGTCTTGAGTTCTTCGAAATTTGATATCGTAAGTATAAGCTGACAAAATAAGCGCCCAACGCTGCAATCTTGAAGTAGATAAGGTGGGGATTCCTGATCTTGAGCCCAAAATGGTCACCAATGGCTTATGGTCTATAATAAGAATAAATTTTCTTCCATAAATAAATTGATGAAACTTGGTAACTCCATAAATAATGGCTAGAGCCTCCTTCTCAATCTGAGAATAATTTTGTTCTGCTTCCGATAAAGTCCGTGAGGCAAACATAATCGGTCCTCTCCTGGCCTTCTATAATATGTGACAACACAGCGCCCACTCCAATCTGCGATGCATCAGTGGCCAAACACAATGGCAAAGTCGCATCATACGGGACTAGCACCCTCTAAGAGGTAATGCTATTCTTGCACTTGTCAATGGCCTCTCCACATTCCTTTGTCCAAACCCAAGGAAGTTTTTTGTGAAGAAGCTCATGAAGAGGCTTCAAAAGCTCTGGCAAATTGGGTATGAACTTCCCATAAAAGTTTACCAAACCAAGAAATGACCTTAATTCAGAGATATTCGTAGGCGTTTTGGCCTTCTGTATTGCTTGTACCTTATGATCTAAAGGTCTGATGCCCTCTTCCGTGACAAGATGTCCTAAATATTCAATTTCTTTTTGCAAAAATAGGCATTTTTCTTTCTTTAGTTTGATATTATACTTCGCCAAGCGAGCAAATATAGTCTTCAACAACGCCAGATGTTCTTCAATTGATGCTGTGGCTATAAGGACATCATCAATATAACAAATTACGCCTCCTATACCCGACAAAACCCTATCCATTACAGATTGAAAATAACTGGGCGCATTTGCCAATCCAAATGGCATTCTCTTAAATCTGAAAAGCACTTTATGAGTATTTATCGTTAGTAACGGTCGGGTGCCTGGGTCCACCTCTAATTGCAGATAAGCGTTCCTCAAGTCCAATTTAGAAAAGTATTTTCCCTTGGCCAATGTGGAGAATAAATCTTGCTGTGTGGGAAGGGGATAGGCCGCAGTGTCCAAATATTTATTTAGAGTTACCTTGAAGTCGCAGCAAATTCTGATCTCTTTATTTTTCTTCGGCACTACAACCACTGGAGTGGCCCATTTACTGCTCGCCACCTCACATAGATAACCCTTAGCCACCATTTTGTCTAATGCTTCAGTAACTCCTGGCCTAATGGCGAAAGGCACCGGACGAGCCTTATGGAAAATTGGATTCACATCACACATGTTTACTGAAAATGTGAAACCTTTTATTGGTTCAGTTGTCTCCACAAATAGGGCTTGATTTTCCTTCAAAATTTCCTCAATGGTAATTTCCACAGGCATATGTTTTACCGCGAAACAGCCCAATTTCAATCTATTTATCCATTCTCTTCCCATCAAAGCCCTCTTTTCTCCATTCACCACCAACGCTCTAAGTTTGTAAGTAATATCTTGACACTCCACTTTGACATTGATTTTACCCAGAATGGGTACCACGGTACCATCATAAGTTCTTACAATAATACTCGCTTTTTCCAATATCAAGTGTTGAAGACTATTTTTAAAATCCTTTTCTGATATCAGTGTTAGACCACTACCCGTATCCATTTCAAATTTAATAAAGTTTCCTTCTACTTTTAACTCCATCAGATAGGGAGGGTCACTTTTGAGGCAAAATTAATTTTATACTCAGGTATCGTCACGCTTATAATTTTCTGGACATACTCTTCCTCCTCTTCTTGGTCTCCTATCTGATGTATATTTCCCGGCTGATTCTGATGTTGCCTTAGATTTCTTCTACTGCTCCAACATATTGAGGCAATGTGTCCTTTTTTATTACACTTAAAGCATATCGCCTCCTTAAATCTACATAGTTCTTTATGCTGTTTACCACAATGTTTACATTTGCCATTCTGGAAATTTGATTCAACCTGGCGTTCCATCCTCAACTTATCTACACAATCTTCACCCTGCTCCAAGTGAAATAATTTTGTATTTTTCTCGGCCGCTTCCATAGATAATGCTATCTCAATTACTTTAGCTAAAGAAATGTCGCCCTCCGACAAAATTCTATTTTGTATTTTGGCATTATATAATCCACAAACCATTTTATCACGTAAAGAATCCTCCAGAAAATTTCCAAAGTTGCATGAGGAAGCCAAACGCTTAATTTCCACCAAGTAATCCGAGATGCTTTCTTCCTTTAATTGCATTCTTTTAAAAAAAATGAACCTCTCTACTACAATTGAGCGCTTTGGAGAGAAGTGCCTTTTCAAGATATCTATTAGGTTATCAAAAGTTTTATCTTTAGGTAGAATAGGACTGCACAAATTCTTCAAAACACCATATGTTTTACTTCCCATGAGGGTTAGGAGATAAGCCTTTTTCTTCTCATCCCCTGCCTCCTCCAATATGAGAAACTGTTCCAATCGTTCATAAAACGTTTCAAAAGTTTCAGTTTCCTCATTATATTCCTTAAATTGGTAACTAGCCATTTTTTTTTCACTCTTTCTTAAATTTGCATCCTAAAACTTTGCAATTTGTGTCTTTTAAAATTTACTTTCAATTATATGCAAAATCAAAGATATTTTCCAAAAATATTTACTTCAAAATTCGAGGGTACTTACTCTTATATCCTCGTCGCCAAATGCAACATCTTCGTACACATTTATTTTTAGCAAATCTTTATTGTCTTAGTAAAGTCTGATACAGCCTTTTATTGTTTATTTTCGAAACGCCAAAAAGTGACAAAAAACAAATCAAAAAGGGATGATGATAACCTGCGTCTTGCAGATTAACATTTTCATAGAAACATATATATATACATATTTATTGCTAGCTATATATCAGTATTTATGTTAGAAAAAAATGTGTTTATTGTTATAAAAACATTATTGTTATAAAAACATGCTCAACAAAATAATTTCAAATATGACAGAAAGCATCTATTTAAAATATTCTGTATATATATATACTAAATATTTTAAATAGAGCTATCTGGCATATTTACAACTATATATAAAGAAAAAAACTATTATTATGAATCATTTGTGTCAATCCAATAATAATGCTAATTATAAAATAGACCCTATATTTTTCCAATCGAAATTCCTACACAGTTACATGCAAATTCTATAGGCACTCAATTTGTCACATCACACGGAAATTTTCAGAAATACTAATATAAAAGAGGTCTATCAGAAACAACAAGATTGCAGAGCGTCATTTAGTGGAACAAAATTCTTCTATATATACAAGGTATGTCCCATAGGTTCCCGGACTGAATCCATAAAAAAATAAATAAATGAATAATGTAAATAAATTTGACTGTTTATTATAGAAAAAAATCTGGCAACACGGTGGTACCAATATCGAGGCGGTACGTGCTGGCGGCGCCCCAAGGTTATTCTAATTTATTTGAAGGTTACACACACATAGCGCTGCGGCGATTTAACGATGGAACAAAAATTGAAGCAGAGGATTTGCATAGAATTTGTGTGAAACTTCAAATATCAGCAATCGAAACCTTTTAAATGCTTAATAAAGAATTCCCCAATGACGACCCAAAGAGAAAAATTGTTTTTGAATGGCATTCTAGATTTATAAAGCTGGCAGAATTTCCATTGAAGATGATCCTCGTCAAGGACGACCAAAGTTTCAAAGAACTGATGAAAATGTGCAAAAAATCACCGATTTGATAGAAGAAAATCCTCGAACCACATTGCTGGAGCTAGAGAAAAATACAGGCATCTCCAAAACAACGATTGGAAGGATCGTAACCGAAGATTTGAACTTCGAAAATACTCCTGCAAAATTCATCTCAAGATTCCTCACTAATGAGAAAAAACTGTGTCGGCTTGCAACCTGTGAGGCCATGTTGGAAATGACAAGAACGGATCCGGAATGGAAAGACATGATAATCACAGGCTACGAGACATGGGTCTATGGCTATGATCCTGAAACCGAGCGTCAATCTGCCGAGAGGAGAGGTCAAGGTGAGCCTAGACCCAAAAAATCCAGGATATTGAAATCCAGAAACAAGGTGTTGCTGGTCGCTTTTTTGGATAACAAGGGCATTGTTCATCACGAGTATCTTACTGCAGGCCAAACATTTATCGAAGATAGGTATTTGGGTATTCTTCGTCGTCTAAGGGAAGCGATTCGAAAAAAAGCCAGAAAAATGGACTAATGGTGACTGGATCCTGCACCATGACAATGCCCACCCTCACACAACGATTGGAAGGATCGTAACCGAAGATTTGAACTTCAAAAAGACTCCTGCAAAATTCATCTCAAGATTCCTCACTAATGAGAAAAAACTGTGTCGGCTTGCAACCTGTGAGGCCATGTTGGAAATGACAAGAACGGATCCGGAATGGAAAGACATGATAATCACAGGCTACGAAACATGGGTCTATGGCTATGATCCTGAAACCAAGCGTCAATCTGCCGAGAGGAGAGGTCAAGGTGAGCCTAGACCCAAAAAATCCAGGATATTGAAATCCAGGAACAATGTGTTGCTGGTCGCTTTTTTGGATAACAAGGGCATTGTTCATCACGAGTATCTTACTGCAGGTCAAACAGTTATCAAGGATATGTATTTGGGTATTCTTCATCGTCTAAGGGAAGCGATTCGAAAAAAAAGCCAGAAAAATGGACTAATGGTGACTGGATCCTGCACCATGACAATGCCCACCCTCACACAGCGCACTTGGTGACGAGTTTTTTGCCGAAAAAAGGGACACAAATCCTACCTCAACCACCCTATTCCCCAGACATCGCATCAAATAACTTTTTCCTGTTCCCCAAACTTAAAGCAGTTATAAAAGGAAGAAATCTTTACATTAGGGATGACATAATAGAAATATCGCTGTTGGCATTGAAGAGCATTTCAAAAGAGGCCTATAAAAGCTGTTACGACTGTTGGAACATTGGACTTATGGAACATACCTTGTATATTCCTTCTCTATCTAAAATTGATATAGCGCATTGTTTTAATGCATTTTCTTCGCATTTTAATCACTGAATGTGTTGTTTTCATGGACCTATACAGTAAAAATAACTTCTGCGTTGTTCATAGATGCTTCTTGTTTGCAGTATATTAACAACTACTTATTTTGAACAACAACCATGATATGTGGTTTTAAATCGAATTTTCTACTTCATTAGAGCATATATCCTCAATAATATTTATGTATTTATATAAATTATATATATTATATATAAAAATATTTTCTGATATTTATTTTGGAATATTATATAGATATATTATTACTTGCTGATTGATATAGAGAATTATCATTGATATATGCTGGTTCTATTGAGTACATTTGTACTAAATGGAATTGGTATGCAGTCGTGGAAAATCTTGTCAATATAAATATAAATAATTAAGATCAGTAATAACTTTAATTAAGCTCATGGAACTTAAATACATAATTTGATGAAGTACTACCTGTTTTAAGGTGGATAGAACAAGGAGAACAAAATATTATTTACAAATCTAAAGAAATATTTGAGCCGGCCAACGGGAAACAACAACTAAATGTTTATATAGGGAAGGCGGCGAACTCTGGCGGTCGATTTGAAAGAGTAATTTTGATTATAGATTTTTAATTTTAAAATGAAATAAAAAAACTTTTATGTAACATATATATATATATAGAAGCATAGGGCGCTTCTCCCGTCAAAATAAACGCCAAAAACTGGCGTCATCTATTGACAGTCGCCGCAAACTAGCGGCCTCGGGTCGGTGACAAAGCCACAACACCAGCTTTGGCAAATTGAAAGGCGTCCACCTAGAGACCATGGTTTCGGGCTAATGGCCCTCGTCAGTCTAGGGTGGACTTTATTCCATGAGATCCACACGGGATCTTATGGAATCTTCACAATCTACCAAAGAGGGTTTTTGCTGGCAAGGTGGCTGGGTCAAATCTATGGCTAGAATATATATGGAAATATTTCCGGGAGGAAATTGTTCCATAGACGTATAGGGCGCTTCTCCTGTCAAAATACACGTTAAAAACTGACGCCATCTATGAAATCTTCACAATCTACCAAAGAGGTGTTTTGCTGGCAAGGTGGCTGGGCCAAATCTATGGCTATAATATAGATGGAAAATTGCCGGGAGGATTAGATAGCGTGTGGATCTCATGGAATAAAGACCGCCCTAGACTGACGAGGGCCATTAGCCCGAAACCATGGTCTCTAGGTGGACGCCTTTCAATTTGCCAAAGCTGGTGTTGTGGCTTTGTCACCGACCCGAGGCCGCTAGTTTGCGGCGACAGTCAATAGATGGTGCCAGGTTTTGGCGTTTATTTTGACAGGAGAAGCGCCCTATGCTTCTATGGATCAATATCCTCTCGACAATTTTTCCATCTTTATAAATGTATATATAAGGCGAATTTTTATTTAAAAAATGAAGGAAAATGAATATTACCCTTAATTCAAATTCCATTCAACCCCACCCAGAAGTCCTCCTCTACGTGGCAGGCAGGAGAAGCAGCCCAAGTGAGGGATTGCCTTTTAGGGAGAAGTAGGTGTCGTGAGCCCCGAGCCGCTACGGTAACCGTGAACTGGGAACTCTAAAATGTGGCTGACTAACAGGGCAATGGCACCTCCCCTTTCCATGGAGCAACAAAATGCTCCATGAACAAGACACCACACCATCACTCTAGGGATCAAATATTGTTTTGTGCTCTAATATATATATATATATATATATATCCCACACTGTAAGAGGAATATTTTCCAGTATTTAGGCATATGGTCTGAATACATTAGAAATATATTTCAAACATTTAATTAAAAAATCCTCCCTCAAATATTTAATGAAAATAAAATTATTAGAAAATTAAACATAAGAAAATAATTCGCCATCTATATGTTAAAATGAATATATTAATCAAAATATATTTTTTATATTTATTATAATAAATATATATACACATTTAAATATATTTTGAATCCTTATATAATATATTGAACATATATTTATCTACAAAGTGTGAACCAGAATCTTAATACGAAAAATATTTTCCTATGTATATCATTTAACTGAAATTTTTCAATTCTTACATTCTGAATATGTGTGTATATTATGTAAATATATACATTATTATCATATTTTTATCTTATTAAATATACAAACTGAACTGAACACCTTATCTACGTCCGAACTTTACAGAAGTGAGAAATCGTTTGTTCCTTGATTAAAATGATCTAACTCTTTCGCCTCAGCCACTTTGTCTATATATTATATATACAGTTACAAGCGTCATGCGTGGCCCCTGTCACGGTTTGCTTTTTTTTTTGGAATGGCGCCCTCCTATTGGTCGGCTACGATCACGCCACCTTTGCCCCCCTCCCCCATTTCTGTAACTATTGTGTTGGAGCGGGTCGCTCCTTAAATAAATGCATATATTAGGTAATAACCAAATGAAATCCTCTCTTTCTTTTTCCCAGTAAGAGACGCCTACGGAAGCCAATAGTACATAGACAGATAAAGCACATAGGCTATAGTTATTAACTAAAATATGCATTTATTTAAGGCGCCAATTTATAATTGTAACAAATAGTATTTGAATCAAAATATTTAATCGGGTAAAACACGGGCGTTGCCCGGGTCATTCGGCTAGTATATAATATGTAGAATAATAAATGTAAATTTGTGAATATTTAATCTAAGTTCTAATATTTATATATAAGGGTAAATATTTCAATTACGCCTGGTTTATTATTTTTTTTTAAATGTAGATATTTTTTTACGTTATATATATTTACGAATTATATATCTGTTGAACATAGGCACATGTGTGAATTGACACGTAATCCTTTCAAAATATTGTATTCCCCAACGAAGTTTGAAGAGTAGCTATACAAAATATTATTAAAAAATATATATTTTAGCTAAAATATCCCGAACACTCACACACGAGTTATTTAGAAAAAAAGCGCCATTAAGTGGAACATAAATAAACTGAACGAACAAGGAACAGGCTAAATCAACGTTTAGTTGATTTCTGTTTCAATAGATGGCGCTCTGCTATCTAAAAACTCCATGTGAGCATGGTCAGGATAATGTCTTTTTTATTTCAATACCAACACCTGATCTTTTCTATAATTTTATTTTATTATAACTCATTTATATGACACATTTATATATTTCCTTATACACAATATAAATATTAATTTATTTCCTCACTGTGAAAATAATATTTTAAAACTCTTCATTAACTCTTCTATTTGACTCTTCAAGTAGGAATATAATTTCTAATTATATAAGGGAAAAATTGCAGAAATACTATGAGAAGACTAACACCATTTTCAAGTCCTTCTTTACTGATTCCCAAATACCCAAATATGTCAAGCCAAATTTCACAACGTTCAATTTTTTACTGGACACGGTAACTTCAGATCATATTTGTACAAGGTCAGAAAGACGGATTCGCCTAAATGCTCATGTGGTGCAGAAGAAGAAAATCCTGTACATATTCTAACGGACTGTCGACTTGTAGAGGACTTGAGAGTCAAAAATCAAATAAATATAAATTGTCTAAATCAAATAGTTAATAATAGATATATGTATATAAATTTTAATAGATTTTTTAGAATGTTTTTTTAGTAATAGATAGCCTTGGCTGTAATAAATGGTAAATAGTTATATGCTGTAAATAGCTCTAAATTTCAGTTCTTAACTCTGATGTTCACTAATATTCATTATAGGGTAATTGAATCGTTAACTAACTGACAAATGCGTTAATAATTTATATTATAATAAATAAAATCATATTAATAATTACTGTAAAAGCTCCCAAACTTGTGTTTGCATGCAAATATCCAAGACGGATATTGCGTGCTTTATAAATGATAATAAATAATAAATATAAATCTATACTATATCTTCAAACATAGTTGAATAAAAATTAAAAACTGAATTTCTACATGAATAATGATTCTATTTCTTTTATTTGTGAGTTTAAAACAAAATCTAAATAAATTACGGATTCAAAAAAAATAAAATTTTCTAACACATATTCTAGCTATTAAATATAATTCGAATATATCTTTATGGATATTTTCAGTTATATTGTCCTTTAAGGCCAACTTTACTGAATTTGGCACATTATTAACACACGTATATAATGAAATAATTCTTTTGCTCATGCAAGTGAATATCTTAGATAGACTTTTGTAATCTTTTGGAAAAAAATCAATTGAAAGTGGAATTTTATTTGCATTATTTCCGATACCTTTGAATGAATAAAGAATAGAAGTCAACACCCTTAGCTTTTCAAAGTAGTGGCCCTCGTCAAACTGGTACGACTGTGAATTGTAATTAAAAAATAATTTTTAACGTTTATTTATAATTAAAGAGAAAGTGAATGCTACCTTGTCTATGTGTATATGTATATCTGTGAGCCTGCTTTAATATAAGTGTAAAGTAACAAGTTTAGAGAGGTTAGATAATATAAGAACAAACATCTAATCGTTCAAATGAATCTTTTGATGGCTTTAAATAATTTATCATTGGAAAGTATATATATATGTATTATATAAAATAAAATTCAAATATTTTAATTTTCAAAAAAAAATATGTATTTTATTTTCATCATTGACTATTATTTTATTTTTGACCATAGATTTAGAACATAACACTTTGAATAGTTATTGTAGATATGTATAGTTAACCTACCTATTTTTTTTAATTCACGAATATAGGATTCATTTTATAAATTCTATATTACTGTGAAAAATAATGGGTAATTATTTCAGAGTAATTGAAAATAAAAGCTACTTCATAAGTAAATAACTATATTTCCTTTTTCACGATTGCACCTTCAATTCTCTATCTTTTTCAACAACAAAACATTATAATCATAACATATATATAGTAATATAGATATTAGCTAAATTCGAGAATAAATATTTTCGAAAAGGTAACTTAGAATAATCAGAAATAATAATTTTCCTATTTGTATAAGTTCTTTCATGAGGCTTTCATACCCTGATATATCCTGTATATATTTCAGATCATATGCATATATATGTACCAAAAGAGGAATTTATCCTTTTAACTAAGAGAATGGAATAATGCATTACTTATATAATTAAAAATTATATATAAAATAGTTCATTCATTTGTTCATTTGTATGATGTGTGTGGTTTTTATAAGTATATTTTAAAGTAATATGGTTATAGCGTAATATATTATTCATGTTCAAACGAAATATGATAATAATGATAATGATTACCTGTCATTTTTAGTTCAATACACTGTATATATATTATTTAACAAAAAGGCATATATTTGATTGAATAAATTAGAACAGAAGTTATTCCTATTATATAATTTTTTTTCAATCCAATATATGTATTTTATTATCTAATGATTTAAGTATGGATTGCTCGATTTTATTTGTTCGAGTTACAATAATATATATTTGAATAAGAAAATATACTTTTTACAATAGTAAATTTTAATAATAAAAACATATAAACACCCGATTAATGGTATTTAAGGAGGTTTAAACTATAATACAATTAACCATTATTATTTATAACATACATAATCTATTATATATATAATCAAATATGCTAACAGGAAAACTAAAAGACGAGAATGCTACTATACAATATTACAAATTACTTGAATGTTGTAAGTCTAATCTACCATGAAATGGTGTCACTCTAATAATAATAAGTAGGGCTCAATTCCTTAATAATATTTTTTAGCCTTTTACTTATATAATGATGTTTTTTGAGAGTGTAGAAAAAGTGATGTAGCTGGAAAGGTGAAATGATTGATGAGAAATCAATGACGTACCATCCATAAGTTCTCTTCTTTACAAGTAATTAAATTTTATCTTGTATTACTGTGGACACATTCGAGCCTACTTGAAATAGAAGTAGATCATTATATCATAGCTATTTTATACTTTGTTATTGAAACGTTTTATTATATAATTTATTAATTAATTTATAATTGTTGTTTTTTATATTTTCGATTTATATTGATTGTTTTGATTAGTTATCATCAATATACAATTAGAATATATTTATATAATATGATTGATTCCCCCAAATTAGATATTCATTCGAAATTAATATGATCTTCTGTTATTTATTTTTGTTAATCAGATAATCGATCTAGATTTTATTTATTGTTAATTATATTTTTAATTATGTTTTTGTGAAATCATAATCGTATATATTGAAAATCACATTGTAAATGTTTACTTAATAAAAAAAGAAATATATTATAGATGTTTACATATTATTAATACATTATAAATATACGCTAAAAAGATGTTATGCCCGATTTAACAATATATATAAGTAGAAAAAACATTTATAATATAATATCCTTTGAAAATAGAGCAATCCATAAATAAAGCTTTAATTAAAAAGGCATATATTGGATCAAAATATCATTTATTTTACCAATATTTCAGTTGGCTGATAAAATTTTGGCATTTAAATATAATATCTGCTTTAAGCGGAAATAAAATTTCAAAGGCATATTAAACAGTGTTCAACTTTACTTTTTATATTGAGACGTTACAGAAACAATTTTCAATTGTACATAAATTCCTTTAAAATGTTACTTTAATTTTTCATATGTTTATTTTCAATTTATTTTTCTCATTCATTAAAAGTCAATGATGTACATGCAAAATTAGTAAAAACTCAATAAAAAAAACAAATGGCTTGTAAAAGAAAGCGGCAATAAAATGAGTTTAGGTAAAATATATTTTTCATTAACAAACATTTCACTTTTAAAATAATAAACTTTAAAATTAAAGTTTTACAAAACTAAAATTAGCGTTTTAAAAATAAAAACGTGGCATTTGGCGCAGTCGACAGGATACGGAAAAAAAAAATGGCGGAAAATCCAAACAACCGGTTGCAAAAATTCAACGGCTCGAAGTCGGCAATTAGGCCTGAGTCATGGATCAAATTATATGATATTGAAAAAAAATCTTTAAAAGAAGATGAAAAAATCAAAAATCTTATGTACTACTTGACAGATTCAGCACTTGAATGGTATGCAGACGAGATTATTTCAAATCCTGCAATAAAAAGATGGGAAGTTGTAAAGGAAAAGTTGATTCAAAGATTTGGTTCATACAACGCAAATCCAATTGTCTCAGCATCACATCGAAGATTAAAACGAGAAGAATCAATAGAAAATTATTTTCAAGATAAAATTCGCCTGTTAAATCAAACCCATCTAACGAAGGAGGAAAAAATACATTTATTAACAGACGGACTTCCAAATGATTGGAAAGATTTAATTGTGGCTGCACAGCCAACTGACACCACGAAATGGTTCCATATCGCAGCTTCAATTGAACAAAATAGGGCTTCAATTCAGTTTAAGCCTAAAAACAAAATACATCTCGCGACAAAAAATAATGATAATAGGAAAAATGTTTGCCCATTCTGGTGTCCAATATGTTCGAAAAAGGGAATAAAAATTAAACATTGGGTCACAGATTGTGAGGATTATGATCCTAATTATAAAAAGGATAGGCCTAATCAAAACACTTCAGTGAAACAAGCATGCGGAGCCCCGGAATTGTTGAATGTAAGTACTTTGACAAATACCCCTACACAAGGAGCTTTCAAGCTTATCAACATAAGTGTTGAAGTAAATGGAATTCCTGCGCAAGCATTTGTGGATACTGGAGCAACAGTATCAATAATCAATTGGCGATTGTTCAAGCGAACCCGTCTTCAACTTCAACCAAATTCAGACATTCACATCAGCCAAGCGGATGGTGTTACCAGGACATGTGGAAGCCTTCAGACCAAGGTAAGAATAGATAAACTAATTAAACCTGTAACTCTCCATGTAATGAAGAACTTTAAATATCCACTCTTGATCGGATTAGATGTTGCATCTCTTTTTAATCTTTTAATAGATGTCAGAGACAAAACAATTTACACCAAATTAGATGGATTACAAAATCCAATTCTTGTAAATCATCTAGAAGAGATAAGAGAACATGAATTAAAATAATTACTTGAACACAATAGGAATGTATTTTCTCAGCATGCCATTGATTTGGGAAAAGTAGCTATACAACATAAGATCATCACGAAAAGTGAACAACCAATTTCTCTTAGACCCTATCGTCGTCCTCTAAAAGAGTATGAAGAGATAGCTGAACAAGTTAAAGAACTTCTCGAACACAAGTTAATAAGAATTTCAGATTCTCCTTGGGCATTTCCTGTTGTTATGGTTCCCAAGAAGGATGGAAATAAAAGGATGTGCATTGATTACAGACGTCTTAATGAGATCACACTGGATGACAGGCAACCCCTACCTCACATACAGGACATGTTTGATCGATTGCATGGATCCAGATTCTTCTCTATCCTTGATGCATTCGTCACAAACGATGGTCATTATGAGTTTTTAGTGATGCCCTTTGGTTTAAAAAATGCTGCTTCAACGTTTCAAAGGATAATCCAACATATTCTAGGTGAATTATTATGGAAAGGAACTTGTTCTTTCCAAGATGACATATTGGTGTACACGAAAACATGGCAAGAGCACATAGAGCTTCTTAGTAAAGTTTTTGACAAATTAAGACGGTACAACATGAAATTAAAATTGTCGAAATGTATTTTTGGAAGAACTGAAGTAAAATACCTCGGACATATCATCAGTCACAATCAATTAAAACCTGATCCAGGAAAAGTAAAATCTATTCAAGACTTTCCAAGACCTGATACTGTAAAGAAAGTTCGTCAGTTCATGGGATTGGCAAATTATTACAGAAAATTTGTGAAGGACTTTTCTAAAATTTCATTCCCCTTGGTTCGACTCACTCGGAAAAATCAGCCCTTCATCTGGAATGAGGAAGTAGAGGAGTCATTCGCTAAACTTAAAATGGCACTATCTACAAAACCTGTCCTTGCTATTTACAACCCGGACTACCCCTCTAAAGTTTATACAGATGCCTCCAAATATGGAATTGGAGCAATCCTAACACAAATTGGTCCAGACAATGAGGAATATGTAATTGCTTATTACTCCAAAACACTGCAACCACACCAAGAGAATTATTCTGCTTATGAGATGGAATGCCTAGCCGTAATACAAGCAACTGATCACTTTCATGTATACATAGAAAACCAACCATTTGAAATCATCACTGATCATGCGGCGCTCCAATGGCTTTTCACCATGAAGAAACCGAAACCTAAGTATTTTAGATGGATACTTAGTTTATCCTCGAAATCATGTAACATCGTTCATCGTTCTGGAAAGCAACAAACTCATGTTGACGCCTTATCAAGACTCCCAGTTGTTAACATTGCAACTCAAGAACTTCAAGAACACCAACAAAATTCAGATTTGAGTTTCTTGAAAAATTCCCACACTCACGACGGTGTGGTAATGATCAAACAAAAAGGAGTTTTTAAAGCAGTTGTCCCAAACTCGCTTACCAAAAAAATATTGGAAGAATATCACGATTCATTGAGTCACCCATCAATAACCAAAACATGCAAACTTATAACTCAATGTTATTGGTGGAAAGGAATAACAACTGATATCAAGAATTATGTTCGATCTTGTAAATCTTGTCAACTAGTGAAGGTCAGACATGAACCAACTTTAGGAGAAATGATCACTCCAACGTCAAATATCCAACCATTACAAATGATCGGTTGTGACACTATTGTACTGGGAACAGCAGCAGCTAACACAAAGCATAAATTCATTCAAGTTTTTGTTGATCACGCAACTCGTTATCTATGGGCATATCCCACAATAACAAACACTGCTCAAGCTGTCACTCAATGTCTTGATAAGATAATCAAATCTGTTAATTCGATCAATACTATCTTAACAGATAATGGCAAAAATTTTATATCAAAAGAGTTCAACAAATTTCTTTCTTTACAAGGAATTAAACACACATATACTTCGCCTTACCATCCTCAGTGCAATGGCATTTGTGAGAAATTAAATGATACGATAATGACAAAACTGAGAATAGCTGTTCTGGAGAAACCTAGATGTAAATGGAGCTCATTGTTACCGCAAGTTGTCAAAAATTATAATTCCACACCACACGACGTGACTGGTTTTTCACCGCTTTTCTTGATGTATGGAATCGGTAATGTACCCGAATTTGTCGACCAAACTCCAATTACAATTGAAGAAGCCAGGAAGAAAGCTAGCCTGCGGACAGAACAAATTAGAAGTAAGTGGAAGATTAAACACGATAGCCATCACCCCAAGTATGTCTTTAAAGAAGGAGACTTAGTCATAAGAAAAATTGCCTTCAACGACCCTCGTCTCATCAAGACATCACCAAAATATGAAGGGCCATTTGTCATTCAAAAAAAGATACCTGATGTAACCTACGATATCTCTCTGAAAGACCAAAAGCAAGCAAGACGCGTTCACATATCTCAACTTCGACCATTTATTACCCGAGAATAAATGCTTCAAGAAGGGGAATATGAGACGTTACAGAAACAATTTTCAATTGTACATAAATTCCTTTAAAATGTTACTTTAATTTTTCATATGTTTATTTTCAATTTATTTTTCTCATTCATTAAAAGTCAATGATGTACATGCAAAATTAGTAAAAACTCAATAAAAAAAAACAAATGGCTTGTAAAAGAAAGCGGCAATAAAATTAGTTTAGGTAAAATATCTTTTTCAATCAACAAACATTTCACTTTTAAAATAATAAACTTTAAAATTAAAGTTTTACAAAACTAAAATTAGCGTTTTAAAAATAAAAACGTGGCAATATATTTTCAAAAATGCATAATTTCTATTGCTTCATTAAAATTTTATTCAAATTGAAAACACCTATGGCATGTTGAAAATTTGAATAATTAAAGAAATATTTTAAATTATTATAATTTAAAACATTATTAAAATAAATAGTGTTTAAATAAAAAATGGTTTGAATGCACATGTAAAATAACGTTCACACAAAATTTTGTGATTTTGTCTTGAAAGTGCAAAACCCATGTTTAAAAAATATATATTTTTAAATTAAAAATTAAAATATAATTTAAATAAGAATCGGTTTATAAAATATATCAAAAGTTTTGATTTTGAGAGATGCAAATTAGGCTAACAACTTTTGAACTAGTAAATACTCTATTGGACTCAAATAAATTTCACCCATTTTTAATATTTTCAGATATTTGACAATAGGATGAGAATAATATTTTGAAAGATTCCTATTTTTCTTTTTAATAATTTTTATTAAAAAAACACTATTTCATTTAAAATATAATATCCATAATCTTATGTTTTAAATTCTATTATAATTATTAAATTACAATTAGAATATATAGAATCCGAATCTTATCTATAAAATCTAGTTATTTTATCTTACTATTAATAAACCTTACAAATCAATTTAAAATTGAAAGCAAAAGATTGAAAAGAAAATATATATATAACAGAAGAAAACTATAAAATTAAATAAATTACATTCAATTTAGAGGAAGGTCGTAAGCGTAAAGGCGGTAATGATTTGAACACAAAGAATAGTGAATTTTAAAGTCTATATTTCTAGAGAAATCTAAAAAATTGACAGGCTTCTGGGCAAGAAACCTTATCGATTCAACATCTTGATTGGGTGATATTTGCTAACTCTATAAACCCACTTTTTAAACCCTTTAATATATCCTGCAAACTTGCCCGCCCCAGGGAGGCTAGAGGCCTAACGTTCGATATTGACTAAATTGGCAGTTCCCTAAATGAAAAATATGTTTGCTGACTCCATATGGAAGGTCTCTGTGTGTGCCTTTAAATATTCATTTCTACCAAACATATTTCTGTAAAATATTGTCTTCCACATATCTTTCTCTCTCTATATATATATTTCTATCTCTTTCATTATAATATTTATATAAAATGTTCATTCATTTTTTAAATTTAATATTAACACAATAAATAAATTTGAATAATAAACAAACGATAATTTAATTTACATTTATTTTTCATGTCTGCTTTTTAAATTAATACTTCATGATTAGAATTGTATTGAATATATAACATGTTAAATTTAATAACGGTATTTATATATTATCAATTTTATATATTTTAATGTTAAGTATATAATTTTGTACGAAAAAAAAAAGGAAAATTAAAGATATTATACCTTGCGCATTTCTATGTATATACTCGTATATGCTTTGCCATCTAAAAAACACATATGCTCCTGGTCAGGATATGCATTCTTTATTTTAATATCAACACTTAACCTTTTTATTTTTTCTATTATTTTTAAACACATATATATGTGAAAATAAATAATACAAATGTGATATTGTATAGGGATAAGGTGCATAAATTATGAAAAAGGCATCTCCCTATCGTGTAACTGAAAGTTGCTGCCACTGCGTGGTACTTTAGCTTTTCTTAATAAATCAAGAATGGGTATTTGGCCAATTCTGGAATAATTAGAAATCAACGAGAAAAGTTAATATTCATTCCGATAGATGGCGCAAGCCATCAGCACTTTCAGTTGCACGATAAGGAGATGCCTTTTTCATAATATATATATGTGCGTTTGAAAAAAAAAATCAAAAATCAAATATTAAAAATCTGAATAAGATCAGGTGTTTAGTATTAAAATCAAAGAAGGCATATCATGACCAGGTTAACATGGACTTTTTATATGACAACGCGTCATCTAGCGGGAATGCACAAGGGATATTATCTTAAATTCATGATTTTCATTTTAGTATAAAATTATATATATAACAATATAATATATAAAATGGTTTTAAAGTATATATAAGAATAATATTTTATCAATTAAAAATATAAATTGTGTTATATCTTTGGTTATATAGAAAATTACTATTTTAAAAATATTTCTTCTGTTTTATATGTGACTTTTATATTTGACTTGTAAATAATAAGCAGTGTATTCTCCAATATTCTCTCTCCGGATTTTATGTGTTTATCTATATAAGATTCCGTTTCCTATATATTTTCTTTGAAATAAATAATTATATAAGAGATTCATTTTATTTCTTTATAGATATTCGAAGAAAAGAGTTTGAATATTTTATCTGAATAATAAAACTCTCTCGTAGATAAAATATTTTTTTGAAAAACTTTAAAAACATTTTAAATTAAATATTTGAACATGATTTGATTTTATATAAATTAATATATAGGTTTTTCATATTAAAAATAACATTTTACATTTTAATATAAAAATATATTAACTTTAATAACAACATTTTAGGTTTTATCAAAATAGTTATTTCAATATTGGCCTATTTTAAGCAATATCATTGTCCGTTTTAATCAAACATTAGGATTGAAAAATATCAGATTTTTAAAGTATTGATGAACACCCTTTTAAATATTGTGTTGAATTATTCCATTATTTATATAAAAATAGACACTTCGGCCAGTTGGAGTTTTTTATTTCTCAACGTTTCGGACAAAATCTTTTGTTTTTACTTCTCCTGACGAAGACAAAAGATTTTGTCGAAACGTTGAGAAAATAAAAAACTCCAACTGGCCGAAGTGTCTATATTTTTTATATAAATATGAATGCCGGCCAGGCAACCTCTATCTTTTCGATATATTCCATTATTCTTGATACAAGTTTGAAACCTTGAGCGTGAAATTCAACTGTGAACATAATTATTATTTGAATATTGGTCTTTCAGGTGAAACAATATTTCTCACAAATTAGCATTTTTTGTTTAGATATTTTTCCTCCGTATGTATATCGGGCTAAAAGGGTTCTACACAATATATCATTCAAAATAGAATATAAGAAATTAAAACTATATTTTAGACGCGCGTATGATTCTTTTAAATTTTAAACAATTTTCTAATAATCTACTGCCCTTGTTGAAATGATTAATTAATTGGAGAGCCTGGCTCATCAGTGATAAACCATCCCAGCGGTATCGCCAGTTCAACATACCTTACCTCAGTAAAATTGCCTTTTACATGTGTTCCTTTTATACCAATAATAAGGTGACCTAATGAAAGTGTAATTTTAAATTTACTATGGACACATAGGCTTTGAAGAGAGTAGAAAAAATATAATTATGAATATATTATATGCTTCGAGCAATTCTTCATTAATTTTAAATGAAAAGACCAATTTCTTTCTAAATAGTTCTGATGCACAAATAAAATAAGAGATACCTCTTTTGGAATATATATATTATGATATATATATGAACAATTCAAATGTATATATATATTTATTTTTTAATTTAAAAGGCATATAATGGATCGAAATATCATTTATTTTACCAATATTACAGTTGGCTGAACGATATTTTGATCCAAAATGTATTTTTAATTAAATATTTATTTATGGATTGCTCTATTTTCATTATATATATATATATAAATAAAGAGATGAAGGAATATCCTGACCAAAAGCACATGTGCTTTTTAGATGACAGAGCGTCATCTAATGGAGCAAAATAAACTAAACGTTTATTTAACTTGCCTACGTGATATTTGGCCAACCCATTTTTTTCTTTTGTTTTCTCATTAATATATTGGATGTTAATTGCGGAGGATGTTATCATAATATAACATATATCAAATGGGCATATCTTCCCTTCCAAATTCATTTTAAACTTTCCATTTACTTATATGAGTCTAGGCCTTTTCTATGCAAAAAGATAGAAAAAATCATTTATAAAGGCAGTGGTGTCTTTCTAGTACTCAACTATTTCGATTGTTGGCGTTAACCATCAGCAACCTACAGTTGCATATATAATTTGCTCTTTTTGTAATCGAATGCACTACACACGCGACATTAAATATATCATTTTTATCACAGTTTATATAAGAATATAATATATAAGTAAAGGTCAAAGATTCTTCCAGTAAGATATGTCAAGTAAGAAATTTCAGAAGATGAGTTTCTTTTTTTTTTTTTTAATTTTATTATTATTATTTTTTTAATTTTACCTGTAGAAGGGCATTTCCCGAAAGCTTGTAATGTTTTACAATTAAAAGAAACTCATCTTCTGAAACTTCTTACTTGAAATATAATATATCATCTCTATTTCTGTAATTTCGTTTATAAAATGCATATTTTTTGTTAATTGTGTCTATATATTAACTTGTAAATCAACTATAAATCCTCAGTCAATGAAAGAATGATAGATTCTTTGGGAATTTTACAATATAAAATGTGCGAGTTGAGAATTTACTAATAACACAAGATTTCAATCATATTAAATATATAATATTCCAAATAAATTTCGAATTAGAAGAATAGATTGAAATATAATTTTAAATGTCTATTTTATCATGCATATAATGTTTATCATTCGCATTGAAAATAAAAGTTTTTTTGTTATGAAAAATATCTTTTGACAAATGTTATTTTCTGAATGACGCTTTGACAACCTCATTATAATAATGCCCTTCCGGAATTTTATGGCTGTATTTTGAGGAGATATTTCAATAAATATATTTATTTATAAATGTCTGAGACAATATTTGATATAATATATATCATAGAAAACACATATTGACGAATATAATAATTTGAATGAATGTATGCAAGTAATATATATAAATAAATAATAATATGTCTTTTTTATTCTTTTTATATTTATTAATATATATATATATATATATATATATATATATTTAATTAATAAGGCATATATTGGATCAAAATATCATATTGGCTGAAAGCCAACCTTTATCAAGGTGTTATAACATATTTAATGTGTGTCAACAACAAACTCAGCGCCACATAACGTTATATATTAATATATAATGTCTTCTTTATTTATTTTTACATTACATTTATATGAATATAATAAAATCTACGCTCTTATTTTATATATTTCATGGAGAGACCTGGGTATGTAAATATATGTAAATAGATAAACATATTTATGTCACTTCCAATTAAATATGAAAATATAATAATTAAATTTATTTCGTTTCAATATGTTTATATATTATTGGATTAGTTTTTTTATACACACACGCAATAAATATAATTATGAATATTATAAGTTGGAATTTAAAATTAATTAAATGTATTTTCTTTTAAAAATAGATTTTATTTAGGATTCTCTTCTGTGAATTATTTATTATATCATTAATATTCCAATATCCTTAAATAAATAATGAAATTATTAACCATATGCAATTCCAATATTTGGCAAAGTTTGGCTGTTATTAATTATCAAAATTGTCTGTGTGATATTCGTGGTAAATCATGTGAATAATTACAAGTTAATTCTATTATATTTTAATTCATTATTATAATTTATCTATTTTTATATTTTTTTGATTTTTTAAAAAATAGCGTATACGATTAGGTATACAGGCAAATGGCTGCAGTTTAATACTTAGTTGTTAATCGACAAAGCAGATTGATGCGGCTTTTACCTTATTTAGTGATCTACGAAGCAGTTTGAGGTAGTTGTTAATTTGTCTGTATATCTATAAGGAGCTAAAAGTTGGGCGACTTACAAAACAGATAGTTTTGCCAAAAACTAGCCAATAACTTCAGTAGCTAAACCTTTTTCGGTGATCAGCAAGGCAAATTGTTCAAGATACATTTTTTGGACATCTACGAAGCAGATATCTGAAGCAATCATCTTACTTGGTAATCTAGGAAGAAGATTTCTGAAACCATCATCTTACTTGGTGATGTACGAAGCAGATTGTTGAAGCTATCATCTTAATTGAATATTTGCGGAACAGATTGGTGCAGCTATCATTATAATTAGTGATCTACGAGGCAGAATGTTCTTGCTACATTTCTGGTGATCTACAAAGCAATATCTATCATCTTACATGACAATCTACGAAGAGAATATCTGTCTCTATCATATAACTGGTGATCTACGGAGCAGATTGCTAAAGCTATCATTTTACTTGGCGACCCACTAAGCAGATTGATGAAGCTATCATTTTACTTGGTAATCTACGAAGCACATTGCTGAGGGCTATTTTCTTACTTAGTGATATACGAAGCAGATTTATGAAGTTATCATATTTATTGGTGATAAACGAAGCAGATATCTGAAGCTATCATCTTTATTGGTAATCTACGAAGTAGATTGCTGCAGAAATAATCCTAATTGATGATCTATGAAGAAATTAGATGTAGTTGTTTACTTTTATGGTTATCTACGGAGCTGAAAGTTAATTTCGCGATCTACAGAATATTTATTTTGAGATCTACGAATCAGGTTGTTCTAGCCACATTTTCAGGTGACTTACGAAAATATGATTGCTGCATTTAAAAATTTGGTTCGCAAACTACGAAGCAGATATGTGCAACTTCAAGTCTATTTGCCGAGTTATGATGCTAGGCCTTTATAATGTACTAGACGAAAGGCCCGGGCAACGCCCGGGGTTTACCCGAGGGCGAATATATTTTAAAAACGTTGTCTTGGGTGGTCGCTTTTGACAGGGTGGTCTTTATAGACAGGTGGATGTATCACACAGCCGATAACAGGGTTGTCTAGAGTGGCCGCTATAGACAGGGTGGTCTGTATAGACAGGTGGATGTATCCCACTGCTTATCAGCAGGGTTGCCTAAGGTAACCGCTATAGACAGGGTGGTCTGTATAGACAGGTGAATGTAACACACTGATGATAACAGGGTTGCCTAGGGTGACCGCTATAGACAGGGTGGTCTGTATAGACAGGTGGATGTATCACACTGCTGATAACAGGGTTGCCTAAGGTGACCGCTATAGACAGGGTGGTCTGTATAGACAGGTGAATGTAACACACTGATGATAACAGGGTTGCCCAAGGTGACCGCTATAGACAGGGTGGTCTGTATAGAGAAGTGGATGTATCACACAGCTGATAACAGGGTTGCCTAAGGTGACCGCTATAGACAGGGTGGTCTGTATAGACAGGTGAATGTAACACACTGATGATAACAGGGTTGCCTAAAGTGACCGCTATAGACAGGGTGGTCTGTATAGACAGGCAGCTGATAACAGGGTTGTCTAGAGTGGTCGCTATAGTCAGGGTGGTCTGTATAGACAGGTGGATGTATCACACTGCTGATAACAGGGTTGCCTAAGGTGTCCGCTATAGACAGGGTGGTCTGTATAGACAGGTGAATGTAACACACTGATGATAACAGGGTTGCCTAAGGTGACCGCTATAGACAGGGTGGTCTGTATAGACAGGTGGATGTATCACACAGCTGATAACAGGGTTGCCTAAGGTGACCGCCATAGACAGGGTGGTCTGTATAGACAGGTGGATGTATCACACAGCTGATAACAGGGTTGCCTAAGGTGACCGCTATGGACAGGGTGGTCTGTTTAGACAGGTGGATGTAGCACACTTCTGATAACAGGGTTGTCTAGAGTGGCCGCTATAGACAGGTGTATATATCGCACAGCTGATAACAGGGTTGCTAGAGGGGGGCAGGGAGGCCACGTGTTCGCTGGCAGCCAATGGGCGCGCATTCTATCCGTGAGCTTCAGACATACAGACAAACAGACAGAATAAGGCAAATATATAAGTAGATGGATTGACATTTAGACTAAATATCGTAAGTGAAAACCAATATTTATTCCCATTATTACTCTTTACATGACCTCTTTGACATTTTAAATAGCGTCCATAGTTTCGATGCAAACATATTCATTCACTTCAATTTTTTTAATGATAACTTTAATCACCATTTTCGCACATAATTCGTGCATGTTAAAAATAAAATGTCATATATTTCAACATTTGCAAATTATTCCAAATTTATTTATCACATTTTTGAAAATGTCAGCTAACTTTCGAATAGTTAATAGTAAGTCAAATCAGATTGAATTACAGAATTTTGTAAAATATTTTTTTCTGTCTCTACATTGAATAATGAGTTGGTGTGCAAAAACGTTTTATTGGTCCTATTTAAAACGGGCAAACCATTAATTCATTAACTTTATATTAATTATTTAATATTTTTTTATGAAATAAGTTTGATTATAGCGAATATTTATCAAATATAATTTGACATTTCTTGACATTTTTCTCTAATCTAACACGTTTTTCCAGAAAATAATGAAACAGGTCTTATCTAAACGACGACCGGCCTATTATGTCTTCAGATACAAGATGGCAGAGATAAGGTTTCACTCTACACATCTGTCGGTCGTAAGAAATTGTCACCTGCGTAGTTCTTCGATAGAAACAATCTCGATATTTTGTAATTTCAATCCTTGTATATTTTTATTTAAAAGGCGAAATATTGAATGTGTTCATATGAAAGAAGGCGTACTTGGATCTTCGAAAGAGATAATAAAAAGTTTTTTTCCAAAATATTTCAATAGATTGCTACCTATTTATCAATTTATTGCACAATAAATCGCAAATTACATTTATCGTTGGTATATATATGGTTATTGTGCGATAAATTGATTAGGAGAGAGCAATCCTAGGAAATATTTGAGAATTTTTTTATCTCTCACAGATTCAGATTCGCCCTTTTTTAAAAAATCAACTCATATATTTAGTTAGATATATTCATTATTATAACCCCATCTAATTATGTTTGTGTTGTCCAAATTTACTAAGACCTATTTATTTACCAATTTATTGATTCATTTTATGAGAAATTACCGCAGCGAAGAAATATAAATATATTGTTTTTATAAATATTTAAAGTTAGGAATAGTCCAACTTGACTACACATATATAGATGTTGTGGTATAATAATATAAAAGGTTCAAATCGTAATCGAATATTTACATTTACACAATTTACATTTAAAGTGTGAATGCAAATTTATCATAGAGAGCTCTGATTATTAAATCTAATAGTTTATCTTTTAGGGATAAATCTGGTGTGATTATGGAAGAAGATGTAAATAAATAATAAATTAATTTAATATTTGTCAATTGATTTTCAAAACCCTAACCCTTTTCAGTTATTTCTGTTCAAAAACGGACTCTTATTTCTACACCCTTTATCGTTTTAAAAATAAAGTCTACATTGTATTAGATAATAACAAACTCAATCAAATCAATATTAAAACTAAATAGATATTTCCAGCTTACCATACTCTTTACGAAATATTATATATTCCACCTTTGATACTTGTATGCCATACTCACGTAACTTTATAACTTTTAAAATGCGTTGAAGTTTATCACGACGTTACTTTATGTTTTATTATACTTTGAAAATCCTCCCTGTAACTTCACCAGTTTAAAAAAATATTTGTTAAATTTGGCTGAATCCATAACTTTTTTTATAGAATGTTATGGATTCGAAGCCGCATTGTACAGATGAGGGTCATAACCCGAAACCATGGTAAACAGGTATAAATTAATACAATAAAAAGCAATAACACGTCATCATTATACATAGAATAAAAAGAGTCAGGCACGAATGTTTCTTTTATATACAAAACAAACTTCTACTGTCTTTTCTGCGACGAAAAATCTATATCGGGAGGGCTTGGCTCATAAATAGTGAACCCTTCCAGTAGTTGTCGCCAATTTAATCCACCAGACCGCTTCTTAAATCTCTAATACTGTATTGGATGATATACCTATTGTTGGTGTGGTTTATTAATTAGCATCACCACTACATTTTGTTCTGAGTTGATAAATCAAATATTCTGTTTTAATAACATTTTTTTAAAGCGAGGTGTGCCACTATTGGTACATATCAATATATGGAAGCAATGGTCGCCTCTCCCGTCAAAATAAACGTCAGAATCTGACGCCATCTATTGACCGTCGCCGCAACTAGCGGCATCGGGTCGGTGACAAAGCCACAACACCAACTTTGGCAAACTGATAAGCGTCCACCTAGAGACCATGGTTTCGGGCTAATGGCCCTCGTCAGTCTAGGGCGGACTTTATTCCATGAGATCCACACGGGATCTAATGGAATCCTCACAATCTACCAAAGAGGTGTTTTGCTGGCAATGTGGCTGGGCCAAATCTATTGGCAAAACATAGATGGAAAATTTGCCGGAAGGAAATTAATCCATGGCAGCAATGGTCGCCTCTCCCGTCAAAATTAACGTCAGAATCTGACGCCATCTATTGACCGTCGCCGCAAGGTGGACGCTTATCAGTTTGCCAAAGTTGGTGTTGTGGCTTTGTCACCGACCCGATGCCGCTAGTTGCGGCGACGGTCAATAGATGGCGTCAGATTCTGACGTTTATTTTGACGGGAGAGGCGACCATTGCCTCCATGGATTAATTTCCTCCCGGCAAATTTTCCATCTATATCAATATATATATATTCATTTATTTATTTAGAATTAATATATATACACAATTATTTACAATTACACTGTTGTATATAAATCTCTCTATCTTTCATATATAAAATAATAATCTATAATATTAAATATAATTATTTGCTGTATATATACTGAATACAATAGTTAAATCAAAGATACAATTCTTTCATTGGCATTGTAGAACGAGAGTGGTGTACGCGTGCGCGCATGTTCTAGTGAAAAACACAAACATCCTCGATAAAGAGAGGCGAGTTGCCCCTCGAAATATTGGAACAATAAATTAATTATAAATCCAATATATGCATCTTTTAAAATATATATATATGAAAAAACAATAGAAAAAAAAAGATAAGTAACTCAGGTGTTGATATTAAAAATAAAGATTTAATATCAACACCTGACCCACTTATATTTTATTTTTCTATTGTTTTTTCATATATATATATTTTTTTTTGTAAAAATAAATTTCACATTGTGAACTCTTCTTGCTTAATATATATTTCGATAAAAGACGTCACATCGGTATGATTGTCTTCAGGATAATCATTTGAAACCAATTATTTCAACTCTTTCACATTTAATTATATGAATAAACTTGAAAAAATAAAATAAAATATGAGATCGTATAATTATTATAATTATATATCGTATAAATATAATTATATAAATTGTATATATAAATATAAATGATTAATTTTATTTTTATTTATAAATTTTTCTCTACAGACATCACCCTCCCCACTACTTTAAAAAATATTAATTCATAAATTATACCTTGTTTAAAATATAAATTTATATATATATTTAAAATAAAACAATAAATGTATATATACATGATAAGAATAAATTATATAACGTTTTATATGTTTTATAGATGTGAAAGTAAATATGTGTTGACTGAGGCGTTAAAGGCATATGAAAGAATTTCAGGTTTTCTATGGGAGAACTATATCGCCATAGTAATTCTATGGGAGTTTTGATGAGTTCGACGATATGGACGATTAATTCTGTTGGCCCATAAATATTTGGGATGGTCGCTGGTCATTACGTTGATGGTTTTAAAGTGAAGTTTTATTGCTGGTGTTACAGTGGCTTGTGTGTTCTGGCGTTTTGATTGTGGTCTACTATTATATATTTATATATGTTATATAAAAATATCATTTAAAACGTTATTTTAGAATTATAATTTATAGAAAATAATACTGATAGATAGACCGCCAGAGTTCGCGCTTTCTCTTTATATAACCATTTTTTGTTTCCCGATGGCCGGCTCAAACTTTTGTAAATTATGTAAATATATATTTTTTTGTTCTTACACTTTAAGCCAGGCAGTACTTTTATCAAATTATTTTTTTTGTATATATTACTTTAGCTCAATTAAAGATATTACTGGTCAAAACTATTTTTTTATTGTTATACCTCCAAAATTTTAACCGTGACTGCATTACCAAAGCATAATCCTCATGATAATCAAATATCAACAGAAATCTCATTTTTATAACATATATATATATACATATATTAAATAGAACAATCCATAAATGAATATTTAATTAAAAATACATATATTGGATCAATAAATCATTTATTTTACCAATATTTCAGTTGGCTGAACGCCAACTTTTATCAAGGTATTATAATATATTAATGTCAGTCAACAACAAACTCAGCGCCACATAATGTCAATAGAATTAAGTTTGAAAATATTTTTGCTTATATTCAATGGATAGTGAAAATTTGTAGATTTTTGGCGAAATTTGAAAATATGCCTTTTTAATTAAAAATTATATATATATATATATATATATATTTCCATATAAACATTATTTTATTTTTAATTTATAATTTCTATAACAAATTACTCTGTTTGAATCGACCGCCAGATGTTGCGGCTTTCCCAATACAAACCCATTGTTGTTGTTTCCCATTTCCAGGCTCAACCCCAAATCTTTCTGTAGATATCAGATTATGTAGATAGGTAAATATTTAATATTTTGTTTTTTTATTATACTCGCCTTGATTAAGGTACTACTTTCTCAAATTATTCATTTCATATTCCATTAGCTCAATTAAAGCAAATTGTGATCCAATCTTTATTAATATCTTTCCCACGACTGCAAAACAATATCATTCAAATACTCATGTATGCCAAAATCAAGCAACAGCTAATAATTCCATATCTCAAAATATTTTAAAAACCGCAGATTATCTTTCGTAATATATTTATATGTGTGTGTGAAAAATAATAGAAAAAAAATAAAATAAAAAATTAGGTTTTGCTATTAAAAATAAAAAAGGCATACCCTGACCAAGAGCACATGTGCGTATGAGCGAATTTACGCAATTTGGCCCTAAATACCCATTTCTTGGTTTCTCAATAAGCCTCTGGGACCAATATTTTAGTCGCCTTGATACAGCCTACTCCACCCTGACGAGCGCCAACAGCGCGAAACGCGTTCGTGGATGGCTTTTCTTGATTTATCAAGAAAATGGATTGGCCAAATATGAGAGAGCAAGTTAAACAAAATTTGGTTGATTTCTGTTCCACCAGATGGCGATCTGCCATCTAAAAATCACATTTTATTTGGTCAGTATATGCCTACATTATTTTAATATTTATAATGGGGCTGGGGTGTCCTGAAACTTTATACCATGTATAGTCTTAGGTATTTTTGTTATCGAAATTATATCCTATGCGATAGTACTCTCTGAATTTAACTTTTTTTCTTTTAATGCACAGGATGTGGCCGAAGGTTGCTTAAAAAAAAAAAAAAACGTTGAAATAGATGCTGGAATTTCCTTTCATTTATTTAATTATGGTACTGTAGTAAACATCACCTATGTACTAGCAAACTTTCAAAATCTCTTGTTTGGATTAATAGTGCTCACAATGTGGTACAACACGAGTAAAATATGTTGCAACTCTATAACAAATGTTTTTTTTGCATAATTCTTCTGATTAATATTTATGTTCTTCCTGTTTATTTAATATTATTAGTGATTTTTTAAAGATGTTTTTGAATATGGCCAGGTAAGGCACCTCTGTGCCTATAGAATGCGGATGATTATAACAATCAATATTTATATATCGTAATTCTATCTAACTAATTTAATATAATTCCTTGCTCTTTTAGACCTATATAATTTAATTGTACATAACAATAAGCGCCATCTATATGATACAAATGAAAACACTGAAAAATAACTGTAAAAAGAAACATTCACGTTTTAATGTTTTCCTTTGTATTATTTAGATGGCGCGTTATTGCTATGTATTGTTTTTTGCCTAACTGGCCTTGTTACTATTGTTTTCGGAAGAGTATTGCCCGTTACAAATATTTAATACTCTCCTAAAAGCTTATTTCCACAAGCTTAAATACCATTTCTAAAAATCCACCCTTCAGTGTTGTATATAAAAGCAGAATAATACAATACAGTATTAGAACTCTAAGAAGCGGTCTGGTAGATTAAATTGGCGAAACCGCTAGGAGGGTTCTCAACTGATGAGCCAAGCCCTCCCAATATTTCTCATCGCAATAAGGACAGTAGAAATCATATTTATTTGTAGAAAAAATCGCCTTTTAGTGTTTTCATTTGTATCAATTTAAATGTGTAATGTAATAAATATGGGGTGACATTGTAATGTAATCTATTGTTATGATGGCCACCCCCACTGGTTTGGATTTGCTATTTATGTTATGATAATATAAGGAATTATAAAATATAGGTTTTTTTTTCGAAGGATTGTTCTGATAAAGGTATATCTATAACCATTATATATTTCACCTGTACTATTGTGATGTCCACCCATGTTTTGATTCAATTTTAATTCTATTGTGTGTCCTTGCAATGTGTGTATTGGTGCGAAATAATGTACCTGTTCAGCTTGTAATAATATAGATTACTTAACTTTATTTCACAAGTATTTTTATATTTGTGATGTGGTCACCCATATTTCAATTACATTCGACATTGTATTGTGTGTTTTGTTATAGTGTTGAATAAGGCTGGATGAGGTACCCAATCAAATTACGATAATAGAAACAGTAGCTTACGCAACTAAATCTCACGTGTTTAAATCAAATTGATTTTGCCAGAACCTACATGCTGTTTTACTGTAAATTATTCTTTAGTTTCTATGGAGTCCTTTCAGAATAGAGGTTCAATATATTTGAGATTTACATCAAGAAATAGATATAAAATATAGGAATCTGCACTATATTTGACACATATGATTCTTCTCGAAAATAAATTCAATATGCTGATTACCTTACAGCAATAATAAAATACAGTTACGAGCGTCATTCCTCATCTCCTAATCAACAATCAGTCATCAGTTTTCATCTCTGTCACCGTTTGCTTTTTTTTTTGGAATGGCGCCCTCCTATTGGTTGGCTACGGTCACACCACCTTTGCCCCCCCCCCCATCATGACCCCCCCCCCCCACTCGCCTTTTCGTTTATGTAATTATTGTGTTGGAGCGGGTCGCTCCTTAAATAAATGCATATATTAGTTAATAACCAAATGGAATCCTCTCTTTCTTTTTCCCTGTAAGAGACGCCTACGGAAGCCAACAGTACATAGACAGATAAAGCACATAGGCTATAGTTATTAACTAACATATGCATTTATTCAAGGCGCCAATTTATAATTGTAACAAATAGTATTTGATTCAATCGGGTAAAACACGGGCGTTGCCCGGGTCATTCGGCTAGTAATAAAATATTGATAGGGCCTGTAAGGAAACTAGCAAATTGTTTTATTTCGAAAATAATCATACGCATCAAAAATCGCTCAATATCTCCTAACAGATGGCGCGCTAATGCATCATATAAAATATGAGAAGAATAGAGACCATATATTTTCGGCGATAATATTTTGAATATAAAACTGCCGTTACATATTACTACTCTTCTAGATAGTATATGAATGGATTCACTTAATAAACCAACAAGAGGTTATTATAATTACCGATTTTATGAATTATGTTTCACTTCAATAGTTAATTAGTTTAGTTTATCAAACTATCTAAACCTCAAGGATGGTTCAATAATTATACTTTTCTCATTGCAGTAAGTATAGTGATGTACTATTTTATTTTCCCAAGATATATAATTTATTATTTTATAGATATCACAATAAAATGCCATATTCCTCATAGTGCTATACTAGATTCATTTAAATATTTAATTAGATTATTCTTTCGTTATTACCATATAGAATCATAGAATAACATTTTATTTTGCGCATTCTCAATAAAAGCGATCAACGTCTGTAACCTTTTTTTATTGAACGTTCAATGGTATCCAAGAATCAGCAAAATCATAACAATTACTAGTGATAAAACTTTAGAATGCAAAGCATAATTTTCTCTTTTTATGTTGATATCTAATTTTCAATCAAACCTAAATTATTAAATTGAAAGGGTCATATTTTTTAAATTATAAACAAGCTTTTTTTAAAAAATTAATAGTATTCTTTTTACTTATAACCATGAAAAACTTTAATAAATATATTTCAAATGCTATCTTCATGTATAGAGTATCTGATATTTTTAAAATATCATGTGAAATGAAACTATAATTCAAAATATATGATATTCTGTTAAATTCGCAATAGCTTTGGATTTAGAATATTGATCGATCAAATATTTTTCAAATTACAGAAGTTCAAACATTAATATTTTCATTTCATCAAAATTCAAAATGGCGAATAAATATTTATTTATATAGAAATGAATTTCTAAAAACGATATTTGATACTTATCTCCCGCAAACTTACTGAATTTATCATTATGATATTTCACATGTGTAGGTAGCTGGATAAATCGACTAACATAGATTCGATTAGAAAAACTTTAAAGTTAATGTATTTTAATAAATATAAAAGAATATAGTCTTATTTTGAATTTTTATTGCTATGGGCAGCATTGTAAGAGCTGAAAAATGAATTATCTGGTTTTGCAAGTTTTTACGAAACAATAATATATTTTTCGGTTAACGATATGGCCTAAACACTTTTACATCTAAATAGCTTTTTGAAGGATTTAATGCCTGGTTATTTCTTTGTGAAATTAAAGAAATCAGAGCTAACCCTTAACTAGTCCACATAGGTTCAAGTAATATTAGACTCATCTAAATCAAATTTTGCCAGGATACGAAGTTAGATCTGGAAAGATTTATTGTCATTTATTCGTCTGCACTAGGCGAATTAACCTAATATTAGGCTATTTCGCATATTTCGAATAGAAATTTTATAATAATAATAATAATAGGGTATCGAATCCCTATACTCCATACTACCACTAATAATATGAGAGTGATATATTGTGATAATACAATACTGTGAAAACCCTATATACAATGCTGCATCATTGTTCAGACGATATATGAATAACAAATCAAAGATATTTCTAATTACGAATTTCGAACCCATATATATTTGAAATCTCTCAATACTTCTCAATTTATAACAAGATAACAATATGCGTCAACCAAATTTCAAGGAAACAACTCTATTATCCCAATATGATTTACCTTAACATACGAGTCCATTTTAATAATATATTATCTTTTGCCAAGCACAAAGGACAAGATAAAATTGTTATGGAATAAAATAGGATAATACCTATAATTTTCCAAGTTTATCGACCAAGTGAATCTAATTTTATTCTCTATAGGAATATTAATCATTTTCTTTAATTTCTCCACAGAGTAATTCTTTCACAGAATCTAATCTGTGTTCTTTGACTGAGGACCATTATTTACATTAAAAGTAATTAATAGTCTGTCTCTATTCTAATTATTTAAAACAGACTTCTTTGAAAAATAGTATATAGAATTTCAGATAATCCATTTGTGTGTTTTGTGTATGATATTAGAAATTTATATTTCTAAGATTTTTTTTTTACTTTTATGAAACAAATTTCTAGTTTGCTATTTTCAATTTAGTTAAATAAGGATAATTTTGTCTAATTTGGTTTTTAAGATTCGTAAATAATGAGTTGTATGTTTTTTTAATGTTATTTTAATAAAGTTTTATTAGAAAAATTTTAGATTGAATCGAAGTTTCTGGATAGTTTGAAGATTAGTGATTTTCAGCTTTGTTAAAGAGCAGAATGCATTGAAGAACTTCTTGAATGGATGTAAAAGCAATTTTTATGTAAGGCGTAGTGTTTACTTTCATATTTTGAAGTTGTTTTCACCATATGCAAGGTAAATATTTATAGTAATTAATATTTTTAGCAATCTGGATTACAGCAATTATTCAATTTATTATTCCTGAAAGAGAAAAAAAAAATTAAGATTTGAAAGGGCTAGTTCATGGTTAATATGCCTATCATTTCGCCATTTTGTGGAAGGATATACTAGTAATCTCGTTTATTATTCCAAGTTATAATTGACTTAACCATTAACATTTTTATTTTGTTCGAAAGATGCTTCTTCTATTGTATGTATGATTAAAAATACCGAAATATTATTTTTTCAATTTCTTTATTAACACATTAAAACTTTTAGTCTTCAAAATGCCATTTCCTCTGAACTATTTTCAGGTAAGTATCATTTTTTTTATAACTAAATAAGTTGGTTTTATTAGGAAAAATAAAAACATTGATTTGACATTCCATTTATATATATATAACTTTATATTTAATCATTTATTTCAAATATACAAAATACGATATTCCGGTTTGGGATAATTGCGTCGATTCACCTATATAGCTTTACTAGCCGAATGACCCGGGCAACGCCCGTGTTTTACCCGATAGAATGTTTTGATTCAAATACTATTTGTTACAATTATAAATTGGCTCCGTAAATAATTGCATATGTTAGTTAATAACTATAGCCTATGTGCTTTATCTGTCTATGTACTGTTGGCTTCCGTAGGCGTCTCTTACTGGGAAAAAGAAAGAGAGGATTTCATTTGGTTATTATCCAATATATGCATTTATTTAGGGAGCGACCCGCTCCAACACAATAGTTACAATGACGCAATAGCGAGTGGGGGAGGGGGGGGGGGGGGCATGATGGGGGGGGGGCAAAGGTGGCGTGACCGTAGCCAACCAATAGGAGGGCGCCATTCCAAAAAAAAAAAAAGCAAACGGTGACAGAGATGAAAACTGACTGATTGATTAGGAGATGAGGAATGACGCTCGTAACTGTATATAGCTTTATAAATCATAGGTAAAAGAAACTCTAATTTAATTTTCAATTTGGAAAAGATGAGCAAAGCCTGAATGTAATGTGGTAAGTAGCCAACCAACGACAGCAGCTCCCCATCATGTAGATTTATGTACTAAATATTGATTTGAATACGTGAATCTACTAAATACTCTAAAATTAAAATACTCTCTCTATATATATATTTTCTTTTTAATAGTTTGAAAAACACTTATCATGACAAATTATTTTCACTTTATCCTTAAACTATTCTCTTCAGGTATCCGGTTATATTCAAATACAGTGATACTTAACCGCAGATGCTTTTTTCAAATCCTATCATTTCAATATATTTGCTAAATATTAAAAATAATCACTCTATATATATATGGTAATTTTTTATTTTTGGAAAAAATAGGAAAAGTAAAGAATTAAGAACTATAGATTTTGAGTCAGAACAGCAAGCTAATTTTGTATCAAATAGTATAGTTATGAGAATTTTAAGATTTATATATTTTTTTATTTTATTTAAAAATGTGAGGTTTGTATTTTTTTTTGTAATAAATAATTATTTAGAATATATTATAATAATAAAAAAAAAGAAAAAAAAGTAACACCAGCAAAGCATCGGCAGTTACCCGTCATAGGCTGGTTGAAAAAAGGAATAAGCGAAGAGAAAGTTTTAAAGAGAAGAGCAAAGACAGAACGATGATAATAATTTTCCAAATATAAAATTAATCTAATTAGAGAGAGAGAGAGAAGTATTTTCAGTGAAAATTAAGCAGCGACGCAACTTCGAAAAAAAAACGCAAAACGAAGCGACGCAAAGCGAGGTATTGGTGTATAGCACAATAGTCTGATAGAATTCGTGCTTGTGTAATAATAATAAAATATATTCGAGAATAAAATATGTAAAACAATTAAACAGATATATATAGTGTGTGTTTTTCCAATTCGAATCTGTATATTATATACAGGGTTCAGAAAAGAGAAAGTTTGAAGTAGAAATATAGGTTCCCCAACAGCTGCTAAATGTCCAAACACTTAAGAACGTCCCCATCAGATATTTTCAATCCACCAACTCGAGGAAAGGGTGTAGATCCATTTTAAAGTAATTCTTCACCGATGGCAAAAAGCGTTGACAACTGCATATGGCCGCATGTTAAAAGGATTTCGGTGTCGCCTTTAAAACTCCTCGCTACAGGAAATCAATGGGACGCTTCGAGAACTTGGACAAATTTCCGGTCTCGTCTGCTACTAAAATAATTACTTATATGTGGACACATATACTTTATGGCATATATTTAAATATAGATTTAATTTTTTATCCATTATTACCTAATATAACCAGTAAATTACTTGTAATTGATATAAATAATCGATATATTTACATATAAGAAGATTATAATTAAAAAGGCATATATTAGATCAAAATATAATTTATTTTACCAATATTTTAGTTGGTTGAACGGCAACCTTTTTAAAGGTATGATTAGTTACTCTTATACAAGTGTCAATTTATAATGAACTGTGTTTTCAAAAATAAAATTTGGAAGTATACGGAACAAATGCCCATTTTTATGCTAAATAGATGAGAATTGGTTTGCTTTGATATGAAGGTTGAAGAATACATAGGCCCTAGTTTATCATTTTTTTAATCTTGTTGTTGCTGCTTATTCCTCAAGTCGTTTAAACGATCTGTATTAGGTCCCATTGTCTCAGCTTTTCTATTATAGTCCTGGGGTTTTCCCAGTGGTCTTTTTGGAGGATATTATACAATTCAATAGATGTTCAGGACTGGCAGGCTTAATCGTATTTGGGGCATTTCCTGAATGTTTTGATTAAATTTGTTTTTGAATCTTAAAAGTAGTTATATCAGTTAAATCAACCAGACCACCCCGCCTATTGCATTCATACTTTTATTCATATAGCAGGTTGGCATTCGAAATTTTAGTCTTGATTATTAATTGCACATTTATATAGTTTTAATATTTGTCGTATTCTACAAGGGTCACTCCAAAGGTTTTTGCAATCACTTGGTGACCTCGAGGCTCATGGTCCGAGAGGTCCCAAGATATCAAATATATATATATATTGCAAGATCTATTCAAATATAACTAGAGTTTAAATAGACATCTATTGTAGTAAAATATATATATATAATAATATTCTAATTCATTTTCCGTATATTAAAAATAATTGCGCTATATATTGAAATATTTATAAATAATACTAAATCAGTTCGAATATACGCAATAATATAGATATTCTTAAGAAAAATAGCGAGAAAATCTATGTATAAGTTATTAAAAACATGTAATGAAATAATATACAAGGGTCACTCCAAAGCTTTTTGCAATCACTAATTTTTATTAAAGCTACAACTTTTAAAATTTCAGAGTTTCTCATAATATTCACCTTTAACACCTATGCAAGATTTCATTAGTGAAAATCAATTATCGTAGCACTTACACCAGTCATCTTCAGAGATGGAATTTACGGCAAGGATAAAGGTTTGCAGTGCTTCATCATCAGTGTCAAATTTTATATCTTCCACCAGTAAATATTCAACAATAAAACCCTTGTATAAATTATATAGGTACCATTAAGAAACCATTTCCATCTCAAATGCACTTGAATATGGTGGTCGTTCCTTAAACCGCAAAATCACCAAGGAATGTTTTTTTTAATTATCCTATGGGTAAGATTACACAAGGTCATGAGAGAGAGATGGTTGTCATCAATAATATTTTCTACTATAGTTTTGGGGTTCTTGTATAGGTCTTCCTTCTTAGCTACAATACAGTCCAGGATATGTGCTGGAGTTGCATTGGAGTTGGAGCATTAGAAGTGAAATTTGGTGCTTGGAAGTCTTCAAATCGATTGTCGAAAATGAACCGTTTAGTGTAGATCTTCTTTGCTCTATATGACTGAAAGTAACATCGCAATATTTAGAGATGAAAATTATAAGGATTTATGAAGAGATTTAAAGTCTTTCAGAGCGCCATTTTTGGGCAATAGAGAATTATTTTTTTCATTTAGACACAACACTTATAATAATCTCTTCTGAAACGAAAACTAAAAAGATAGATGTTGAATGGAAGGCATTTATTTTCGATAGTAAAAGAACACTTCTACCACAAATTTCATTCTTTATCTTCACTATTTTTAGAGAATATCATTTAATTGATATGGACACTAAGCTTTTTATGAAACCTGACGCGTGAAATTGAAGATTTTCATTCGGTCTAGGTGTTCTTTTCCTTCCGAAAATAATAAACTAGTAAGTAAATATAATACACTCACACATGGACATAATTAAGGAATTTATAAGATTTAACATGTATATATCGTGTTTTAGATTTTAAAAAAAATCTGAAAGATATGCCATACCCAGTGACCTTTATTGAAGACCCACGAGATAACCAAGTGTGAACAAAATTACCTCTGTCACCTTCAAAAAAATAGACGACCAGGGATATCAGGAGTTTCCACTGCCTTAAGTTTTGTCTATGAGTGTAGGTGCTGTGAAAATGTTTATGAATTTAATTTATGTAGAAATTAAACTCTTAAAATCACGATCATTAAAACAATAATAAATAATAAGAGGAGCTTCTTGTGTAAATTTCTTTAATACATTGTTAGTTCGTTTTTACTATCCACGCCCGTTGAAGAACGCTCGGTTCGAAAGCTTGCGGTATTAAAGAAATTTACACAAGAAGCTCCTCTTATTATTTATTATTGTTTTAATTTAATTTATCCTTACAAATATCATGTTTAGTAATAAACATATTTAATATAATAATTTTGCGCCCTCTTTAAAAAAAATGCAGCGTGATTTTTTCAACTTGCCTTATTCATTAAAAAATTAACACTATAATAGTTATTACCACGCGAGAGATGAAAAGTGAAATATTATTGTTAAAAGATAGGAATTTAGCTACTTATAAACTTGAAGGTTTTCGGAAATATTTTACTATAAAGAATAAATAATGTGAAAAAAATATATCTCATTGATTTTTCTGCAATATATAAATATTATTATATCAATATATATAGTAAATCTTTTATAAATAATATAAATATCTTGACATCAAATATATGATACTACTAGTCAAATGACCCGGCTTCGCCCGAGAATTCCCCCGAGTGCAATTTCCTAGTGAAAGTACATCAATAATAAATAGTAGAAGTACCATAGAAGAGCAATACAGAAGTAACACATAAACCACAGGCAAAAAGTGTGTGTGATGTCAAAAATTGTATTACATTTTTCTGTAAAAAATAAAAGAGCACATGGAAATTAGGCGAACATATGTGTTTTTTATGACTGTGACTGCATTTTTAACGATTATTTTTTAAAAAGAGATAAAAAAAATTAATTATAAAAACACTTTTTAAAAAAAGCTTTTATTTAAAATGCACTAAAAATAACAAAATAAATATTTCTGAAGTATTACTTTTTTTCTGAAGGTACCATTTAACAAATAAAATAATCTATATAGATAATACCGTAACAGAGTTTTCCATTGTAAAGTCCTGAGCTATCTCCTCCGAAGATTCTGAACTACACATAACAATCTATATACCAAAATTTTCGTTATTTTTTTCTTCGTGTCATAGGCCTGTTTTTATTTTCCTAATGTTAACAGTTATTTTTATTTTTTAATTTAATCTATTTTACAATCGTAGATTTTTTGCATTTATCATCATCAATCATTTGTTTTGAAATTCCGTAGAAATTCCGTAGAAATGTGTTTTGAAATAATTTATATATCTGATTAATTTGATTATGTAAGTACTTTGTTATAGTTTTTCATTTAAATATATACATTTTTCGATTTGTAGATTGAATTATTACTTTATTCTATAATAATTATCTTTTATAACTGTTTGTTATAGTTTTTCATTTGAATTTAGCTCCATTTTTGTGTCTTTTTTCTTCTGTATATTGAAAAAAATATTGAAACTTAGTTTTTCATTTAAATATATACATTTTTCGATTTGTAGATTGAATTATTACTTTATTCTATAATAATTATCTTTTATAACTGTTTGTTATAGTTTTTCATTTGAATTTAGCTCCATTTTTGTGTCTTATTTCTTCTGTATATTGAAATAAATATTAAAACTTAGAATTAAGCTTTGCTTTTTCATATACATGTTCATATAGCAATATATTGTTGCGCTGGTGACCTGAGGTATTGGGAAGAAACATTCGAGCAGTCTTTTTGACGTTTATTCACAAACCAAAAGTTTTGAGGCGAAGCACCTTCTAACTAAAGATTATTGACTTAAATAATCTAAAAACAAAAGTATGCAAATTTGACGATACAAAAGTATATAAAATAATTATAGAAAACAAAATTATGTAAAAATGATTATACATGAGAGTTATTAAAAATAAATAAGATGTTAAAAGTTAAAATTGGATCCATAAGAAATGATGTAGACAAAACAAGTAAATCAAAATGTGACATGCAAATCAAAGGCTCCAACAGCGCGCCAACATTACTCCCCCTCTTGAAAAAGACTTGTCCTCAAGTCTGGTGATCTGTATTTTTTCATTCTTGTCACATGTACTATTTGTTTCTTTTTCCTTTTTCCTTCTGCAATTTCGATGACTTCGTAGTTCACTGGTGATGTTTGTCGCAGTATTTGGTAAGGACCGACGTATCTTCTTTGTAGTTTGTCCGCTCTTCCCACTTTCCTTATTGGTGTCCAAATAAGTACCAGATCATTGATGGCATATTTAAATTCTCGGTGGGCTCTATCATATAACTGTTTGGATTTATTCTGTCTGGCTATTGTTCTAGAGGTGGATATTTCTTTTGCATCTTCTATTATTTCTAAAAGGTTTGATACATATTCGTCATAGTCTTTGTGCTTAGAGAACTCTGGCATATCAAAAGTAGAATCTAAGAAGGTCAAAGGCTCTCGTCCGTGGATTAGGAAGTATGGTGAATAGCCGGTAGTATCCTGTATGGACGAGTTATAGGCGAAAGTTACGAATGGAAGTATCTCGTCCCAATTCTGATGTCTCTCATCGATATACATGGCCATCATATCAGCGAGCGTACGGTTCGGTTCCCCTAGAGTAGGGAAGTCTTCCTCGCTATGAATGTCGAAATCCGGATCCTCTCGCTCCCCATCCTCGATGCCTCTGCAATTCTTTAGGTAATCCTCTTGTGGTATATTTGGTTCGTCTATAGACCTCGTATAATGTCTTCGGATAGGTCTGATATTGTAGTTTTGGTGTTGGGGCTTATACGGGCAATACCTCGAAATATGACCTTGTTCCGAGCAGTTCCAACAGATTCTTTTGTCAACCTGATACTGCCTTCGATAATAGGTATTAGGACGTGTCGATCTTTGCTCGTTGTTGCGATTTTGTTGAGGTGGGGGTGAATTTCGCAGATTAATGCCACTTGTTCCTGCTCTAGTTTCAATTATTCTTTTTCCCTCGAATTTACTCGGAATTGTATTTTGCCTTCCATAGTCAGTTGGGCGTTCGTTCGATATTTGGGGTCTCTCGTTTGAAGGTCGTGCTGGACCTCTATAGTTGCTATAATTATATTTTCTTGTCTGAAATGGTTGGATAGGATTAGATCTTTGTCTGCAGCTTCTTCTCTGTTCGAAGTCAACCAGATGCTGATCAATGCGTCTTGCTAGTTCCAAGAATTCTTTAACTGTACTGCAAGGTGTCATTAATACGACGAGTGAGAGATATTTGTTTAGTCCAGTTTTCATATAATAAAGTTTATCCTCAGCGGACATTTTAGAGTTTACTCTATTGCACAGGTTGAGTACATCTTCAGCATATCGTAGAGTAGACTCATTATATCCTTGTACTCTATTCTGGAGATCCATGATTAATTTGAATTTTGTCGTATCTGCAATCCTGAAGTCTCGCATCAGTGTTTTCTTAAAGGTTGTCCAATTTGAAAATATTTGGGGAGTGTTTAGCTTTGCCCATTTTTTTGCAGGACCTTTCAGGTAACTTCTGGCATATGCCAGCATCACGTCCTCGGGCCATCGCTGCTGTCTTGCTAAAAGCTCGAGTTCTTCTAGCCATTCTGCTGGGTCCTCTTCAGAATACCCTCCGAAAAATTCTAGGCTTGGCGGTGGTGGCTGGCAGAAGAAAACGTTGTTATTCCAAGAGGCGGCATCTTCAGGATCAACTTTTATGCGTCTTGTTGGCGAGGCGCTAAAAGATCTAATTGGTGGTAGGCCTTGTGTCCGCCTGCTTCTTCTTGGGTTGGAAACAGCATCTCCACCAGTGTTGCGCTGGTGACCTGAGGTATTGGGAAGAAACATTCGAGCAGTCTTTTTGACGTTTATTCACAAACCAAAAGTTTTGAGGCGAAGCACCTTCTAACTAAAGATTATTGACTTAAATAATCTAAAAACAAAAGTATGCAAATTTGACGATACAAAAGTATATAAAATAATTATAGAAAACAAAATTATGTAAAAATGATTATACATGAGAGTTATTAAAAATAAATAAGATGTTAAAAGTTAAAATTGGATCCATAAGAAATGATGTAGACAAAACAAGTAAATCAAAATGTGACATGCAAATCAAAGGCTCCAACAGCGCGCCAACAATATATACCAAAATATTTTTTTGGCTACTTAACTCTTTTAGTGAATTTTTGTCAGGGGGTCTGCAAAAGTGCCTTACTTATTTTGGAATATTTAACTTTTTTGGTGAATTTTTGTCAGGGAAGCTAAGGACTGCCATAATCATGCAATATGTTGATGTTCTTCTCATAAAAAAAATATTTGGGTTTAGAATTGGGCTTTGCTTTTTTATATACATATTATTTGCACATTTTTTTTTTCATCAATTGTTTCCTCACATGCTTTGAATTTTCTTTTTATGCCTGTCCTGGCTTTCAGTTTTATAGTTTTCCTCTGCTTGGTTCTTATTTTACCTTTTTTTTTCAGCGTCTTTTTTGTATTTCTGATTAAATTAATTTGTGGGTTCTTTGTTATAGTTTTTAATTTTACATTTTGCTCAATTTTTTGTGTCTGGTTTTCTTTTTTGCCGTATCATTCATAATTCTTTTTTGCAGTATCTTTCATAATGTCTTTGGCATCTTTATTTTTCTCAATAAGAGGCTAATTATTTATTTGTATAATCAATTGTTGATTACTTAATTTGTTATATGATAAAATGTTATATGATACATACAATTTTCTACATTTTTGCACTGTGCAATTTAATCTGTTGTTTATATTGAGATCTTTTACATTAAATTTATTTTGACATGTATTTGCTCAACTTGGTTTTTAGTTTAGCTTTTTTTTTTTCAGCGGCTTCTGTATCATGCCTCGCAGAGGCCGTGGAAGACTCGCTTATAGGACTCGCCACGGGAACAACGCCCCTAATCCTATTTCTCCTGTTCCCACTGAATATATTATTGGGGGCCTCGATATAGTCTGCCCTTACTGCTCAGCCCTTCATTTCCCTGGCGAAACTGTTGGTAGCTCCTGCTTCCTGGTATATTGACTCTTTTGGATTCTGTGCTTAGGCGTGTGAATCCGTATACTTCTGCTTATAGGCAGATGCACCAGGTGGAACTAGCTGAGGAACACCGGGCTCGCATTGAGAACCGGCAAATGTGTCAGGTTCAGATGCTCATCCGGCAAAATCATTGTAGAGATCTTCGCCGATATAATGCCCCAAGTGTAAGTGAAGTTGCGGCCATTTTTGTTGATCAAGATGGCCATGTACCTTCTAACAGAGATATTGCTGTTTTTCCGCATGATTGTGGTTTAGTGCGTATTTCTCCACTTAATCCTAACTGTGACCCAATGACATACCCTCTTTTATTTCCTGCCGGTGATCCTGGTTGGGCAATAGGAATCTTACATGAAGAAAACATGCGCACAAGCACTAGAAACCATGTTACCATGCTTCAGTTCTATAGTTATAGGTTGGCCATCAGACCTGGCTTTTCGCCCATTCACTATGGCAGGAGACTATTTCAGCAATATGTTGTTGATGCCTATGTTAAAACAGAGGGCAATCGCCTGAACTATATTCGCCAAAATCAGTCCCTGCTTAAGGTGGAGTTATATCAAGGTCTGATGGATTATATCCATGAGCAGGAACATTCTCGGGGTGTGCGAATAGGCCGTATTTTTATTCTTCCATCTTCCTTTCCTGGGAGTTCCCGGGCCATGCAACAAAACTATCAGGATGCAATGGCCATTGTTAGAAAGTTTGGAAGACCTGACCTATTCGTGACATTTACCTGTAACCCACGTTGGACTGACATTGTTGAAAATCTTCTTCCTAACCAGAATCCTTCTGATAGACCGGATCTGGTGGCTAGAGTTTTCAATCTCAAGTTACAACAATTACTGCACGAGATTGTTAGTCAGCATGTATTGGGAGTGGTCATTTCTCGGGTGCATGTTGTTGAGTTCCAAAAACGCGGTTTACCGCATGCCCACATGCTGTTTATGCTTAGAGAAGAAGACAAGCCTAGAGACAGGGATGCCATTGACAGATTGGTTTGTGCAGAAATTCCTAGCCCTACTATGCAGGTTCAGCTGTATGACATGGTTCGTAAACATATGATCCATGGTCCTTGTGGAAACTTCAATCTTCACTCACCATGCATGTCCGATGGCAAGTGTACTAAAGACTTCCCTAAATCATTCCTGCAGCTGACTGAGGCTAACAATAATGGCTATCCTCGCTACAGACGTCGAGATGCGGCCAGACATTTGTTGTGGGCACTCACGAGGTGGATAACCGCTGGGTTGTTCCCTATAACCCCTATCTGCTGGTTAGGTTCATTGCTCACATTAATGTGGAGGTCTGTGCCTCTGTGAAAAGTGTCAGATATCTTTTCAAGTATGTATATAAGGGACACGACAGGGCTGAGGTGGAAGTGTCTGTTGGAGAATTAGATATGGAAAGCAGGGCACATGATGAAATCAAAAACTTTCTTGACGCTCGGTATGTAAGTGCTCCTGAGGCAATGTGGCGAATGTTTGAATATCGCTTGCATGCTCACTCGCATACCATATGTCGCTTAGCTGTTCATCTACCTAATTTTCACTCTGTCTATTTTGTTGAAGGTAGTGAAGAACAGGCTCTTGAAAATGCCTCACGCAGACGCACAACTCTGACTGCCTGGTTTCAGCTCAATTGTGTTAATGTATCCGCAAGATCACTTTTATATGGAGACATACCTTCCGCTTATGTTTTCAGGCAGAATCAATGGAGTGCTAGAGTTCGGGGTGGGGCTTTGTGCATTGGACGTATGTGTTCAGTGAATCCTAAAGATTCTGAGCGTTACCACCTCCGGCTTCTACTATTACATGTTGCAGGTGCTCAGAGTTTTGAAGATTTGCGAACTGTGGATGATATTGTTTGCTCCACTTTTAAAGAGGCTGCCCAGCGCCGTGGATTATTGGCTGATGATTCTGAATGGGATGCATGCTTAGCTGAGGCGGCTTTGTTCCAAATGCCTTGTCAACTGCGGCAGCTCTTTGCGACAATTCTCATCTACAATAATCCTACCGACCCTGTATCACTGTGGACCAAATACAAGGGGTATCTTAGTGAGGACTTTTCTCGTGCAACATCTGACGCAGCTGCTGAACAGATGACTCTCAGAGAGCTTGAATTCCAGCTGAGAGAAAATCGCCTCAGTTGCCACCATTATGGACTTCCTGCACCCCTAACCCCACTTCTTGATTCAGGAGAGGATCACCTTGATGTTAATGCAGAGCTGCAAATTGGGACAGAAATGTATAGGTCCCTTACACCAGATCAAAAGTCAATTGTTGACACAATTGTTGATTCCCTCAATGTAAATCCACGTTGCTTTTTTATTGATGGGCCTGGTGGTACGGGCAAGACTTATGTTTATAACACCCTAATTCATTGTGTTAGAGCCGTTGGAAAAATTGTCATTCCGCTGGCCTCCACTGGAATAGCGGCTACCCTTTTGTCAGGTGGCCAGACTGTCCATTCCAGGTTTAAGCTGCCGATTCCCTTGCTTGAGAATTCTGTAGCTGCGATCTCGGCCAATAGTTCTGAGGCTGAGCTTATTCGTAGATCATCCTTAATTATTTGGGATGAGGCTACTATGGCCCACTACAGAGCACTTGAAATTGTGGATCGTCTCCTAAAGGACATTATGCATTGTGACCTTGCTTTTGGCGGAAAGGTTGTTGTTCTTGGAGGTGACTTTCGCCAAGTGCTACCTGTGGTACCTCGAGCTTCAAGAGCTGAAATTGTTGCTGCTTGCATTAAGCAAAGCAAGCTATGGCCATTGTTTGTGATCTTGCGCCTTACTCAGAATATGCGAGCAGGTATTGATGCACAGAGCTTCTCTCAATGGTTAATTAAAGTTGGTGATGGTGATCTACCTACAGACCAACAGGGCCTCATTTCTTTTCCAGAAAGCTGTATCTTTCATGGGGTTGACCTGGTGCAGGAAATATTTGGTTCTTCCTATGGTGATATTACCGCCCTTAGCCAGTCTGTGATTTTAACGCCAAAAAACACAGATTCATTAGAGATTAATGAAAAAGTTTTGGATCGCTTACCAAACAGGAGTCAGTGTTTTCTCAGTGTTGACAGTGTCGAGTGTGAGAATGTGGAGGAACAAAATAACTACCCTACTGAATTCCTTAATAGCCTTACTCCCACAGGAATGCCTCCACACCGGTTAAACCTTAAGATTGGTGCTATTGTTATGCTCCTTAGAAATTTGAATCCTAAGCAGGGTCTCTGCAATGGCACACGTATGGTTATCCAGCGCATGCGCTCTCATGTCCTAGAAGCACAAATACTGACAGGGACCAAAGTTGGACAAACTGTATTGGTGCCAAAAATATCTTTGGCTCCTTCAGATACCAACCTTCCCTTCATTCTGAAGAGGCGTCAGTTTCCACTAAGGTTGGCTTTTGCCATGACTATTAATAAGGCTCAAGGCCAAACCTTTGCTAGAGTGGGTCTCTTGCTACATGAGCCCGTGTTTACTCATGGACAGCTCTATGTGGCTTTTTCACGTGTGCGAACTTTGAATAGCATACGGGTAAAGTTGAACCCACGTATTTATAAAACTAGAAATATAGTTTTTAATGAGGTCCTTTAAATGAATTTTTCCTTTTTATGTTGTCTTATCTGCTATATAGTTGTGTTGTATTCAATTTTATTTTCAGATTTGTTTTCTTTTAATTTTTTTTTTCATTTCAAATAAATGAATGTATGCCTTTTATGTTGTCTAATTTGGTTTATTGTTGTGTTGTATTTAATTTTCTTTTAAGATTTGTTTTCTTTTACTTTTTGTTTCATTTCCAAAAAATTTGTTTAAAGTTTCACCAATGCCTATAAACAAAAGGTAATAAGACCAAATCCAAATAAATAAATAGTGTGTGACGTTTCGGTAACAGCGTTGTTACCATCTTCAGACAAAAGTACTATGGCCTACGGCCATACCACGTTGAAAACACCGGTTCTCGTCCGATCACCGAAGTTAAGCAACGTCGGGCTCGGTCAGTACTTGGGAGGGTGACCACCTGGGAACACCGGGTGCTGTAGGCTCCTTTTTTCCATTCAGTACTTTTGTCTGAAGATGGTAACAACGCTGTTACCGAAACGTCACACACTATTTATATATTTGGATTTGGTCTTATTACCTTTTGTTTATAATCTACAATCCAAATTGTGCCTCATCAACCAATGCCTATAGTTTCTCACACCTCCCATGCTTACCCCTCTGTAACTGGCCTGTGGTGCAGTGGACATTGTTGGGAGGTACAGTAAACTCTCTACACGATTGTATCAAGTCTTGTTCTGGTAGACTTGATGCTGTAACCAGGAGGGACACTCCCTCTTTAAAAATCCTGAGTTCAACTGACCCAGTTGATGGACCTCAGCAATGGTTCCACTCCAGGGATACGGAGGAGCTGCGTCTGTGCTCATGTTAGAGTCAGAAACAAAGGCTTCCATATTTGGAATGGCCTCAAATCACAGGCAAAGTCAGACTTTCACCAAAGTGTGCCTGGATCATGGTGCCATGATCAACGAAAGCTGCACCCCTATACCCCATTCCATGAGATCATGGAATTCGTGTAATCTTTACACAAGGGGATAAGAAACATCAACAACATAGTTTCTCACCTGAAAGGATTTTTTTGTATTAGTTGTTCACTAATAAAATATTTATAATTAAGTATTTTGATTTTTGGTCTTTATTTACCTATTTTCCCCAGTGCTCTATACATTGATTCAGGATCTATGCAATGTCTCACATATGGTTATCTAGCGCTTCACATGTTTTTAGGCTAAACCCGGGGCGTTGCCGGGTCACTCGGCTAGAAATAATGGCTGTATTTGCTATATAGTTGTGTTGTATTGAATTTTCTTTTAATATTTGTTTTCTTTTTTTTTTTTTTTCAATATAATTTTTTAAAGTTTTCACCAATGCCTATAGTTTCTCACCTGAAAGCAATTTTTTGTATTATTTGTTCATTCATAAAATATTTATTATTATTTTGACTTTTGGTCGGTGGAAGGCTGGGTAAACCGTTTGGTTTTCGACCACTAGGACCCGGGTTCGATTCCCGCATTGGGCACTTTTTTCTGTTTAAAAAAAAAAAAATGCTCCAATGGCCCCCGATTCTTGCAAAAGTCCAACCCCACCAGCGAGTGCAAGTAACCGAACGGGGCTCTGGCATTTGTAAGTGCAAAGTCAAACTGCTTTTCACATGTGTAGACATGTGGTGCGCTTACAGTAAAAGCAGTCGCTAACTACCCACCATGATTATCATGGCCTGTACCACGTGTACTAGGGATAAGCAAAAAAAAAAAAAAAAAACCTATTTTCCCCAGTGCTCTATACATTGATTTAGGATCTTTGCAATGGCACACATATGGTTATCCTGCCCATTCACAGGCCTTTAGGGTAAACCTGGGGCTTTGCCCAGGTCACTCGGCTAGAAATGCAGTTTTTAGTGAGGTCCATTAAATGAATTTATCCCTTTTATGTTATCTTATTTTCTATATTGAAAAGTTAATAAATATGAAAAAAAAATTAAAAATGTTTAAGAATATTATTAAAAAAGAATCATAAAGATATTTTAAAGGAGTCCTTTAGGGATGTCTGTTTTTGCACTTATGATTCCAGAGTTACATGGTCCAGTGGGCCGTATGAAAATCGAGTTGTTCATATAATAACATGTTTAAAAAATGATATTTTCTTTTAATGTAATCTATATAGCTTGAAATAAATAAAAATAATGGCTGCTTGAACTCGGTCGCATGTGACATTTTACAGGTACATTGGGACAGCTGACATTCCCCCCCAACCCAACCCACTGATAAATAGGCAAGAAGGTATGGGAAAAGATCCCAGTAGACGCGAATTAGCGTTGGTAGCCTACAATTTTATGTTAATTTTTAGAAATCAGGGACATGAATTCGCATCCTTTAGGCTTGACACCCTATAAGTGAGGATATGAATTTGCATTATATGGGTTCAAAATGTTTCGTTGCTCGCATCTATAATACCTTTTTTTTAGTAAAGTTGTAAGTAAACATCAAACGTCGAAATTTGCATTTTAAAATGGTTGAATTATCAGAAGTGGTGAATAATTAATATTGTCGAATTACCGTTTGTTATTTGATAGGCCAGAGATTGGGAAATCAAATCAAGGTCGAATTATCGCAAGGGGTCGAATTATCGGTATTGTCGAATTACTGTTTGTAATTTCATAGGTTCTGGAAATCAAAACATGGTCGAATTAACGAATTTATACTTAGAAAGTATTTTTACTTATCCTTACTTGAAATGCTGCTTCTAGGAAATCTGAATATACCCATTGCGATTTTTAAGCCACCATCTATACTTTTAAAGTCTCTGCAGGCCCTTTGGGTAAACCCTGGGCGTTGCCCGGGTCACTCGGCTAGTAGACTTAGAAATAAAAGCGGTAGGGGATGATAATCATTTATGCAGCAAATAGGTATAAATTTAATGAAAGGCATAATCTTGCTAATCATTTGCTTCATATAAAATCACATTAATCTCAAATTTATTATTATTGTACCCCACACACCGCTTTTATTTCTAAGTCTATTATTTTTTTTTGTTAAATGGTACCTTCAGAAAAAAAAGCAATACTTCAGAAATATTTATTTTGTTAATTTTAGTGCATTTTAAATAAAAGCTTTTTTAAAAAAAGTGTTTTTATAATTAATTATTCACGCTATTTTTAGTCGTATATATGCCAGTCCAAAAAAAAAAGCTTTATCACTGAGACGACGTTGGCCTTAAATAGCTGCAAGCCTGCTCGCAGCAGATTGGTCAATTCCTCGTGGGAGGTCGGAAGTGACGTAAGCAAAATCCGTTACTAACAGACCTGCGTCTCTTTGCTTTTGGGAACCCTAAATTTATTGAATTATATTACAAAGTTAGAGACACCCAGTGGATTATTGTTAGGGGATAATTGGTACATATAAAATTTGAATTATAATTGAACAATTGATTAAATAGTTGAAAGTAACAACATACTAATTGAAAAAGGGGAACTATTTAAAAAGGTGTCGTGAAATGTATGGTGGTATATTGTTACACCTACACCTATATATATATATATAATGAATATAAATATATGCGTGATGATATTGGAATAAGATGACTAAATTATAACAGATAAATTTAATATATTTTTTGGCTTTTCTCATAATTTTGCTTGTAATTCCAAGGAGGTTTTAGATAGGAATCTGAATATTTGGATTTCTAATTCCTTCCATGTCTTGAACATATATTGAAAAATATTTTCGCAACCTCCAGCATTTTCCGAGTAGATATAATGCAACACATAATATTAAAAAATATAGATAATGGTTAATTTCCCGCCTTCCCGACCACCCAGAAGTCTGAAAATTAGTACACCTGCATTTTTAATTGGACTGAGCGAGTACTGTGAGTTTCATTATTCTATATGGTCTGGAAGCATATTAAAATTAAATATACAAAATTTGAAAGGAAATTTTGAAATTTGTCCGTTCTTGGCCAACCTGACAACCCAAAGTCTGAAAATTGGTCAGCTAGTATTGTCATAAGGTTTGAACAAGTGTACCAAATTTCATATTTCTAAGTGCCCTATAAGTATATTAAAAATTGATTACAAGATTTGGCGACAGACATCCAGACAGTAAGACAGAAAGGCAAGTTAAATAAAAGCTTTTAAAAAAACAAAGACCAGAACAGAAATTAATAAAAAAAGCCATTATTTACACATAGTAACGCTAATTTTGATAATAATTTTTAAAAATTGCATTGTGTGCACTCACCGTAACTCAGTAATATAAATTTCTCTCTCAATACCTTTGTTAAAAAAAAGAGTAACACACGTATGAAAAGATATTTCAAAAAAGGTACGCAAGCAACTTGAAAAAAAAAGTAGAACGCTCATTGGTCGCTTAATTGGCCTGGGGTTGTTATTTCGCCTCGTATTTACTCCGCGTAAAAATAAAATAGCCAAAAATACTAATCAAAATGTAGCCGAAAAATTTCCTCAGGTTTATAAAAAGAGACATGCAAAATTTGGTACCAATTGATTCAGTAGTGTTTGTGTTTATCGCGAAACAGACAACAGACATTGACCTTTATATATAAGAATATATTAGAATGTTATATTTTAAATATTCAAAATGTAGAATACAAACATGGCACCATTTTCAAAAGGTTATTTTTACAAAACAAACCCTTTTAAATACATAATTCAATATAAGTAATAGAATCAAAGCATGCGAGGATGCGTATCTTATAAGTTTTAATAAAGGCGAGCTTTCGGGCTAATAACCCTTCTTCAGGACATCATATCTGACTGATCTTGCATCTTATATATATATATGATGTCCTGAAGAAGGGTTATTAGCCCGAAAGCTCGCTTTATCAAAACTTATAAGATACGCATCCTCGCATGCTTTGATTCTATTACTTATATTCTTCAGAGGATTTCAACCTACATAATTCAATATATAAATTTTCTTATTCTAAATATGTTTCATTTATTATTCAGTTTATAATATAACACCATTGTCAAATTGTCAAATTCCATACCCTCATCTCTCAAAAATAAAAGATTCAAAGGTTAAATGACAGAAATATAATGGAGAAGTTTTATTTTAATCTTTTACTTTATAGAAAATAATGAAAATGAAACAATTATTTTCAATATTAAATATTTGAAATTAATTTCAAAGTATCTACAAACTCTCATTCATTAAATAAGTAAATATTTCCTTGATTGAATTTTGAATTTGTCTTCTTTTATTAAGTCAATAAAAATAAAGAGAAATTATTTTAAAAATAAAATCACCAATCAATAATATCATTTTTAAATATTTATTTTGAAGAGAGAAAATTGATTCAACATAAAACCCTCGTTGTTAGTTTTAATAAATAATAATTACTATAATAATAATGATCTCAAATCAATTATCTCAGCCTAACATTTATTGACAACGACTCAAATGAGTGAAAATAAAAAATTCAATTGCAAAAGAAAATAAATTTTGAGAAGTTGAAATCTTTATTGACAAATATTTTTTCTCAACATTTTACTTTATTTATTAACTTGAATTTTTGATTTTATCACTTCATTATTATACTTTTATATTTATATATATACATATGAGAAATTTGTAAAATATGCATAAGTCCTAATCATATTAAATAATTATGTTAAATATTAAACAATTCTTAGATAATATATTGATAATATA
>CP092878.1:49860353-50013867 GCA_030710605.1 Cordylochernes scorpioides
GGGGGTAATATGCGATATAGTTTGATTATCATTAGAGAGAGCAGAAATTATCATTATTTATTTTTCGTTAGCATATCCATTTATGGTAACATTTTATAATCAACAATTAATTTTCATATCAATCATTAATTTCATATATCTAGATTCAGATAACAACTCTGAAAGATATTTGATACACAGTGAAATTTATTGAAGACAAATGAGATAACCAAGTGTGAATAAAAATACCTCTGTTTCTTTCAAAAGAAAGATTACCAGAGACACCGAATTATGATACTACTTCAATATTTATCTATTTTGTCCTAGTTGTGTCCTTCAAGTCGAGATCAAATTAAACGTTGTGACTATATTGACCATAATTCTTCAAAATGATCTGTTAGTGATCAACACTTGCAGATCATCTAGTGATATTTCGGTAGCACCCTTGACCCCTTCTAGCTCATTGCAGGTCTTCCTCTCTTTCTTCTTTCTTCATTTTCCTATATTTAACTTCATCCCACGTGGTCTAGGTGCTAGGATATCTGTCTTTCACCCAGAAAGGCCCGGGTTCGATTCCCGGCGTGGGAATTTTTTTTCGGGGCTCAAAAATCATCCCTTCTGTTTAGCAGCCCCGTAAATAAAGATATTTCCTCCTCTTTATTATATATTTTATCTGAATATAATTTCATTTTATTATTAGATCCATTATATATTTAAAAATAAGAATCATATATATCCATTAAAATTAAATATAATTATTTTATATTTGAAATTGATATCACTTTAAAATTGTATTTTGAATTTGATATCCATAAAAGAGTATACATTCTTTAAAATATAAAATATCAATCGAATTCTTTTTTTTCAACTATACCTATGAAGAATCAACAAAAGATAAGAACTGTGAAAAAAAAACAAAGATATAAAATATAAAAATATATAAATATAAAAAAGTTATATCAATTGATATATTTTCTCAACTTTAGACCACTTTTATGAAATATCCACAAAGGATAGAAATTGTGAAAGTAAAAAAAAAGGAAATAAAAGTATCTTCTGTTTATTTTCCAACTTTCCTTCAGATAGCTATCAGAAGACAGAAAAAAAATCTAGTTTACGTTGGATATTTCCGGTTTAAAAGATTTTTTAAAAAGTTTTTTAAAATCGCCAATTATTGGCGGATATTATTTTTTAAAAACTAAAAATTTAATTTATAAAATCTATTTTTCCTAATTAATTTTATATATCTCCCCATCAAAAATATGCATTTAAATAGTTAAAACAAAAAGAGATTTAAAATACAGGCAATTTAAAATACTTAAAAAAGAAATAAACCGACAAAAAGGAAATAGATTTCCTTTGAACGATGTTGAATCTCTTAAAAGGAAAAAAAAAAGCTTTAAGGAAATAGCAAATTAAATAGTAATAATTTAAATAATACACCATGTAGCTATCTTCCACATATGTCGGTCTTCTTTTGTTTATAGTTCTTTTGTATATTGTTAAATTGTTGCGTTTAATATATATATTCTTTAGTAATAAATGTATATATATTCTAATATATATAATATATATATGTGTGTGTGTGTATATTATATAATCTAAATATAAAAATATTCTATAATTCAAAATTATATATTTTATTTTCATTAATTGATAATTCTACTTGTTTTTTTTTTGTCCATAGTTTTAGAATACGCCGACTTTTAATACTTGTTGTAAATATATAGTTATCTAACCTATTTTTGAAATTCACTGATATAGAATTCATTTCATAAATTCTATATAACTGTGAAAAATGTCTTATTGTAATTATCTTCAAGTAATTTAAAATAAAAACTATTTAATAGTAAATAATTATTCTTCTGCTTTTTTTCAAGATGACACGACTACAAACGATACCATTAAGTACTCATGAACTCAAAAGAACCAGCAATTAATCTCTATCTCAAAATAATATTTATTTTAACATTTTTATTATATGAAAAGATTTGATTCTGTTTTTTTCGTAATTAAATATATATAGAATTATAAACTTTTGCTTGATTTTGGTATACATGAGTATATATATATATATTATTTTAGATATTGTTTGCAGTCGTGTGAACAGTATAATATTAATAGTTTGGATCAGAATTGGCTATAAATGAACTAAAGGAATAAATAGAAACAGATTTTGATAAAGTAATACCTGTTTTAAGACGAATAGAATAAAGAAAACAAAAGGCTTATTTACATATCTACAGAAAGATTTGAGCCTGCCAACGGGAAACAACAACAATAGGTTTTATATAGGGAAAGCAGCGACATCTTGCGGTGGACTTTAAAGAGTAATTTGTGATCTGGCAATTATAATTTTAAAATTAAATATAATTTTTATATAACATGTAATAATTCTAATATATATAATATATGTTTATATAATATCCCTATTGGTAAATATTAAATATATAATTTGGTTAGAGAGAGAGATTGTGATTGAAAATTCTTTATTACAATGTTCATATAAATTTATATATTATAAGGTGAAAGGTGCCATCTTTATATAATAAATATAAGCATTATAAAGCACGAATGTTTATTTTTTAACGCAAAACAAACTTCTACTGTTCATACTGCGATGATAAATATATTGGGAAGGCTTGGTTCTTCAGTGGTGAACCCTCCAAGCGGTTTCGCCAATTTAATCTACCAGACCGTTTCTTAGAGCTTTAATATTGTATTGGACGATTCTGCTTATATATTCTACAATTAAGAGTGGATTATTAGAATTTTAATCAATAAAATTATGGACATAAGCGTTTAGTACAGCAGAATTGCATATAAATATTTGCATTTGCAATGCTCTTCCGCAAACAATAAGTACAAGGCCAGTTAGGCTTAATTTATTACAAGGCGTTAAAGCGTACCATCTATATATATAAAAAAAAAAAAACAGAAGAAATATGAAGCACGAATGTTTCTTTTTTTTTAACGCAAAACAAACTTCTACTGTTCTTACTGCGATAATAAATATATTGGGAAGGCTTGGCTCATCAGTAGAAGTTTGTTTTGCGTTAAAAAAAAGAAACATTCGTACATTCTAATACTTTTATTTCTTATAATTGTTATATATGTTTATAAACAAAATTTGATATAAATCCAAGGTAATAAGAACAATCGAAATAAATAAATAGTGTGTGACGTTTCGGTAACAGCTTTGTAACAATCTTCAGACAAAAGTACTGAATGAGCATGTTTTAAATAGTTACTGTTATCATGTGTGTAAACAAGATAGCAGATAAGAAGAAGACAGTTAAAACATGCCGAAGTATAATTTCACATTCAGTACTTTTGTCTGAAGATGGTAACAACACTGTTACCGAAACCTCAAAAACTATTTATTTATTTGGATTTAGTCTTATTATCTTGTGTTTATAACCTACTAGCCGAATGACCCGGGCAGCGCCCGTGTTTTATCCGATTGAATGTTTTGATTCAAATACTATTTGTTACAATTATAAATTGAGAAAGAGAGGATTCCATTCAGTTATTAACTAATATATGCATTTATTTAAGGAGCGACCCGCTCCAACACAATAGTTACAAAAACCAAAAAGCGAGTGGAGGGGGGGGGGGGGGGGGGGGGCAAAGTCAAAAACAAAGTGTCTCACGTAGTGGCGGCGCCATCGTAGCCACGTGATCGTAGCCAACCAATAGGAGAGCGTCATTCCAAAGAAAAAGCAAACGGTGACAGAGATGACGCATGACGCTCGTAACTATATATAGAATAATTCAAATTGTGCCTTATCAAATTTTGATATAAATAAGACTAATAATGAAAAATAATAAATAAATAAATGAAGTAAATGATGTAAATATATATAATGGATACATAAATTCAATACATAAATATATACAAGTTTACTCTGGTAGCGTCTACCACGGGAAGTCTCCGTCACGTAAAAAAAAAGATTGAGATTGAAACTTCTTTATTATATTGTTCATATAAGGTTAAATATAAAATAAATAGAGTGAGAAGATACTATATATAAACAGAGTTTGAATGAATACTTTAGTCATCTTTACAGCAGAGAATTCAAAATTAGAGGGCCTGGCTCATCAGTTATGAAACTTTCCATCTGTATAAATGCAACCCTTAGCATCCAAATATCGGTAGTTTTACCAAACATTCAACATATAGAATATATTCGGAACTATTATAGATGCCTATGATTCTTTTAAAATTAAATAATATCTAATCCCCTTACTGCAATGTAAAATTTGATGGGAGGGCCGGGCTCATCAGTGGTGAACTTTCCCTGCGATTTCGTCAATTAAATATACCATACGGCTGTTATATTGATTAAACTCGCAAAACCGATAAGGGTTCACCACTGATGAGCCAGGCTCTTCCATAATTTTTTTCCATTGCAGTAAGGGCAGTAGATATTGTTTAATTTTAAAAGAATCATACGCGCCTATAAAGTTCCGAATTTTCATAACAGATGGCGCGCTAATGCATCATAATATAAAATATATTGGAAATATGTTTATATAATATACGCGCCTTTATTTTTATATAGTGTTCATTTTATTCGTCTGCTAATTGGTTCGTTACTATCACGTTATCTAGATCATCCAATCAGCTTTGAGTTAATTGGCCAATCCGAGTGCAATTATTTTAGCTCAGTGGTTTCTGTGAGCAACGAAGAAATTATATTGAATATGAAATCGTAGATTCGATCATATGAATTTCTCCTTTTTATCTATTTCTATTATGTGACAAAATGTTTTTATTAAGTTATTTTCTCATTTTATTTCACAAATTCTCATATTATAATATTATAGTATTAATATTATAATATTTTAGGTTGTATTTATGTTGAATATTTATATATTAAGGAATTTAATATTCGTAATATAGGAATCTAAAGAAATTTATCTTTATTCTGTGATGGTAAATATTAAAGGTAAAATATTGATTGTTTTTTTATTATCTCTGAAGGATTTTTAGGTTTAATTATTCTATCGAGCTCATGTTCCCGTGGTGTAATACATGTATAATAGAAACTGAAGCATTAAAGCATGAACCTTTCATATCACGCGTAAAACAAACTTATAATGTCCTTGCTGCAATGAAAAAATATATTGAGAGGGATTGGCTCATTTTCGGTGAACCTTTCTAGCGGTTTCGCCAATTTGATCTAACAGATCGCTAACTTATATCTCTAATACTGTATTGGACGATTCTGTTTATTTTAAGAAATTTAACAGAAAGCTATAACGAGTCATCTATATTTAAAATTAAGGTATTTGAGCACGTCATATTGTGATTACTGCGATGAAAATATATATTTAGATGGCTTGGCTCATCAGTGGTGAACCCTCTCAGCAGTCGCCAATTTAATCCACCAGACCGCTACTTTGAGCTCTAATACTGTATTGGACGATTATGCTTATATATGCTACATTTAAAGTTGGAATCTCAGAAATGGTTTTCAAGAAAACTATGGACAAGTTCTTATATTAAAGTTTGTATGGTTAGAGCAGCGTATATAAACAGAATCGCATTAATCGCAGTAAGGATAGTTGAGAAGTTTGTATTCAACATTCGTGTTCAAATTCTTTCATTATATATATAAAGTTTGTTTACTATATGTAAAAAAAAACATTTGTACTTTGATGGCTACATTTCTTATATATATGACACGTAATTGACCTATTAATATTATAAATTATATAATATATTTGTAGAGTTTTTGTTTTTTTTTTTATAAAAGAAAAACATGGGGAGGAGGGAGGGGGTAGATGCCAGGTCTGAAAAAAACAAGAGTAGCTGACATTGGTATGCCGAAGTTATTCCCCTTTCCAGGTATATATTTATTGGTAACAATAATGTAGTGGTTGAATACACTTCTTGGAGCGCCGTTGAATTATAGATTTCGCTATTTTTCTCTTTCCTGATTCTAGAGAAGTGGTACATATGTATTGTCTTATATAGAAGTACGAAGCTTTGTCCTTCTTCGCTCCTCCACGTTACCTACTGACGTTGAAATTTCATATAACGAATATCACCTAAGCCCATTTTACATACAAATTAAAAATTATCTTCGAGAATATCTGAGGATATGTCTTCTCCAATCATTATTTTAGAATTATCATAGCAATTAACAGATAGTCATGTTACTTGTTTTCAAAATAGGGGTTCATATTCATTGGTAACAATGAGATACTGGTTGAACACACATCTTGTAGCACCGTTTAATTATAGATTTCTCTATTTTTCTCTTTCTTGATTGTAGACAACTTATACATATGTCATAATTTGTAAATAGCTGTATGCAACCCCGACCCAATATGTATGCAATGTATGTTTCAAAGATTTAATAAAGAATAAGGTAACTGGAGGACAGCAAGGCCTAGAAATGAGGCTTAGAAGTCAGCACAATCATTAGCAAAATTACAGCCAATTTTATTATCGCGAAACTAATAAAAGTTGAGTTCAACGACACAGTATTTCCTGGTCGTGTCAGGACAAGTCCAAAGACAAAGAAATTAGCAAGGACCAATTAGGAAGCACCTTCCCAAAGGTCAACCAATAGAAAACGGCCACGTCCCACCTTTCGACCAATGGGAAGTAAGATAGGTCCTGGTGTTAAATCGAGAACCGAGGATTGTTAGTGATTCACTCGCTCCCACCGAGACAACACCTAGAAGAGTGGTCGCTTCGATCCCACCAAGGTAACACCTGCTCTAGAGATATCTTTCTCCGCTCATGCCATAGCTAAGTCCAATCACCGCCATCTGAATCGATAGGCCAATAGTCAAAAACCGCTCCGCCTTCTCTCAAGCCTTTCTTTCCTCCAACCAGTTGCCTTTTATTTTCAAAACCCCATCACGTGTCCTGGTTATTCCCCACTGTATGCTCAACTTTCCACTCAAACGACTGCGCTTCCAACAATCTTCACCATTCTTATCCAACAACAAGAAATTCCGCAACGATATTGTGACAGACGGGTTAAGCCGACAGGATATTATGGAGATTGGCCAGGATTCAATAGGCGTAAAGACGGACAACCTAACGAAAGAAAGGGGAGAAAACGGCAGCCAATCGAGGGAGAACGAACCAACGGGAGAAAGGCAGGAAGTAAGGGAGGGGAACGAACAGGAAACAAGCCCCCTAGTGGACGTCATCCAACAGTTCGCTGCCGCACTAGCTCAGGGTAGGTCATGCGATCCTACAGGACCGACAATCTCGCCTTTCGATGGAACATACAGCGCGACCCAGTTTTTCCAAACGTTCGACCGGAAAATGGAAGACGCCTCCATGGAAGAACCAGAAAAATTGCTCCGTCTACCAAACTACCTGGTGCGACAACCCCTGGAGCTTTTCAGGAAACTTCGGATGACCGACCGGAGCTATTTCCAGGTGAGACAAATCCTCCTAGATCTCTATCCTGAGTCAAGCGAAGCGTCCTTTGCGAAATATTTCGCCATGAAACTTACTGGACAAGCCAACCTAGAGACCTACTACCGGGAGAAAACCGCCATGGGACTACAACTAGGACTCCCGCAGGTGGTGATCCTCGAGACGCTGACAGAAGGGTTGCCATTCTCCGACCAACGCCTAGTCCGCGTAGTGCCTCCCGAGAACCTAGGAGAGTGGTTCCGACTGGTACAGCGGATCCACGGGCCCAGTGTACCGACAACGCGACCTCGAGAGGACCAACCGCCCACAATGTCGGGTCCGTATCACAGCACACCCCGACGCCCAGGTGCATGGAATGCACCTCTTCCGCCGTCCAACTGTAAGTTCTGCGGCGCGAGGCACTGGCACAGCGAATGCCGACATCGACCAGTCCCGGCGACCCACGAAAAAGAACGGACAGTGCAATCAGTCCCACTAAACAGATACCAAGGCGTTCGGACAGTGCAAACAGTCCCAAACAACCAGTCCCGAGTCCCCAGCAACCAAGTCAAGCCAGAGACACCCCAGCCGAGCAGACTTTTCGAGACTGAGGTAGGATCCCTAACCCAACTGACTGTCAAACTTTTCCTAGCCCCTAATATACCATGCCCCTTTTTAATTGATACAGTCGCCAGCCTGAATATAGTGCCCTATAATCTCTACCATATGTTAAAAACCCACCTGCCTAATTTAACCCTTAAGGGACATTCACTGGATCTCCAAACCCTAAACGGTTTTGCAAAAACCATGGGTAAACTGTCTATCCCGCTGACAATAGGACAAATAACCCGAAGATAGAATTTCCATGTAGTGAATGCACCGTTACCCTTTGGAATTCTTAGCATTAATAGCCTCCACAAATTCAGATTAGCAATAGACTTTAATAAATACACTATATTCCAGCTGGGCGCCCCATTGTCTACCCCATCCTACCATTTTAACCATGTACCGAATGTATGAACGTATTGGCAGTGTCAGGCGATGTTACAAAGAATTTACCCTGCATCCCAACCTTCCGCCTATGACAACCATTGCGTGCATTCATTGAAAAAAAACCCTTATCTACATGCCATTTTTTCACTAAGGCCAATTGCCTTTTTTACATGCCCTCAAATAACAAAGCCACAACGGCTTCAACTTGTAAACACCATGCCCAAAACGTACCCACAGAGCGGGACAACTCGCATACCAAGCACATAGGTGATCACACGTCGTCACACAACTATCACATGACCAACCCACACAACGAACTCGACACTCACACTAAGACCCAACAAAATCCTTTACCACATACATGCTACAACACGACACACAACCCTCTCTATGCACCCCAGTTCACAACACTTCTACAAAGATACACTCACATCTTCACACAGAACAAATTCAACGTACCATGCTTACGGGTTCCACTAGTAAAAATACCCACGAATTCCGAAAAAATAATTACCATACGTCCATATCGTGTTCCGATATGTGACCAACAAGAAATCCGTAATCAAGTCCAACAAATGCTAGAGAATGGCATTATAGAGCAATCTTTTTCTCCTTTCTCGAGCCCTGTCACCCTAGTCACTAAGCGCGACAAGACCAAACGGTTTTGTATCGATTATAGAAAGGTGAACGAGCTTATCAGCTCTGATGTCTATCCCCTCCCGAGAATCGAGGATATTCTCGACCGCCTCGCACAGGCCAAATATTTCTCCACGGCGACATATCCTCTGCGTATTGGCAAGTCCCAATACACCCCGATTCTCGACCACTGTTAGCATTTGCCACCCTCGAAGGATTATACCAACCCACTCGATTACCTTTCGGATTAAAAACCAGCCCTCAGGTCTGCGAACGAGCCATAAGTCAGGTCCTACAGAGACACGGACTTGACTGTGTGGCACATTACTTTGATAATTTCATCATTTACTCCAACACATTGGAGGAACATCAAAACCACCTGCGACAATTTTTCGCCTTTTGCGAAGCGGAGAAGCTACAACTTAATTTCGCGAAATGCGAATTTTTTAAGCAGTCCATAGATTTTCTAGGCTACACCATAACAGCTGGTACCACTACACCGCTCACACGCAACACCGACATTATTCACGCCATTAAACAGCCACACAACCGAAAAACACTACAATCCTTTTTAGGCGCTGTGAACGTCTATTACAAATTCATCCCGGACTACGCTCGCTTGCGAGCACCGCTCAACAACCTTCTCAAAAAGGATGTCGTGTGGATCTGGGATGAAGCTTGTCAAAAGGCGTTCATTGACCTGAAAGGGAACCTCACACAACACCCCATTTTACACCTTTACAAAGAAGGTCTGCCATGCCAAGTGTATTGCGATGCATCCACCCTCGGTATAGCAGGCATTCTCAAACAAGTTCACCCTGACGGGAACGTATATCCAGTTCAGTATTTCAGCCGAACATTGCGCCCACACGAGAAAAACTACTCCATCTCTGAACTTGAGTGCTTAGCAATCGTTGAGAGTGTGGAGAAGTTTCGCATCTATCTTATGGGCAGAAAATTTACTATATTTTCTGACCATCACGCATTGCAGTGGCTGAAGACCATCAAAAACCCGTCCGGCAGATTGTTCCGATGGAGTTTACGACTATCGAGTTACGAATATGAGATCCGCTACATAAAGGGAAAACAACAGTATGAGGCAGATCTCTTGTCCCGTAACCCGTTCTGTGGATTTTTGGACGCGTCCCTTATCAAGACACACCAACCTCCTCCATCGAGAGAGTCTAACCTGACCATTGATCGTAATGGATTACATACAGTTTCCCGAAAAGGTGTAACCAAGATAATAATTCCAAAACCACTCATACAACCACTCTTACAAACAGTACACACACAATACAATCACCCCGGTATTTCACAAATGTCACGACTCATCTCCACGCAATATTACTGGCAAGGTATGTCGAAAGACATTAAACAAAAGGTTAAGACCTGCCCCACCTGCCAATTAACAAAACGTCCATTGGGACCCACTTACGGGGAGTTAAGTCAACCTCCGGAAGCCATAGAACCCTTTGACCTATTATCCCTAGACACCATAGCAGGATTTGCCAAATATGGCAACACCAGAATATACCTCCATGTGGTAGTCGATCATTTTTCGCGCTACGCGTGGACTTTTCCATCTAAATCCACCAGCATCACCACCTACCAACAGGTACTTAAGCGAGTATTACAGGATGGTTCTCCGAAACGCCTCCTTACGGATAGAGCCCCTGCCTTCACTTCGCCAAAATTTCGTAGTTTCCTACTTAATAGGAACATCCATCCACTACTCACAACCAGCAACAACCCACAAGCCAACGGTCTATGTGAACGCCTGAACGCCACCCTCACGGGAAAACTTAGGCTGTTACATTTAGAAAATCCTAAGATCGCATGGACCAAGTTGGTCAAAAGAGTTACAGTCATATATAACAAAACCCCACACTCTACCACAGGTTTTCCACCCACTTACCTAATGTTTGGCACCCTACCCCCAGAAATCTCTAATCACAGCACACCTTACCCAGATATCGACAGAGCTAGAAAAATTGCACACACACGCACACAAAACAAGCATCTACAAGACAAAAACATTTATGATCAACGACACAAACAACCACATTTCGAAGTAGGTGATCTAGTGTTAATTAAATTATATCACCACCCCAATACAGGGAAACTCGCGCCAGGTTCGAACAAATATTTCAGAGTCCCCATTTACAGCAATATGGAAGAACATGTATCGATACCCTATCTTTCATCTGATTTTCATCCTTTGTTTGCTAGTCCTACCCTACAAATATATCCCAGTTTTGTTCCTTAGTTATTTGTTAACCTATACCATGCCTTCTAATAGAGTTTTCGAGCTGCAAGAGGCAGTTTTTCATTTAGGACAAGCATTTGTAAAACTTATTGTAATAATAGGAAGCATCTTTGCAGAAAATCTAAATAAATTCCGAGGAGATAGAAGTAACTGAAAGGTAACAAACCAGTGCCGAAAGAAAGAAATCCCACTCCAGTAACAAAATTCGAGTCGCACACAAAAGCAATTAGCCGACAGGAAACAAGTGCCCCGCGCGGCGATGAAATTAGCGTATGCAAACAGGGGGTGAGAGTCCCCATGTCCGGTTTCTAATTACCATCTCCCTCGACCAGCAGTTAAATGGAGGTCAAGCTGGGGACTTTTACATGTCGTCCGTTTGGAAACCTCTCTTGGCCAACACATAAAATAGGTCACCGCTTTTCCCATCCAGATTTCTCCATGCCACCAATCTTGGATTCCAGTTCGAGCCTGCACATCAACTCTTACAAAGACAATTCCACTAATACACGACGTACCAACACATCTCAAGGAATTCACATCCCTATTTCACCTCTATTATATCTCAATTATAATTAATCATAATTACTTTACAGACTCCAACAAAAGAAAAAAAAACGTTACATATTCCACCTACACGTAGATCTCAAAGTCAAATATGAACAAAATTCACGCATACTACCGCTTTGCTAGTTAGGTTTCAAACTTACGTATTCTCCCAAAAGGGATTAAACGACCTTTTAGAAGGATCGAGATTCCCCTCGAATCCTGTATTCAAGGTATTAAAATAGGTCCCGATACCCAATATATAAAGTGGATATTGGGCGAGCACATCTTAAGTGCCCTAGGGGATCGCATAAAAACCCCTAGAACGCATTAAGGCTTGAGACAAATTAAAAAACGACACTCGGCTTTTGAGATCTCAAAAAACAATAACACAAGACAAAAATACACACAAAGGTTATATAGATTTCCATGTCTCCTGTATACATAGCATAAATGCGCACTTGAGGATCAGGATCACGTTTCCGCCTAAGTGTCGCTACAGAAGAGACAAAAAATTTATAGGGCATAATTAAGCAATTAAGACATCTAGATCAGGGCATGTAGATACAAAAAGGGTTCAAACCAATACACCTTATTGTTTATATATTAACCATTTTCACTATTTTTTCTCAAATTAAAATTAAAATATTTAACCAATTTAGCAACTTATTCAATTTATTATCACTTTTAACCATTAATTATTATTTTATGTACCACTTAGTTATATTATCGTAGCTTCATTTATCAACGAAAACTCATTGGTTTTCGGTTAAACTTAAGACATTAAGTCATCCTTTATTTTTGAAAAACCTTTTTCATTTTTTTTATTTCGCAACCAAGCATTCAACTTTGATTTCGCTCAACATCTCTTTTATTTTTATTTTGATTTCAAAATACCTCATGAAATTTCCTCGTTTTCTTTCCCGAACTCGAGCAAAAAGTAGTTAGGCATTTTTCTTTTACCAATGCAACAAAACATTTTTTTTTCTCTTTTTCAACCAAATTTTCAACTTTGATTTCATTCAACTATTTTTTATTTTTTTTTATTTTGATTTCAAAATACCTTATGAAATTTCCTCGTTTTCTTTCCCAATCTCGAGCAAAAATTAGTTAGGCAATTTTTCCTTTTTTTTGTGTACCATAGTACTCAACATAAGATGCCCCTTTATAAAATTTTGATTTCTATTAACTAACAACCAAATATATTTCATTAACACTACATTTTTTTTAATCTCTTATATCCTTATCAAGATTGTATATAACCTCCCTATAATCAATTAATTTTCGCCCAAAATTATTTTCTTTGATGTAAAGAACTTATTCAGACTAAAACCCCTTTATAAATTCTTCACATGTAGGGGGCGCATCTGTCATAATTTGTAAATAGCTGTATGCAACCCCGACCCAATATGTATGCAATGTATGTTTCAAAGATTTAATAAAGAATAAGGTAACTGGAGGACAGCAAGGCCTAGAAAAGAGGCTTAGAAGTCAGCACAATCATTAGCAAAATTACAGCCAATTTTATTATCGCGAAACTAATAAAAGTTGAGTTCAACGACACAGTATTTCCTGGTCGTGTCAGGACAAGTCCAAAGACAAAGAAATTAGCAAGGACCAATTAGGAAGCACCTTCCCAAAGGTCAACCAATAGAAAACGGCCACGTCCCACCTTTCGACCAATGGGAAGTAAGATAGGTCCTGGTGTTAAATCGAGAACCGAGGATTGTTAGTGATTCACTCGCTCCCACCGAGACAACACCTAGAAGAGTGGTCGCTTCGATCCCACCAAGGTAACACCTGCTCTAGAGATCTCTTTCTCCGCTCATCCCATAGCTAAGTCCAATCACCGCCATGTGAATCGATAGGCCAATAGTCAAAAACCGCTCCGCCTTCTCTCAAGCCTTTCTTTCCTCCAACCAGTTGCCTTTTATTTTCAAAACCCCATCACGTGTCCTGGTTATTCACCACTGTATGCTCAACTTTCCACTCAAACGACTGCGCTTCCAACAATCTTCACCATTCTCATCCAACAACAAGAAATTCCGCAACGATATTGTGACACATATGTATTGTCACCTAGAAGTACGACGCGAAACGGAAAAATATGTCCACTAGGCTACCCTGGACATATTTTTCCGTTCGTAAATATTATATAAAATAATTTATAATGCAATATATTGCGGCTTATGATTGTAGAACGAAGTTTGACAATTACCATACTTGGGCACTTTATTTTTCCGTTCATCATTACTTTTCACAATTCATCCTTTCATACTTAATCCCTAAGGCTAGAAATAATCGTTATTTCTCCTTAAAATAAATTTAGATTTTTCGTTCAAAAGAAACATTTGCGGGATAATTGTCAAATACCGTTATAAAATCATAAGTAACATTATATTTTATAATAATTTAGATATTCCTAAGAAAAATAGAGAGAAAATCTATGTATAAATTATTAAAAACATGTAAAGAAATATTATACAAGGGCCACTCCAAAGGTGTTTGCATTCAATTATTTTTATTAAAGCTGTAACCTTCAAATTTTCAGAATGTCTCAATGTATTCACCCTTAGCACCTCTGCAAGATTTTATCCGTGTAGACCAATTATCGAATCACTTACACCAGTCATCTTCGGGGATAATATTTACGGCATTGATAAAGGCTTGGAGTGTTTCATCATTAGTGTTAAATTTTATACCTCCAATAATAACTTTTAGATATAAAAAAGTCCCAAGGTGCTAGGTCTGGTGAATATGGTAGATAAGTAACTAATTGGACACCAAAGAATTTATTTTATATAGGTACATTTACGTTTTTAATTGAGTCAACTATTGAGATTGAATGAACATAGAAAGAGTGTAAATTATATTTCTGTTTTTTTTTTTATAACTTTCCTCATAGATAGGCTTGAATAATTATCAGAAAATTTCAAAGTTTTAAGGGAATTATATAAGAGATGTAAGAGAGTGTGTTGAGAGATGAAATATATGGCATCTAAGAGCCAATACTCGAAGCATTATATTTATAATTGTATGTATTTCTATTGTTCTCAAATTTTATGTCCATATCTCATTTAAAATACCATTTCCGAAAGGTTAGCGTCAGTATCGGTATAAGGTTTATAGATTCAATTGCCATCTATCTATAAAATTTGTAGCAAATATATTTACTGGCAATATGTTTCCTTTCAATAAAATCATCAAATATTATCTCTACAGACCTTACTATAACATACAGGATAAAGTCTGTTTATGTGATATTTGATGATATTGTAGTTATGAAATAATTAGCAAGTCGTTTGGCAATCAAAAGCAATTTTAATAAGCGAGAGAAGTTTAACTAACTCAACTCTACAAACAAAAAGATAGTTTTTATATCTCTGACCCTAATTTACATATTTTGTATTTTTACAAAAAACAAATGACAATGGATATATTTACATGAAGTCGGCTTATGCTACAATATTATTGAAAAGAATAACATTACCAGTAAATTATTTGTTACAAATTTATCAGTATAAAAGGAAAACCAAAAAAATGTAATATAACAGCGGTATGGTAGATTGAACTGGAAAAACCGCTTTGGGGGTTCACCACTGATGAACCAGGCCCTCCCATTAAATTTTCATTGCAGTAAGGGCGGAAGAAAATTGTTTAATTTTTAAAATAACCATACGCGTCTGAAATAGTTTTGAATTTTCATAACAGATAGCAGTCTAATGTATCATAATATAAGAAAATGATGCAAATACTTAATATGTGCAATATAAAGTGTATTCTATATAAAATCTAGAGATGGTTGTTTGAGAAAGGGACATATTGGGAAAGCCGTCGCCAATATTGCCGGGTCTAATCTCCAAATATTTGCCTACATTTTGAAATTATTGCGGTGAAGCCTAGCTTGGATTACTCCCCTTGACTAATTCTTGTTATAGTTAGTTAGTTAGCGGCAATAATTATTAAAACTATTATTAAATGGCAGATTTTAGGAACAATGGATTGTTAATTTAGTTAGGAAGTGAATATTTATTAAGAAATATTAATTTGTTCTATTATATTTTTTTAGAAATTGATATAGATTCGATTATAATTTTTGAATATAATTTTATTGAGCCTAATTTATTTTTCAAAGTTCGTAAACACTTGCAAAATATTAAAATACCAATATCATTCGCCGTTATGTATAATGAATTTGTATTATGTATAAAGTAATTTTATTTTTATGTATTCACCGTAATAATATTATTCGCCAAGTAAAAATAAATACAACGTGTGTGTGTGTGTGTTTTAAGAAAAACACGAACTTCTGGGACAATCTTATATTCACGTTTATTTTATGTTTATGTAATATGTAATTATTTCTCATTTAAATATACTTAACATTTGGTTTTATAATATATATAATATTTAAAATTTTGAATAGCAATATTTTTAGAAATGAAAAGATTTAGGAAAACGAGCAAAATAAATTTTGCCATTAATTCGTAAGCTTTGATGACCCTCTACTGCTTTTTAGAATGATGTTGCTCGTATATATATTTAATTTTGATATGTTGCAATTTCTCTTCACATTTGTTTGACTAAAGATTTATAAAACCTTTTAAAAGATATATATAACTACTATAGCACCGTAAAACCTTGATATAGCATACCCCAATGCCACCGAACCGTTTGGCTTCCCTCTAGTTATAATACGCTATAGTCATAGTTTACTATTGGTCTTTTGGTATTTCTAAAATTGTGGAATGTGTTAACATCATTATAAGGTCATTCTAATTCATTTAAAGGTCACACCTAGCGCTGCGGCGATTTTACGATGGAACAAAAATTGAAGCAGAGGATTTGCATAGTATTTTGTGTGAAACTTCAAATATCTGCAACCGAAACTTTTGAAATGCTTAATAAAGTATTCCCCAATGACTCTCCAAAGAGAACAACTGTTTTTGAATGGCATTCTAGATTTAAAGCTGGCAGAATTTCCATTGAAGATGAACCTCGGCAAGGACGCCCAAAATGTGCAAAAAATCACCGATTTGATAAAAGAAAATCCTCGAACCACTTTGCTGGAGCTAGAGCAAGACACAGGCATCTCTAAAACAACGATTGGAAGGATCGTAACCAAAGATTTGAAGCTCAAAAAGACTCCTGCAAAATTCATCCCAAGATTCCTCACTAATGAGCAAAAACTGTGTCGGCTTGCAACCTGTGAGAACATGTTGGAAATGACAAGAACGGATCCGGAATGGAAAGACAAGATAATCACAGGCGACGAGACATGGGTCTATGACTATGACCCTGAAACCAAGCGTCAATATGCCGAGTGGAGAGGTCAGGGTGAGCCTAGACCAAAAAAATCCAGGATATTGAAATCCAGAAACAAGGTGTTGCTGGTCGCTTTTTTGGATAACAAGGGCATTGTTCAACACGAGTATCTTCCTGCAGGCCAAACGGTTATTGCCAGAAAAATGGCCTAATGGTGACTGGATCCTACACCATAACAATGCCCGCCCTCACACAGCGCACTTGGTGACGAGTTTTTTTGGCTAAAAACGGGACAGAAATCCTACCTCAACCACCCTACATCGCACCAAATGACTTTTTCCTGTTCCCCAAACTTAAAGCAGTTCTGAAAGGAAGACATTTTGACACCAGGGATGACATAATAGAAAAATCGCTGTTGGCATTGAAGAGCATTCCAAAAGAGCTCTATAAAAACTGTTTCGACAATTTGGGGAAACGATGGCGCTGGTGCGTTGAAGCAAGGGGGGATTACTTTAAAAAGTTTTAATAATTTTTAAAAAAATATCTTACCTTTTTTTTTTATGGACCCAGTCCGGGAACTTATGGGACATACCTTGTATATTCGTTTTTTTTTTTCAATTTTTGTGAGTAACACCTAATTAAAAATTAGTATCTAATTTTAGAGACTTACTTTTCTGAAAAATAGAAGGCATCTCTTTACTTCGAAAGATAAATAATTAGTTCAAACCAACCTATTTCTAGATTTATTGATTAGAATCTATATATCGTGCAACTAAAGTCGCTGATGGCTTGCGCCATCTATCCACCTGATCCCAGTACATTTTCACTTTTATTCTATTTTTTTTACCAATATTTATATTTTATTGATTTTGAGAGTTTATAAGAGATACAAGTATTCATTAGAATATCGATAAGGTACGTATAAAAATAAATAAGAATCAGCGCGAGTTAAAAACAGCGGAAACGTTGAAGCTGTATAGAACCTGAGGATTAGTCATCTATCAGCGGGGAATCAAGGTGTTCATGGATTTTCTTGATTAATTATGTAAATACTCGGCTCGGATATTCCAATCGGCCCTACGTCCTGCATACCAAGCACTGAGCAGAGCTATAATTACGTCGTACACCATTAATCTTGAGGGATATCCTTGTTTTAACAATGGGAGACACCTCTCTCCTGGATTATATACCTTAATACCTCTCCTGAATACATTGCCCTACTGATTGAGGCTATATATAGCAATGATAATAAGGGTATAGAATCTCTATTACATATCATATTCTTTTTACAGCTATACTCTTCTATTTTGGGTTATATACCTTAATACCTGGATATATTGCCCTACTGATTGAGGCTATATTGGGTATGATAATTTAAAAATAAAAACCTCTCTTACATATTATATTATTTTTACAGCGAGACTCTTCTATCATGGATTATATACCTTAATAAATCTCCTGATTACATTGTCCTACTGATTGAGGCTATATTGGGTATGGTCATAAGGGTATAAAATCTCTCTTACATATCATATTCTTTTTGAAGCGAGACTCTTTTATTTAGGATTATATACCTTAATTCCTCTCCTGAATACATTTCCCTACTGATTGAGGCTATATTTGGGTATGATAATAAGGGTATGAAATCTCTTTTGCATATTTTATTCTTTTTGAAGCGAGACTCTTCTATTTCGGATTATATTCCTTAATACCTCTCCTGAAATCTTAGCCCTACTGATTGAAGTTATATTTGGGTATGATAATAAGGGTATGAAATCTCTCTTAAATAAAAATTATTTTTACAGAGAGACTCTTCTTTTTTGGATTATATACCTTAATACCTCTCCTGAATACCTTTCCCTACTGATTGAGGCTATATTTGGGTATGATAATAACGGTTTGTCTCTTACATATTATATTATTTTCAGTTAGATTCCTCTATATTGTATACCTTGACACCTTCTAAATATATATTATTCCTTAGCTCTCTCAAACATTTACTATATATTTATATATGTTTGACAGCCTACAAAGAAGGTATATATAAAAACTCTCAACAAAGTTAAATTCAATATATTCGATGATATATTTTTATATATAGTCGAGCGTATAAAGTTTTATGAATTTACGAACTGTTTTGAAATGAAAAAGTTGGACTATAGAGAAATATAACGCCATTTTAAACTCTTTAACTTTACATGAGAAAATATTGATGCTCTATTTCTAATGCTTGATTAAAATGCTAATAAAAATTTCTGAAAAATGTCTAACACTTTCAATTAAAAGATAAGCATTTAAATTGAAAATGAAAGTATATATAGTAAAATTGTAAAAAATTTGTGAACACGGCAGAGCAGCACAAAACGGATTTAATCAAGTGATAATCTACAATAATGGTAAAGGGTAGTGACGTAACCAAATATTTTAGTTGATAAACAAATAACAGAGTATACATAATATTAATAATAACTTTATTTTTCAAAAAGGTTACAAGTTTTTCTCTAAAAGGTGTAACGAATAGTTAGTCTATTTACATATTCCTATTTACAACTTCGATAAATAATAACTGTAAAAGTAAACAAAGATATTTACATTAGCTAACTTGACTCTTGGTCAGTGATGTGGCCCTCGCAGATATGGTCCCCTGATGTCTTGTAGCTCTCCAGCTATCTTTCTATGGCCTCTCTTGGTGGTTCCTCGATACCATGGTCCCCTGGCCTTGATCCATTCTTGTCTGTCAGGTCTTTTGTCATCTGCTCTAGGCGGTTTTCCTTTATCTCTTCTATGGTCGTCGTATCCCTGTGCTCCATGTCCGGTGTTCCACCTTCCTCGTCTTCACACGCCAGCTCCCTACATCGTTCCAACAATCTATTCGTGGCTTCTATTTCTTTATTTCTCTGTAACATATCTTGATGTTCATTCTTCTTTTCTGTTGAGATAATTTCTATCGTCATTTTTATAATATTATTTTCTTATAATAATAAAGAAACATATTGCGTAAGGTTTTTCGAAAATGTTTCTAAAGTAAGTCGCAAATTTTCTTATAACTGTAAAACAACAGAGTATTTTTACATTAATTATTTAGTGACAATATTTCAAATCGAATGATACCTTTTAAAAATGATAATGTTGTTATCAAAGTGCAAAATCTGTTTATTGTCTGATGAAAATACAACTATATATAAAATGAAAAATATGTTGCTGATTGCTTGCGACATTTATCGGAATAAAATTTCGAAATTATCCGGTAGATGACGCAAGCCATCAGCAACTTTCAGTTTAACAATGAGGAGATGCCTCTTTTTTTCTATATATATATAATTTTTTTTACCTATTTTTATAAAAATGAAAAGGAATATATTTTGTAAATTATTTTTATAATTGTTGTGTATCATTTCTCGAATAATTTTTTAATAGCTGATATTAAACTAAATAATTAAAAAAATAAAGGAAAATTTATTTTTCAACTTTCAAGCGATTGTCCCTTGGAAGAGGAACCTTTAAAACAATAATTAGTAATATCACACAATATAAATTTATATAGGAGAGTGTATGACCCACATTATAAATATATATATAACTTTTCATTAATCACATTTTATTATATTTAAACCGTCTGAAGCTTTCGGACATATCGGCTCTTCTAAAGGGAACATATATAATGAATAAAACGCCGCCCGATGCCAAACTTTTGCAAAGAGGTTTGCATCAGGCGGCGTTTTATTCATTATATATGTTCTCTTGTAGAAGAGCAGAGATGTCCTAAAGCTTGAGACGGTTTAAATAAAACAAAAAGAAACTCATTCCCGGAAACCTTTTTAATTGTTTAATCAAAGATTTAATTTGATTGATTATTCACATTTTCCTGGAAGCTCCACATGAGAAAGAGTAAATATCTTACAACAAAGAGACTAAAAGGAAGCCAAATTTTATACATGGCAAGAGGCTAACGATTTGTCTATTTTTAACAAATGCATTAACTAAAACTATTCCGCCAACTACACTTTGATCTTCTGCTTAATTCCTTATAGATTATTCTGCAGTTGCCATAGTTACCATAACGAAAAATTCTCTAATGCATTTTGAGAACATAATTTTTAATAATTTACTATAACCTACCAATCTATATTAAGCATCAATTTATTGATCATTAAAACTTTACAAAAAACTACAATTTAAATAACAAAGGCTTATCAAGTGTTACAAAATATTTTATTAAAGATATTACATTGAATTTTAATCAAATATGTAGAGTGTATTTTTATAAAATAAATTTCACCATGCGAAATATAAATAAAATATTTATTAATGCTATTTTATGTTATTTTATAGAATTTATATAATTTTATAACAGATATTACCTATCCTGAATAAATTATTTATAAATTAAAAAACAGTTATGAAGAGAAAAGATTAGACAAAAAAGGTATATCCAAAAACATAATTTTATATTGAAGAAGATAAAGAATAAATTATCTCTGAAGATATTCTTTACCGCAAACTATTTTATTGTTATTGTTTTCTTTTTTGAAAAACTAATTATAGTAGAACCTCCCTTTAGCGGACACCCCACTAGCAGACACCTCTCTACAAAGGACAGTTTTCATTTTCAAAATTACCCATTTTACTATTTAGCAACTATCCAGTAAAAGGACACCTCTCCCTAAAAGACCATTTGGCTCTGCAATTGGGTGTCCTTTACAGGGAATCTCTACTGTATTCTATTAAAACGATCCATAGGTTATAGAAATGCATAACCCTATACCGTTTAAAAGAATTAAAATCTATTTTTTAAATATATATCATTGAAAAAAATAATGTATTTACTGTAATTTCATTCTGTATGACCGACATATTTTTAGAATCCTCCTATTGGTTTTATTAGTTATATCTATTATATTGTCTCCACCCTCGTATTTGTATATATTCTCGTTAATCTGCAAGTTTAGAGAAAATATTTGTAGAATAATAGAAATTTCTACAACTTGTTTTTTAGTGGTGGTGGTGTCTTGGACATGGAGCAGATCAGATCAGTCCATGCACCCTGATGACACAGTAGCATGGACCATCAAATGCTGATATTGTAGCTCCATGGAATGGGAGGTTGCCATTGCCCCGTTAGTCAGCCACATTTCAGAGTTCCCTGTTCACGGTTACCGTAGCGTCTCTGGGCTCACGATACCGTACTTCGCCCTGCAAAGAAGTCCCTTAATTGTGCTGCTTCTCCCGCCCGCCTTGTAGAGGAGGAATTCTGGGCGGGATGTTTATAGTATTCAATTGATTATGAACTACTAAAAAATATGCTTATTATGGCACACAACATCTGTAACCTAAAGATATAAACTTAAAATAATGCAAATTATTTTCAAATTTTATTTATCTTTCGTGATACATTTTATCGAAAAATATGAATTAATGTATTTTAATGAAGGATATTTCAGAAGTTAATATAAATGTGGACAGAATCAGTGTTGCCAATGAGTTTCGAATATAAAATATTTTAACCTACCATCATTTGATAAGAACGAAATTGAACCATTTAACGTTATTTATTTTATATTGAAAACAATTTCTCATTTTAAACGCTGAAGAATAAATCTTATACTATTTCTGTTAAATTCTAAACGTATTTTTCAAATTTTTATTTTCTAGTTCTTTAAATGCATCTATGCATCTCAGAGTTGTTGGTTTACGGTGGCCACATCTGCGAAAACTACAAAACACAATGAAGAATAAATAAAGGAAAAGGTCAGGAAGATAGATAACACTGTTTAGAAATTTTATTCCTTATGAGAAAATATGATATAATAAAATAATTGTCTAAATGATATATTATTCGTTTTGACAATACGTCTGTTTTGTTATTTTTATATGACAATTACTCACTCGCGAAATTTTGGTTTTATAAACACCTATAAAAATAATTAATTGCCAAAAAAAAAACTTATATGCTATATATATTATAATAATAACATCCAAACACAACCAGCATGCAATTATAATCGTTATGCAAATCTATAAATATTTGGAATGTAACATTTGTGTAACAAAAAGGTATAAGTATACAGCTACCCTCGCAATATGTTCTCCTTCTATCTTAATACTTACTCTTTCAATATATGTGTGTATACTGATATTATAATCTACGACAATAATCTCACACACACACACAAAGCCTTTATTAAGACGTTAGTCTTATACAGATTCTCCGTCTACGACAATAATCAGTCCATTTCCCTATTCACTAAGTTTATCAACCTTCTCATAGTTAGTTCTTCAAATTATTTCAATTATGTAAATTCTTAAATTCTTATAACCTTAAATTCTCCATATATATATATATATGATCTCTCTTCATTACCTTCCCAGACAGTTGGCGGTTTATTTTACGATCCAGGGGCCTGCGTTATCCTTATTTCTCTCTCCCATTACCTTTATATGTTTTATTTTTCTGAGTAAGAGCTTGCCCGAAAGCGTCTATATACAAATAATAAAAAATAGTTGTGGCCTCTCATGCCTTTTGTAATTTGTCGAAATCCGAAAACCTATGATAATACTTTTGTGTTCATCCTTAGTATACGTGGTAAAGGCCATGATAATCATGGTGAATAGAAGTAGGCGCCTGCTTTTACTGTTAGTGCACCACATGTCTACACATACGAAAAACAGTTTAACTTTGTATTTAGAAATGTGACAAAGCCCCATTTAGTTACTTGCACTCGCTGGTGGGACTTTTGCTAGAATCGGGGGCCTTTTGGTGCATGTGTGATAATGAATAAATCACCATTCGATCTCATGGTTTGTTCTGGGAATACAAAAATATCGGTATTAATAGATTTATATTTGATAATTTAGTAGTTAATAATATTGATTTAAATCTAAAATAAAAGCCTTGAAGCTATAGACCGTATTTACTATAGAGAATTCGCTATTTACAAAGCAGTTTCAAATATTGACTTATACAGATAGAGTTATCTCTTGCTAAAAAATGTTACTATGTTTTATATGCATATATATTATTTCTTATCTATTCGGAATTATATACAAAATCAAATTATATTAGATATAAAGAACATATATTAATTTGAAAAACAGATAAATATAATAATACTATTATGAGACATATAGAAAATCCATTTGATATTCTCAGAATTCATTTGATAGTAAATTTAATATAACCAGTATTATATTAGAAATATTCCATTATATATATATATAATATAATAAATATATATTTTATAATCTTAATATATATATTTTCTTTAAAATTTATTAGTTTTTATATTGTAATATTTTATACCCTCCCATATCTGTCTTATAATGCCAATCTTTAAAAGATAAATTACAACCTATATTGTCTCCATTGCTCAAGTTCCTTTTAATAGAAAGGCATTAACTATATATTAGTATGTATGATAACAATAAACAATAAAATAGTGAAATCTATTTAGAGAGAAGTTTATTGTGTGATATATTGTTATAATTTAAAGCAATAACACGCTATCCATATATAACGAATGAAAACATTAAGACGCGAATGTTCCTTTTCACGATCCTTACTGCGATGAAGATATTAGGAGGGCTTGGCTCATCATTGTGACCTTTCCAGCGGTAGAATTATCCAAACAGTATTAGAGCTCTAAAGAACAATCTGGTAGATTGAATTGGTGAAACATCTGGAAGGGTTCACCACAGATGAGCCAAGACCTCCGAATATTTTTCATCTCAGTAAGGACAGTAGAGTTTTTATTCATTTGGAAAAAGAAACATTCGCGTCTTAATATTTTCATTTGTGTGTTATATTTTTTTATATTAATGTTATATTGGCAACCTCTTTTGTGATATAACGTTTTTGCAATAGAGTAATAACGTTTGGAAAATATGTTTTGACGTAGAAGGGCTTGTTATCTATTGAATTTATTCTGAAACTTCATACATTAAGTAATCTGAGGTGATATGTCAATATTACTTATAACTTTTAATTTGACATTTAAATTTGGATTATATATCATTCTCAATTACTACACAACTAATTAATTGCTTGAAAATTGTTGAAAAGTTTTAACTAAAAATTTTAATCGTTAAGACTCTATATTGCTCTACAGTCTAATGCTCAAAGTTTCCTGAAGCATACCAATCCCGTATTACTTAACAAATGATGAATGTACGAGGGCCATCCAATAAATAAGTTTCCCTATTTTTTAACAAATAAACGACATTATTTACAATTATGCAGTTATTTTATTTTCATAATATAACTCATAGACTACTTCTCTAATTAATCACCATTTCTGTCCAAACATTTTTGGTACCGTTGTAGCAATTTTTAGATACCACTGTTGTACCAAGCCGTGTCCTGTCTTCGTAGCCAGTGGTTCGCCTCCGCCTGCACTTCTTCATCATTCGCAAGGTGCTTGCCTCCAAGGTGCCACTTGAGTGCTGGATAAAGATGGAAGTCGCTTGGGGCAAGTTTCGGAGAATAAGGTGGATGTGTGAAAATTTCCCATTTGAAGTTTTCCATAGCCATAACTTTGCCTGCAGAGATTGTGACCTTCGCCTTTTTTGGTGCACTTTCCTCAGGCTTCTTCCACACCATGCTTTGTCGTTTTGTTTCTGGAGTTGAATGATGCACCCAGCTTTCATCTCCAGTGACAATACGGGAAAACAGTTGATCTCCATCTCTTTGATGCATTTCCAGGAAAGCTCGGGCTGCATCCATCCGTTGTTGCTTGTGATTTTCCAAGAGCAAACGCGGGACCCATCTTGTGCAGACTTTGAGAAAATTCAAAACATCTGACATGATTGTTCAATTCGAAGAGCGTCTAATTTCGATTCCAGGAGGCAGTCGAATCATTATTTCGTCAATGGTGACTCGGCGATCTGCTTCCACCACATTCCGAACAGCAGCAACGGCTGCATTGTCCGTAGCAGTAACGGGGCTGCCGCTTCGCTCGTCATCATGCACGTTTTGCCGTCCTTCTAAGAACCATGAACGCCATCGGCGAACCATTTGGATGCTCATACATTCTTCACCATACACTGACACTGAATTGCGATGAATATTGACCGCAGTTTAATTTTTCGCCTTGAGAAAACGAATTACAGAACGGAGTTCGCAAGTGGACACGTTCACCAGTGGTAGCTCCATGGAAACTGAAGCGCTACGGACTTGCGCGTACGAGTAGCGTGATTTTGAAGGTCACCAGCTTCCAACGCATCCTAGTGACCATTTCTTCTATACTAACTAATTTTAACAACGTTTCGTTCGCAGAAAAAAAAAATAGGGGAACCTTTTTATTGGATGGCCCTCGTATAAGAAAATGAGCCTGATATAATACAATGGCAGTATGGAGTTTAAAATATGAAACCGCTGGGAGGAAATACCACTGTTAAGTCTTATAGCTACCCTTTTTAATTTTTATCATTATACTAGAAAAATATAATAATTCATAAAAATATTCCAAAAAAATTGTAAAAATATTCCTTAGATTCTATAATATATATTTTTAAATTAATTTATTAATCAACCGGGTGGGATATTGAAATATTTGCGCCCAATACAAAGGAAACAAAACAGCAAACAAATTAGAACTTAGAATTGAATATTTAAATATTTTCATGTATCATTCTACAGAGTTCATAAAACATGATGTCTCACTTTTGCAAAGTTCGGACAGTCGTATATAAGATGAAAAACAGTAGATTTTATTAAAATAACAACTTAAGGTATAAGGTATTCTATAAATGGGTTTCCACTTTATATTCAATATATCAATATGCCTTGTGAATAAATATTTTTCAAGGTTTTAAAAACAATAATTTCGTTTCCAAATCTATCAACACAAAAAAAACTAATTATACTTTTCTAAGTTTGCTAACGGTTCATGGCAATACATTTGAATATCTATTTAAAAAAAGAAGTAACCATTGTGAATTAGGCCAGGAATAATCAATAATATTTCCATCGTATATAAACTGATTAATTAAGCTCAAAATTAGACAAAGAGGGAAGGACAAAACCTTTGATAAGGCTCGGGGTAAATAGATTTTCTCTTGAAAGGGAAGAGCGAGCGGGTTTGAAAAGACATCTTTGTAAAGAATCCTTTAATTAAATGCTCAGCAAACCCTGTGATACTTTCCAATGGACCGTTTTTTATTTTCTTCCTTCTGCAGAAAAGACTAAAATGATTAATTTTGGGAAGAGCGAGATAAGAATATATTAATTTCTGGGTACACCTGGGCCCAGTTTGTCTAATCCTTTAGTTTAAAATGAGGATTATACTTCGGCTTTGTTTTTATTGCCAATCTATTTGTGGATCTTCGACGCAACTGTGGGAGAATTGAGAGTATTTCCTGTAAAATATTTCAAATCCTTTTTGGAAAAGTTGGAAGCGAGGTATAAGCGAGGTGAATTTCATGGAGTTTTATAATTGAAGAAAAACTGGGCAGCATAGATCTTGTTTTCATAAAAGAAAAATATAGCCTAAATAATGGTAATTTTGTAGACAGATGGTGCGCTATACTAATGTATAAAGTAGTAGTATTTTAGTTATATGAATATTTTTTTTATAAATTCATATATTTCTTTAAAAGTGACTCTATTAGAAGCGAGAACACAACCTCGTTCACCAAATGTTAATAAAATATTAATATAAAATATTTTCCTAGTTCTATAAACCCTATACGTTTTGTTGGTTAGTGAGTACTAGGCCGTTAGGGTAAAGCAATGTTACAAAAACTATCTGTGAGTAATGTAAACCAATTCTCAATGTTTAGAAACAGAACTTCATGGAGCCATATAGTTGCAGCGTAGGGGCAGTGCGAAATTTCTTCTTTTACATAAAAGAAACATATAAGCCTAAATAATTTGTAATTTTGAAGATAGACTGTGCACTATAATAATGTAAAAGGTTGTAGCATTTTATTGGTGTGAGGTCAGTTTTTTTATATGAATTTACATATTTCTTTGAAAGCGCTTTCTGTGAACATAAAACTTCGTCCAACAAATGTTAATGAAATATTAATATTATTTTTTTGCCGATTTCTATAAATTCTATTATTTTGTTGGTTAGAGAGTTCTGGACTGTTAGCGTGAAACGATGTTACAGAAACTATCTGTGCGTGTAATGTGGACTACTTCTCAATGTTTAGAAACAGAACAATGCGAATCTAGATAAGAAAGTTGATAAAACATCCCTGCTATAGTAACCATCATTAATGGCAATAGAAAATGTAAAACATATGAACGGTTCGAATAATTTTCGAATTATCGTTGTATTGTGGTTACATTTATTTAATATTTGGAAACTATTTGAAACCATCTAATTGAAGGCGGTGGAGCTTGTGCGAGTTTTGGTGTTGTGCACACAAATAATTTCTCAAGACCTATTTAGGACATAATATATTAGAGTTCTGTTCTGTTTAACCGAAGCTCGGCTTATAGACCGAAAGATCTGGGATTTATATACAAAGCTATATATATAGGAGAGAAAGAGTGAATAAAAAAAACTTATCACACTATAATAATTAAATAATTTTAAAAAGGTTTCTGGAGATGAGTTTATTTTTCTTTTTATTTTAGTAGTCTTAGGCTTTAGGGCATCTCTGCCCTTCTAAAAGAGAACATATATAAATGAATAAAATGCCGCCTGATGTGAAAAAAAAAAATACGACCTGAGCGTGTTTAGCCACCGAGGCGTCTCGTTTTTTCTTACCTGTTAAGATTCCGAGAACCTCTCGGACATGTGGTCGCCCCCCAGTGGAGTCCAGCGATCATTGACAGTTGTCTCATTTAGCTTCCTGTGGGTTGGGCTGTAGAGCTGTTGTTGCTTATACATCAAGTCGTTTAAACGATCTCCATTAGGTTCCATTGTCTCAGCATTTCTATTATGGTCCTGGGGTTTCCTGGACTGTAGAGCTATTTGACAGTATTTAATAAAGCAATGGCTCGGATAACCCTAGTACCATCCCTTATCCTACAGCCAGCTTATTCGACTTAAATGAAAAAGAAGGTAATGGAGAAACAACATCGTTGATATCTGTAAGAGAGATCAGTCGAATAGTGAATAACTGAAAAATAATATATTCTGTGACTCATAAAATAAATAATATACACTCATGGACAAAAAACTAAAGGAAGTTGTAACTTTTAGCATGTATATCGGGATTCAGACAAAAACTCTGAATGATATTTGATACACAGTGGTATTTATTGGAATAACACGAGATAGCCAAGTGTGAAAAGAATTGCCTCTGTCTTCTTGAAAAAAGAAAAAGTAAATAACTGTCGCCATCAAATACATTCCACCTTCTAAAGTTTTGTCCATGCGTGTAAGTATATCTTATATAGCAGTATATTCGCTAATATTAAAAAAGGAATTTTGGCAAATAAAAATTTTAAAATATTGTCTCAATAATATAATATATATATATATATATATATATGAAATAACAATAAAAAAAATAAAAGATAAGTGGGTCAGGTGTTGATATTAAAATTAAAAAATGCATCTCCTGACCACGAGTACATGTGCTTTTTAGATGGCAGAGCGCCAATATACATTTTTTCTATTGTTTTTTCATGTGTAAAGCGTCTTTACGCAAGTTTAGCCTTAAATACCCATTTTTTTGATTTCTCAAGAAGCCATTGGGATCAAAAATCTTTTTGGTCGCAGTGGTTACAGCCTTCTCCACGCTGACGAGCGCCAACAGCGCGAAACGCGTTCGTGGATGGCTTTTTTTGATTTATCAAGAAATTGGGTTGGCCAAATATCACGGAGTAAGCTAAATAAACGTTTAGTTTATTTTTGCTCCACTAGATGGCGCTCTGCCATCTAAAAAGCACATGTGCTCGTGGTCAGGAGATGCATTTTTTATTTTTAATATATATATAATATGATAATATGAAATACAATGTAAACAGAATTATATACATATATTCTATATTCAAAATATTTCTATTGATAAATTAAAAAATGCTTAATAATATTTCAAATAAGATTATAGTGAAATATTACTTAGGTTCTTGTAATTATTTAAATAAAGAATGAACAAAGAAACTAGAAATGCATTATTGTCAGATAAATAGAAACAAGGCACAATAAAACAAAGTTGTTACTCTGAAGACTGTCCTTAGAATAAACATGGTCCAAACTACATTACATCATGTAACTTACAAGTAGGTAGATACAATTAAATGGACTATGGAGCATAATGAAAAGCGGAAGGTGATAATGCTATTTGTAATTCGGAGGAGAAAGAAATACCCCCATTGGCGGAGATTGGTCTACAGAATGTATTCAGCCTTTGTCGATGCTGCCGGAAATTTGGCCTCTAAATTTATTTGCGCCAGGATCTTAGCATAAAAATAGAAGCGGAGGACAAAAAAAGGAGAAACGAATAGCCATTATGCTGCTGTATTCGTTTGGTATTTTCGACTTTTATTTCGAATGGAAATAAACGGGAATGCTTGATGCTTTACGTTTTTTTTTTTTTTTCATGGAGATTTCTAGCCCATCTAATAGATAAAATGGCATTCCTTTACCTCCCTCTATGCATTTAGTTAAAATAGCTAGCTTTGTATATGCCTTTATCTCGATGGTATATTGTTTAGTCCTTGTAAATTATTCATGGATTTGAAAAGAATCTAGGTGTAAATATATTATTGAGCTATTCTAAATAAGGTGTGTTTGTTAACCTGTATTTAATTTAGTATTTTATAACTAGAATTTTCAAATTATTAATATATTTTCTGTTTACTACTTATTTTGAGTTATTTGTGTAAACAGCGCACCTACTTTATTAACCTATCTAGGTAAAAAAATATTTTCACATAATATTTATAAAGGTTTTCATATTACAATAACATAAGATAAGGAAATAACAAAATGCAAAATAATACCTAATGTAAAAAATATAGATTTAAAATATATACACTCATAGACAAAACCTTTATGAAGTTGTATTTTTTAGCATGTATATCGGGACTCAGACAATAACTCGGACAATATTTTTAATACACGGTAATATTTATTGAAGACACGAGATAAACGGTGTAGACATCTTAGGCTCTTCATTGGACACGACAACAAAAACAACGAGATAAACATGAGTAAACAAAATTGACTTTGTCTCCTTAAAAAAGGACGACTGACAATATCAAATACTTCCTACTTCCTAAAATGTTGTCCATGAGTGTAGTGTTTAAAAACCTATTCTAAAATTGCAATAAGTTTAGACCCGAAGAAATACTGGTATAGAAATCCACTTCAACTGCTTCATATATTGAGATACAATCATAACGACATAAAATAGTTCGCAATAAAAACATAAGAATACAAAAGTATAGCAATATCAAGTTTTCTTCATATATTTAAGTAAATTTATAATAGATCAGAAAGAAATATTCCATATATCATAAAATATTCAAGGGCTCGAATATTATTTTTATTTATAATAATTGCCACGTGGAAAATTAGGAAAGACAAACTTAAGGATGACATTGCAATTTATTTAGGGCGAAAAGCAATAAGGGAATTTCTCAGTTAGCAAAATATAAACATCAAAAATAATACTATGTTAATAAAATAATGAATTCCTTTCTACATAGCTCCTTCCCTATGGGAGGTGTGATCCACTGATAGCAATTATTGTAGTTACTGTCATGAATCTAACGTGCTTCTGCCAAGTATTTCATCGAAATCTTGGAACTTTGTCCCTAGTACCTTTGCGTCTTTTTTCTTAGAGCGTGAAGAGCGGATTTGTCGTCGTATCGTCGTCTATAGGGACATCGTCATCTTGGAAGGAAGTCTTTGCTTTGATACTGCAGTAGAATCCTGGAGTCAGTTTCTGAAAATGTAGATGACAGCACCAATGGCCTCAAGATCTTCTCGGCTATATTCAGTCTGTCATATTCATATATAATTGCTGTCAGAGGGCAATAACAATGTCTGAATTTTAAAATCAATATCCACCTAAAATAATTTCAATTTCATATAATATGTATATTTTACCAAATTCTAGTTTGTGGTTATTGCCCTCTCAGCGAAGAATAAACTTGTACAATAATAGGAGGCTATTGAAGCAGAGATGTTGTCATGTTGGAATCACAATGTCGGGCAGTCGTTTTCAAAAATATGGTACATATACTATCTCTCTCTCTCTCTCTTTATTCTTTTAATAAACCATGTACAATGTATCAACATATCAACATTATTTTTAAAAAGTACCATTTACATAATCAAATTGTTTTAATTCTGAGAAATATCTAGAAAGGAATAATATAAATTATTTTAAAATATATTCATTGATTAAATAAAAAATTGTTAATAGTACCCGAAGGAAATATTTTAAAAATTCGCACTTTATAGTTTCTTATTTATTCGAAAAAAAACAAGCTTTCGAAAAGAGACATTTTCATACTAGTTTATCATGGCTTATTACATTTTCTACTTGACTTTAATAAGCCAGTAGAAGATAGACCTTGCCTATAAGCTTACCTTTTCCGAAAAACAATATATTCTTTGTTAATTTTTTAAATCAATTTATGTATATAATTTTTCTTGTCAGAGAACATGCTTTTCGAATTTAATCAATTCAAATTAATCTAATTTTAATTGAAATATATTTATATATTGATTTCATATTGAGATACACATATATATATTATAAAAATAGCAAAATCATTTTTAAATCTAATTTGTTTCTTAACAACTTATTTTGCTCGTTGAAAATCAAGATTTCGAAAGCGATCATGGCTTCTATAATAAATAAACTTATTCCAAAATGATTTGAGTTCTTCATAATAGTATATTGCAATCTTCTTATATTTATATTAACACACACAATACTAGTTTCACAAATATTATATTGTTGCTTCATTGTCATTGCTGTTCATTGCTTATTTTTCAAAATTATTTATATTATTATTTTCCATATATTTCAAATTTAAATTTTATATTAATTTATTTTTATAAAACAGAATATTATTATGAACTATTATGTACTATAAAATAATTTGTATTTAGATACACTGAATACCCAACCTGCTTTACATTTTGATATGATAAAGAGATATTCTATTTGTTACCTAAAAATATAGTAGTCTTACTAGCCGAATGACCCGGGCAACGCCCGTGTTTTACCCGATTGAATGTTTTTATTCAAATATATATTGGCGCCTTAAATAAATGCATATATTAGTTAATAACTATAGCCTATGTGCTTTATCTGTTTATGTATTGTTGGCCTCCGAAGGCGTCTCTTACTGGGAAAAAGAAAGATAGGATTACATTTAGTTATTAACTAATATGTGCATTTATTTAAGGAGCGACCCGCTCCAACACAATAGTTACAAAAACGACAAAGCGAGTGAGGGGAGGGGGGGCAAAGGTGGCGTGATCGTAGCCAACCAATAGGAGAGCGCCATTCCAAAAAAAAAAAAGGAAACGGTGACAGAGATGAAAACTGAAGAATTAAGAGATGAAGAACGAATGACGCTCGTAACTGTATATAGAATTATTGACTGGTTTAACCTTGTAGGATGGTTGACACACGTTCTGGAAAGATGCAAGACGCGTTTGAGGAGAGAATCAAGACTGAAGAATCTGTCAAACTGCAGACTGGTGCAACAATATGAATTATTAAGAATTTAAAGGTTAATTATACGTATATATCATTATATAAAATAATAATATTGATAATTGGTTTTAAAAAGACTCTCACAACAACGTGAATGGGATAATAATCAACCTAAAATCAACTAATTCTCTAACTAATACCAACTTAACACCTAATTGAACCATTTAATTACCTCACTTTACACCGGAAATTAATAAATTTCCTCGGAATGAAATCGACAAATAAAATTTTTAGAGGCAATTTATTATATTAATAGGTTTAATCATTTCCTAATTTAGAGAATAATTAGAGGAAATTTGGAAAGAGAGTTGGCTTGTTTAAACCACCTAATCATGTGGCCACCCAATCTATTTTAAAGCGAATAATTGTATTCTCAGCTAATTATTGCATGGACAAAATTACATAATTCGCTATATTATGTATTTAAATGGAGCGAAAATCTAATTTGCTCCACAGTGGGAAGAATAAATGAATGGTAATGAGGCAAGTTGATAAAATAATTTAATCAGAGGAAGATTTTGTTGTGGCAGTCCGAGCTAACAATTCATGTCAACAATTGTGGCGACAATTTGAAGCTGAATTTCAATAGTGGATGTCCCATTTGTTGACAGGGTTTGGAATGTTTCACTTTTATATATTAATACTGATTTAATATTATATCTTTAGGAATAAATAGGTTTAGATATTTTTATATGAATATTTTATCATTTTAATATACATTTAAATGTTTAATTACAAAGGCATATATTGGATCAAAATATCATTTATTTTGCCAATATTTCAGTAGGCTGAAAAACAACCTTTATCATGGTATTATAACATATTAATGTGTGTATTATGTGTTATATGTTATAATACCTTGATAAAGGTTGGCGTTCAGCCAACTGAAATATTGATAAAATAAATTATATTTTGATCCAATATATGCCATTTTAATTAAAGATTTATTTATGGTTTGCCCTATTTTCAAAATATTTTAATGGATTATAATAAATTTTCAATACCATAGCCATATATAGCCAATTTATTATGAGGTAAAGAAACGTATTGACGCAAATATCCCTGAGTTTGGGATATCGCATTATAGGATTTTAATAAAGTTGAAAAGAAATGAGTATTTTAATAATACATAGATTTAGGCATATAAAGATTCTATTATATATAATTTCATGAATAATTTTAGTTTATTGTGAATAATATGTGAATTCTCGTCTGCAATACTTATGAAATAATAATCATGACGGTTTCTGAGGGTGGGTTCTTGATTTATTTTATAATATATCTAATCCACTCACCTCTAACTTACCTGCAGACAACGTTTTGATTATTATTTAATTTTTAGAATTTTCTTTCAGAAATATTATTGTGCATATGATCTCTTCGCCAATGTCCAGAATGATATTTCCATATGAATATCTTTGCTATAATATCTCTATTCTTCGTTTCAGAGAGTTTTGGGTTTTCTTTTTTTAAATCTTCCAGTGAACGCACGGAATACTTTCGAAAAATAAGGAGTTATATATATATATATATATATATTACTAGCCGAATGGCCCGAGGAACGCCCGGGTTTTACACGATTAAATGCTTTTATTCAAATACTATTCGTAACAATTATAAATTGGCGCCATGGATGACATTCTTGTATAATATATAAATGAGTTTTAAAAATTGTAAAACCCGGGCCGCCCGCTTGACAGGCGAGCATTTTACCACTGAACTACCGATGCTTATAATAAATGGCCATATTTGGGTATTTATTCCATTCACAAAAGCAAACGGTCACAGAATTAAGAATTGATTGATGACTGACACTTGTATATATATAAGATAAAGAGGGTCCTCTTTTATATATAAAGATTTCCATGTAAGGGTTACCTAAATTTATCATCATTTCAGAAAGTGTTCCGTATAAATCATATAGATTTTGTATAAAATATAAAACTTGGTTTTCGTTATTGCAGAATTTTAGTAGCAAAGAATTCTCTTATATTGAGTGTCATTTGTAAAAGTCAGAAATAGTTTATTTTATGCAGAGTTCTTATATTTTTTCAATTATTCATATTAGGTGTTTCGAATTATAAAAATATTCCGAAATTGTTTCGTTATATACATTTACGATATATGAGTTTATATTTTATATAATAATTATGAATAAATATATAATAGAATAAAATGAAATTGGTACATTCAATTGAAATAACAAAGAAGCTAATAATTTTATCAATATTTAAGAAAAAATTGATATATCTTCATATTTTTAATATATTTCATCAAATCGTTATCTTCTTTTATTTAAATATAAAAAAAATGCAAGAAATATTACCATAATAGAATCCTTTGAAAGCATTTTATAGAATTTTAATAATAAAATATGGTATTCGGATGAAAATATATCAAGGTTTTTATTAGTTTAGATCTATAGAAGAGATAAGAAAAATGTAAATAGTGAAAAACTGGCTATTTCTTTTTTCGTCTGCCTATATTTTAATCTGAGCGTATAAAACACGTAGTCTGAATTCGATCCATTAGTTTTAAAGGTTTCAATCCGAAAAATAGATTGAAAAACCAACGATATATTTTTCTTCTCTTTTTTTTTTTCAGAAAGAGAGAGAGAGAGTCAAGCTTTTCTCCGCATTCAATAATCGAAAATTCTCCAAAAGAAAAAAAAAACCTAGGCCCTAGTCTGCTATTGTAAAGGGAAGGAAATCAAAAAAATTAAAATAAATAAGTTCAAAAAAGGGGGGAAAATAAATTGAATTTTTCAATTTTAACAATACAAAGAAATTATTAATCTAAATAACGTTTAAAAATTAAAAAAAAAAACTATTTTCGAAAAAAAAATGTAAGAGTTTTGTTAGATTATTTTAAAATTATTTTATTTATCTAAAAATATATATATGATTTTACTTATATAAATAGAGACAAATATATTATATTTCTAAATATTGAATAAATATTAAAACCTCTATATCCTATAATATAAATAACATTCAAAATGCTTGAATTGTAATAATATATATAAGTTATTTTTATAAATATGACAGATGGTGAAAGCCATCGGCGCCTTTCAGTTGCGAGATCAAGACATGTTCTTTTTAATTATTTTATCCATCTGAATTAATGATTTATTTTCACTTCCATACTATTTTCACATATAAATAATATATTTCCATTGTCTTCAAGTAATTTATAGCAAATAATATTCTTCTTGTCACTGATATATATGAGAATCGAAAATCTTAAACAATAAAAGTGAAGATAATGAATCGTTTGGAATATATTAACGTTTATTGTGATTACACACAGCGACCTGCTGTGTGCTTCATACCAAAAACTCGTAAAAGATGGACGATTGGTCCATTGAAATATCGGATAAATAAAACTTTTTAAAATTCAAAATGACTTTATTTTAATTTTTTATATAATAGATTGCTCTATATTCATAACACATATATATGTTCAATATAAAAAATGGCATATCCTGACCAGGAGCACATGTGCTTTACAGAAGGCAGAGCGCCATCTGGTGGAACAGAAATCAACTAAACATTGATTTAGCCTGTTCCCTGATATTTGGCCAACCCAATTTCTTGATAAATCAAGAAAAGCCATCCACGAACGCGTTTCGCGCTTTTTGGCGCTCGTCAGCGTGGAATAGGCTGAACCATTGAGACCAAAAAAGATTTTTTGATCCCAATGGCTTCCTGAAAAACCAAGAAATGGGTATTTAAGGCCAAACTTGCGTAAATACGCTTAGCACATTAAAAAATGAAATAAAAAATAAAAGATAAAAAGATCAGGTGTTGAAATCAATATAAAAAATGGCATATCCTGACCAGGAGCACATGTGCTTTACAGAAGGCAGAGCGCCATCTGGTGGAACAGAAATCAACTAAACATTGATTTAGCCTGTTCCCTGATATTTGGCCAACCCAATTTCTTGATAAATCAAGAAAAGCCATCCACGAACGCGTTTCGCGCTTTTTGGCGCTCGTCAGCGTGGAATAGGCTGAACCATTGAGACCAAAAAAGATTTTTTGATCCCAATGGCTTCCTGAAAAACCAAGAAATGGGTATTTAAGGCCAAACTTGCGTAAATACGCTTAGCACATTAAAAAATGAAATAAAAAATAAAAGATAAAAAGATCAGGTGTTGAAATCAATATAAAAAATGGCATATCCTGACCAGGAGCACATGTGCTTTACAGAAGGCAGAGCGCCATCTGGTGGAACAGAAATCAACTAAACATTGATTTAGCCTGTTCCCTGATATTTGGCCAACCCAATTTCTTGATAAATCAAGAAAAGCCATCCACGAACGCGTTTCGCGCTTTTTGGCGCTCGTCAGCGTGGAATAGGCTGAACCATTGAGACCAAAAAAGATTTTTTGATCCCAATGGCTTCCTGAAAAACCAAGAAATGGGTATTTAAGGCCAAACTTGCGTAAATACGCTTAGCACATTAAAAAATGAAATAAAAAATAAAAGATAAAAAGATCAGGTGTTGAAATCAATATAAAAAATGGCATATCCTGACCAGGAGCACATGTGCTTTACAGAAGGCAGAGCGCCATCTGGTGGAACAGAAATCAACTAAACATTGATTTAGCCTGTTCCCTGATATTTGGCCAACCCAATTTCTTGATAAATCAAGAAAAGCCATCCACGAACGCGTTTTCGCGCTTTTTGGCGCTCGTCAGCGTGGAATAGGCTGAACCATTGAGACCAAAAAAGATTTTTTGATCCCAATGGCTTCCTGAAAAACCAAGAAATGGGTATTTAAGGCCAAACTTGCGTAAATACGCTTAGCACATTAAAAAATGAAATAAAAAATAAAAGATAAAAAGATCAGGTGTTGAAATCAATATAAAAAATGGCATATCCTGACCAGGAGCACATGTGCTTTACAGAAGGCAGAGCGCCATCTGGTGGAACAGAAATCAACTAAACATTGATTTAGCCTGTTCCCTGATATTTGGCCAACCCAATTTCTTGATAAATCAAGAAAAGCCATCCACGAACGCGTTTCGCGCTTTTTGGCGCTCGTCAGCGTGGAATAGGCTGAACCATTGAGACCAAAAAAGATTTTTTGATCCCAATGGCTTCCTGAAAAACCAAGAAATGGGTATTTAAGGCCAAACTTGCGTAAATACGCTTAGCACATTAAAAAATGAAATAAAAAAAAATAAAACCCTATTCCACGCTGACGAGCGCCAAAAAGCGCGAAACGCGTTCGTGGATGGCTTTTCTTGATTTATCAAGAAATTGGGTTGGCCAAATATCAGGGAACAGGCTAAATCAATGTTTAGTTGATTTCTGTTCCACCAGATGGCGCTCTGCCTTCTGTAAAGCACATGTGCTCCTGGTCAGGATATGCCATTTTTTATATTGATTTCAACACCTGATCTTTTTATCTTTTATTTTTTTTATTTCATTTTTTAATGTGCTAAGCGTATTTACGCAAGTTTGGCCTTAAATACCCATTTCTTGGTTTTTCAGGAAGCCATTGGGATCAAAAAATCTTTTTTGGTCTCAATGGTTCAGCCTATTCCACGCTGACGAGCGCCAAAAAGCGCGAAACGCGTTCGTGGATGGCTTTTCTTGATTTATCAAGAAATTGGGTTGGCCAAATATCAGGGAACAGGCTAAATCAATGTTTAGTTGATTTCTGTTCCACCAGATGGCGCTCTGCCTTCTGTAAAGCACATGTGCTCCTGGTCAGGATATGCCATTTTTTATATTGATTTCAACACCTGATCTTTTTATCTTTTATTTTTTTTATTTCATTTTTTAATATATATGTTCGTAAATGGCTTTTCTTAATATGCCTTCATTATTTTAAATAAATATATATGTGTTATGAATATAACGTTTTGTGGTGGAAAATATAACAAATTGAAGGTGCAGTCGTGAAAATAGGAAATATAGTTATTTACTTATCAATTTGTTTTATTTTCAATTACTTGAGGCAAAAAAAAAAAAGGTACATAAAATATTTAACACAATTATATAGAATTTATAAAATTAACCCTATATTAGTGAATTAAAATAATAGGTAGGTTAATCATACAAATTTACAACAATTTTCAAATTGGTGTATTTTAAAACTATAGTCAAAAAATATTTCCATTAATTTGGCTTATCCTTAGTGGAAAATTTGAACGAAGGTATTTAAGAAACTTTATTCATTGACTATGAATGAAATAAAATATATTTTATAAAAAATAAAATATTTGCATTTTAAGATTATTTTATATATATATATATAATAAATATATATTTTCAACATGATATTCTCTTACGAATTATGTTCATTTTCCACATACACACCCACCAGCTTTCTACATTGACCTTTTTCCTTTTTATTGAAGATTTTGTCTTTTTCTTTTAAAGATTCCACAACGCATCAATTACTTCATTATCGTCTTGAATTTCATTCTTCTCAAATATTTGTATAGATATCCGAATAAAAGTAAACACCCCTAGGAAAAATATCTTTAGAAATAGGGGTATTTTCATGATAATAAACTTTAAGTCGTCAATTTAAGTGATAGAGATAATAATTTGTAATTCGTACCGATTTTATTTATATGAGCTATTTATTTATTATAATATCAAAAAACATCATCACACACAATTTATATGGAATTCTGTAAAATGTATATATGTCTCCATTAAATTGTTTTCCTTAGTGGAAATTTTAAACGAAAGTATGTAAGATGCTTGGATTGTTTATTTATTCCTAACAAACATTACATGTTTAATTGCTCTATTTGAGAGTTTAAACACAAATATATAGATTATCGGATTCTATGAGTATAAATGATTAAATTAATTAAATATTCATGTAGATTTGAAGTTATAAACTTATTCTATCATACAAATTTTCTTAATTAGGTCATTACCCGTTATATGATCTACAGAGGAGGTTTTTCTTTTATTTTATTAATAATGATAAATTAACAATTTTTGATGTAAATATTTGATCACAATGTTTTTATTTCTTTGCTTACCCTTATTAATATCATATGAATATTCTTTACGGCCTAAATTTTCTATGAATATGTACAGACTAGGGGTCGGTAAACTGCGGCTCGCGAGCCACATGCGGCTCTTTGGATGTAAAGCTGAGGCTTTTTATTTAGTTCCATACGTAAATATTATTCATTTGAATACTATTTATTGTTCAACAACAACAATCTTATTAACATCATGAAACGCGATATCCCAAACTCAGGGATATTTGCGTCAATACCTCTCTCTACATCACAACAAATCGGCTATATACAATCCTGTTCAATTCATTATTTTACATAATTAACCAAAGAAAATTGTCCGAAGAGAAAAACAAATAACAAAGCAAAACACACAAAGCAAGCACTATTTATTGTTAGTAAGAAAATATTTGTGGCTATTTAAACCCTTTGAAATTTTGTAAATTGTAATTTTTAACTCTTCCAATTCAAATGCTTCCCGACCCCTGGTATAGACAAATGTAAAGGCCTACATGTATAACATTGCAAGAGTCGCTAGGGGGACATAGCGCTTTAAATTGATATAAATAAATATGCACTTAAGGGATTTTCATACAAACCGTAATAATATTAGAAACCATAATAACTTCTAAATTATCAATCTAAGGATTTTTACAATAAATATTGATAGAAAGAAAGGGCATATGTACTTTATTTCTAAATCACAAACTTTCGGGGAGAAACAAGCTATTAGATAAAATGATAGGTATGGTTATTATATATGAAATGACAAGTAATTTTCAACTCTAAATTAAATCTTCAATCTCTTATTAAAAAAAAACGCACTTATCACAATTCCTATTAAACGGGAATATAAAGACTCAAAGAGTGAGAAATAAATTGAAATTTAAATAAATTTCATTATAATGTAGCAAATATAGCCACAAAAACATTCAGCTTTATTAAGATTACCGCTCTTATACAGATTCACCACAGGAAGAAAGCATAGATGGAATTTCTATACTCCAGGCAGCACAGAGCCCAACAGCCTTCAGGTCCGATGCATGTCCATTGGCCACACAATCCACCGTTTTTAGGTTAACGTGTTTTTCCTTTTTAATATTGATAATCGAGATATATTTAATCCTTGTGTGTCAACATAACTGAACTAAAATTGTCAAAATAAAAGGTATAAATCGTTGTTCAAATCAGTATATTTTGCCAGAGTTTCTTTCATGGTCTTTTTCGCTATATAGCAATCATGATCAAATTTAGTCATTTCTCTAACTGAAAAAATATTTTACGAATATATTATAACATATTATTTATTATTCTATGATTTTTTAAAATTTCGATTTTTATATTTTGATACACTGTAAAATTACTCATTGCCTCTCTGCTATTTTAGTAGTTATGATCTGGTGTAACATTAAATAAATTGCTGTGTCATTCTGAGGTTTGTCTTTTCTAATTTTCAACGTTACAATATTATTGCGCTTTTAAGGCAAACCTATTTTCAATTAGATTAATAATCTATGCCCCAATAGAGATTACACAAGGAAATGAAAAATATTCATGACGCCCGTCGTTTGTTATTTTTATTTTTATTTTTTTTTGGAGGAGCCAGGAAATTTTGTTTACACTTCGTTATCTCGAGTGTCTTCAATAAAGGTCACCGTGTATCAAATACCTTTAAGAGTTATTGTGTGAATCCCAAAATAGATGCTCAAAGTTACAAATTCTTTAAATTTTGTCCATGAGTGTATATAAAGAATTATTTCTGAAAATATCTACACACTAACAGAATATGATCATTTGATAGACACAGCAAACATTGAAATCCGTTAAGAAGCCACCTTGTAGGTGTTTATCAAAAAGAGAAAAATCTTAAATCTATTAAATATATAGAAAGGGATATATATTTATTCTCTAATTATATTTTAATGATATAAAAATAAAATAATACTTTTATTGCTATATAATAACGGTAATTATATATAATATATATTTAATTACATTAATGGAATAATGATTTCTTTGTTATTAATAGGTAAAGTTCGTAATCTATGAATATATTTTCATATATGTTACTCCGTTAATATAAGGTTATAAAAGGTTGAATATAAAATAAATATTACGATGTACTAGAGCGCCATCTGTTATCAAATTATAAAACTATTTTAGAGGCGTAATATTCTTTTTAAAATAAAACAATTTCTACTGTCCTTACTGCGATAGAAAAATTAAAGGGAGGGCCTGGCTCATCAGTGGTGAACCCTCCCAGCGGTTTCGCCAGTTTAATCTACCATACCGCTGTTATATTGCATTTTTGGAACTTCTTTTTATAGGTGACTGTTGTAAGACTCTTGGAATGGGTATTTTAGAAGAACTATGGACATAAGCTTTTAGGACAGCAGAATTAAATATAATTATAAATATATAATATGCTTCGAGCAATCGCTCTTCCGCAAATATCAAATTGTGTCTTTTATTAGAACAATAATGTTACGATGTACTAGAGGGCCATCTGTTATCAAATTATAAAACTATTTTAGAGGCGTAATATTCTTTTTAAAATAAAACAATTTCTACTGTCCTTACTGCGATGGAAAAATTAAAGGGAGGGCCTGGCTCATCAGTGGTGAACCCTCCCAGCGGTTTCGCCAGTTTAATCTACCATACCGCTGTTATATTGCATTTTTGGAACTTCTTTTTATAGGTGACTGTTGTAAGACTCTTGGAATGAGTATTTTAGAAGAACTATGGACATTAGCATTTAGGACAGCAGAATTAAATATAATTATAAATATATAAAAGCTTATGTCCATAGTTCTTCTAAAATACCCATTCCAAGAGTCTTACAACAGTCACCTATAAAAATAAGTTCCAAAAATGCAATATAACAGCGGTATGGTAGATTAAACTGGCGAAACCGCTGGGAGGGTTCACCACTGATGAGCCGGGCCCTCCCTTTAATTTTTCCATCGCAGTAAGGACAGTAGAAATTGTTTTATTTTAAAAAGAATATTACGCCTCTAAAATAGTTTTATAATAAAATAAATATATAGAGAGATTTATTAATAGTTCATATAATATTTTAAAAAGGTCATATAAAGGGGAAACACATTACAAATTATCTATATCAGACGAATCCAACTGAGGGTCGTCTGGTATGATGTCACATTATCCATTAGATCCACAAGATATCAAAAAAAAATCATCACAAACTGCCAAAGAGGTGTTTAGCTCGTAAAATGGTTAGGCCAAATGATAAGATTTTTTCCGGAAGGTTATTCAATATACAGTTACGAGCGTCATCATCTCTGTCACCGTTTGCTTTTTTTTTTTTGGAATGGGGCTCTCCTATTGGTTGGCTACGATGGCGCCGCCACTACGCGACACTTTGTTTTTGACTTTGCCCTCCCCACTCGCTTTTTGGTTTTTGTAACTATTTTGTTGGAGCGGGTCGCTCCTTAAATAAATGCATATATTAGTTAATAACTAAATGGAATCCTCTCTTTCTTTTTCCCAGTAAGAGACGCCTACGGAAGCCAACAGTACATAGACAGATAAAGCACATAGGCTATAATTATTAACTAATATATGCATTTATTTAAGGCGTCAATTTATAATTGTAACAAATAGTATTTGAATCAAAACATTCAATCGGGTAAAACACGGGCGTTGCCCGGGTCATTCTGCTAGTTGTTCTATAAAAAGGAAGGTCAACTCTTCCGTGTTGGATAGTCTTCATTACTAGACTCTATTCACCATCGCCGCAAACTATGGAATTGAACCTGCCCTGGACTGACGAGGGCCTTATCTCGAAACTATGATCTCCAGGTAGACCCTTCTCATATTGCCAGAGCGAGTTTTGTGGCTTTGAGGTCTATTTTGAAGGGAAAGTTTAGCTTTATTTTATATATCAATATTTTTCCATGAGAATTCAATCTATATAATATACTGTAACATTACGTTTGCTATTTATTCCCTGGAAGTTTATGTTCAGTGAGATGGTCACTAGTGGATATACCACTATCATTCTCTACCTGAAATAGTCATATAACTTTACCGGTAAAACTATCTGAAGAATCTTCTGATACTGGTTGACATTTCTCTTGTTTCCATTTGTTATGTCTTCTTCCAGAACAGTCTTCAACTGCCGTGGTCTTAGCTTTCACTGAGGTTTTTTTTTTCTCTTTATTCTTTCCAGATTACTCTGAAAGCCTTCACGGTTACCGCAGCTCCTCGAGACATGAGTAATGTCTCTTCATTTCCTATTTCAAACTGATTCTCCCCGCCTGACACGGTTTGTGTGTTGTGTGTCTGTGAGAATGGTATTTACTAATTCCCATTTGTAATTATTATAAGGATCGTGGTGCTTTATTAAAATGATATGGTATATGGTATTTCGACAAATATATCATAAAGGTTGCTAGTGAGAATCCTAATGTTGTACACAAATACGCCTGAATAGCCGATACAAGTAATAATATAGATTCGTTTTTGAATTTACATAAATAAATTTCTGAACGCCCTTTCAGTGGCCACTGGACATGCGTCGGACCTGGTGGCTGTTGTTGGATTCAGTTCTGCCTGGAGTATAGTAGCTCCATCTATGCTTCTTTTTTTATGATGAATCTGTATAAGACCGATGGTCTTAATAAAGCTATGTGTGAACTAAATTTCTTAAACTGAACTAACCTAACGCATTGACATAATCGCGTATCTGGGCACAACGTTAGGTTTTTCAAATGATTGTTACAAACCTAGTGTTTTTAAACAAAATAACGAAAATTCATTTTTTTTTTCAATTAATTCGATTTATAATAATTTTTGTCCAGTTTTTTTTACAGTAATATATTTATTCGAAAATAATATGTAACACACGCTATAAAACAATAGTTATATATAAATATACATTACATATACTCATGATAATTTTATATAAGACACAAAAGTATTTTCCATTATTTAATTTTGCACATTAATATAATTTTATTGTATTTTATAATGGATACTATATATAATCGCATTTATAATTCTTAAATATATCTTTTAAATAATTAATGAAATATTTTTTCGCATAATCATATATAAATTTAGAAATATTATAGTTATAAATCTATATAAAGACTTAATTTTGAAATAATAAAAAAAAACTAATGTATAAGCTATGATTCTCTTTACATAAATAAAATAAAATTGAATGAATGAATAATTTATTAATCCAACACGTAATAAAAATTTTATTTTAAAATTTTAAAAATATATATAGGTTGGTTTAATCCTAAAAAGGAACCTTTGGTTTAAAGTTTTTATGGAATAAATTTAAAAGATTTTAATATAAATGGAAATGATTTCAAGTTAGAAACGCTAGTAAAGGAAAGTTTTCCTATAAATACAGACCAGATATTATACCATGTACAGAATTTTGAAATTTATTGTGTAGCACTTAAATACATAATCTTTTTCAAATTAAATTATATCATAAACGTGTTTACCTATTGCTAAATTGCGTCATTATATATATATATAATGATATTCACACTTTATACGTTTTATAATTATAGAATTGTGTATATCATAGGAAAGCATTTATAAAATGCGTAATATATGAATTAAGCTATGAATAAATTATTATTCTATAGCTTTTTCTTTAAATTGGCATGGATTTTATATAAATAGGATCCACTAGGTCTGTTGTTTATTTGGAATTGTAAACCTTTTCAAAAATATCATAAGACTGCACACTTTTTAAATAATTTATTTAATTGAAGAAAGCTTTTGGAGAAGTCCTTCTTCAGATAACTAATTCATATAAATATGAAAATGAGAGAGAATATCATAATGAGTGAAATCAAATTTTGCAAATGTCTGTGGTTGTGGATCATGTACTGTTACGCAAAACCTTTTTACACAACGAGGAATGTTCCTTATTTATCTTTTATTTTTTGCTTATCCCTAGTACACGTGGTACAGGCCATGATAATCATAACTCATCCCTAAGGTTAGAAATAAACGTTATTTCTCCTTAAAATAAATTTTTATTTTTCGTTCAAAAGAAACACATGCGGGATAATTTTCAAATGCCGTTTTAGAATATGTACAATTTCTCGACCAACCCTCACAGGTTACTTATTATCATATAACTATCAGCCAGAATCAAGAAAAAAATATTCAAAAACTACATATAAATCAGAATAAAAATTGTCTAATAAAATAATTTCACTATTTATCAACAAATAAAAAAAAAAGCCTATTAAAATAACATTCACATTTTTAGGAAATGGAGATATTGAAGCAGGAATGTTTCTTTTATTTATAAAACAAACTTCTACTGTACTTACTGCGATGATACATATTAATAAATAGCCATATTTTAAATAACTTTTTAAAACCCGATAATAACATGGAGATATGTATTATGCCATGAAGCCAATATTATCTTTATACGGATTAAATAACATCATTACTCCAACAAAATGGGGAGTATGGAAGGACAAACACGGCTCCCCACATTCAGAATGTACGTTAGTATTACATTCTCTCTCTTCATAATGATTATCTCATTATACGTCGTATTGGAATAAAATGAGAAATGTTCCCATTTACATAACGACTCAAGCCTTTTGTCAGCAATAATCATCAAAAGAAAGTTTTTTTTTTTGGTTTTAATGGATTAAAGTTTCATTATTCTCTTATCCGATATTTTGTGGATACTTTTAAATACATACTTTGCTTGGTAAATAAAGGATACGTACTTTGATAATCAACTAAATCTTGAGATAAATTGATATTATAATAGAGCATTGTACGTTAAAATTTTGTTATGTAAATTTCAAAGATATATTGAATATAAAAACCTCTATAATATGATGCACTAGCGCGCCATCTGTTATCAAAATTCAAAACTATTTTAAAGGCGTAAGCTTCTTTTTGATATGAAACAATTTCTACTGCCCTTACTGCAATGGAAAAATTAATGAGAGGGCCTGGCTCATTCACCACTGATGAGCCAGGCCCTCTCATTAATTTTTCCATTGCAGTAAGGGCAGTAGAAATTGTTTAATATCAAAAAGAAGCTTACACCTTTAAAATAATTTTGAATTTTGATAAAAACCTCTACCTATTTTATATTTTCGAAAAATGATTATTTTAAAATAAATAATGGGGAATAATTGTTTCTGTGAAAAATGTCTATTCTGAGATACGACAAAGAATTATCAAAACAGAAAAAAAATCAAATAAAAATAGTATTTATAAATATATATAAATATAAAATGACGATATCAAGGAAACAAAATGTTGGTTAAAGGCAACAACCAAAAAGTAAATTCTCGATTCGAATCCACGTTAGAGCTAATAATAAATGCAGAACTGAAGAGAAAAATAAAGATACCTGAATTACAATATAATACAATAAATATGTCAGAAGAAAATTAAATGATCGAATTTTGCCATGGGTAAATAATACTCATTTGTTCTTGTGACCCTAATCTAAGATGGCTCCTATCTTCCCTCCATAATACAGATTTTTTAAAGCACTGGAAACTAGTGACTAATCAAACTGTATGCCCTCGTTTCAGGGTCTTATTCTTATCATTACAGCGGTGGCTTAGATTTGATAAAATTATGAAAAATCGATGAAATATTACAAAGAGGTGTTAAGGTTGTTGAAGTACACGAATAAAATCATACAGTGTAACATTATTTTGTATATATGTCTAGTAATATGAATATCAGTATACACTATTTTAATGTACTATTACTAAAAATAGTGTATCAAGTCCAAAATATAGATAAAATTCAAGTTGCCAACTTATTGGTCATGTAATTCAAATAAGATAATAAGGTTAAAAGAGATTAAGTAACGACCCAGGTGAGCTAGGTCCAGTTATTCGAGTTGCATCAGACCTGGAAAATTCTCCCGGAACTTCCACAAGTCATTAAACCAGCCGCTGGACAAGAGATATATCGTCTCATTCACTCTTTCTAATCAGATCTCGCAGGACTTTGCTCATGTCGCGCCGCTCGCCTCTTTTACATGCCATTCAACCTGCTTTGTCCTTTGTGTGAACTCAGACACCTGAAACCACTGGCTGCATGACTGCTGTTGCTTGTGGTACGACATATATATACAAGTATTGTGCCAATATACCATTTTCTACCCGAAATTGACTTAAAATTCTAGTGTATCTTTTAATTGCAATGAATAATTTTGAACTAGAATTTTTCTTCGATCTTGTCGCGGATATAGTGTTTCAATTATTAGATCTTGATAAATCAAGAAAATGGGTTGAATTTACGTTTAGTTTATATTTGTTCTACTAGATGGCGCTCAGCAATCTAAAAAGCACATGTGCTCCTGGTCAGGATATGCCTTCTTTATTTTTAATAAAAAACACCTGACCGTTTTATTTTTGTTTATTTTTTTACATATATTTCAATATATACAAATAATATAATAACAAACAAATCAAAATTTTAAAAGGAGATTAAAATATCTCAATTAAGAGAAAGAATGACAAAATGTGTCGAAATAAAGGAAAAATTAGTAGGTAATTTGAAAGGATCAATGATGGCAGAGTCCTAACAAAGCTAGCTACCAACTTAGATTAATTAAAGAAGATATATATGCTACCATCCACGAATAGAAAAAAACAGCAGATAATGAAATTCTCAAAAATCAATAGGGCTAAAAAATTAATTAGAAGGAAAAATCTAGTCTAAAGCAAAAGCCTAATGAAGGTAAAACCAGCAATGATTTTTCAGAGACCTGATAGCTATTATCCTATTTGGAAAAAATATATATTCACGTCATAATATGTATTTAATCACTTTAATTAAAATACTCCGTATTTAATTACATTTTTCCTTTGTGTTATTTTGATTTATTTTAGGTAAATAAAAATGGGGTGAGGAAACTATTAATATTATGATATTGCTTAATAGAATTTACCTTCATATATTTTTATATTTTAATTTGATTAATAGTATATGCTTTCATTAAAAATTACGATACATTGAAGGAGGTACACGGCGTGTACATTATTAATTGAACTATTTGATTTCATTAAACAATTCAAAAATGTTTCCCGAGATGAGTTTCTTTTATTTTGACACCTTCTCAAGCTTTCGGCCATTTCTGCTCTTCTAAACGACAACATATACAATGAATAAAATAATATTGATACGCGAGCATCCCTTAACAATCTTGTTCCCCGAAGAAGTTTGACGATTTGCCATACGAAATATATATATATATTAAAAATAAAAAAGCATATCCTTACTAGGAGCACATGTGAATTTCAAAAGGCAGAGCGCCATCTGGTGGAACATAAACCAACTAAACATTGATATTTGGCCAACCCAATTTCTTGATAAATCAAGAGAAGCCATCCACGAACCCGTTTCGCGCTGTTGACGCGATATGTATATAATATATAATATATATTTCTAACATATAATTATTCTTAAAGCTGTTATTGTGCCATTTACTTTAACACCACCTCTATATTCTATTCAATGTATTTTGTTCAAAACCTAATTAATATCTACACTCATAAACAAAACTTGAGTAATTTGTACTATTTAGGATGCATATCTGTATTCAAACACAATAACTCTGAAAGATATTTGATACAAATGACCTGGAGACACAAGAGATAACCAAACAGACGACCGGCGACATTAAAATATGAAGCTGTCTTAGGTTTTGTCAATGAATGTACGATATTATTACGTATATTATATATATAGTTAAAAATATGTTCTATATATTTCAAAGTAAATTCTATATTATTTAAAGTGTTATAAAATTTAAATCATTCTACTTTTTGAAAAGTTTCAAATTACTTTCATTTACAACCAACAAACTCAATTAATTGTTTTTTTCAAAAGAGAAAATTGTCTTTTCAGAGCGAAGGTGTATGATTCGTACTAATTGAAATTTATTATCAAAACTGATATTCCGCGTACATGGTGTGAGAGAGAAAAGACGCATTCAAAAGTACATGCATTCATGGAAAAATCTTAAGAAATTAGTACCTTTCTGAGAGAAGAGATAGCATGTATATTGCTGCATCAAAATGTATATATCTTTTTTTTGTCATCAAAATTATAATATTTTTACAATTGATTTATTTAAATAATTTATTTAAATAATAATACTAATTAGATTCTCAATGATTATATATTATATTTCGACAGAGTATTTATTTATTATTATTATGTATATTTATCACAAATGTAACTTCACACCACTTTGAAGATAGGAGTGAGGATAGACAACTAACTCCAAAGCTTTTGGAGACAAGAACATCGGACGTGAAGACTAGGACAACTACGAGGACGACCACAAATAAATCAACTTAGCAATTTCAGAAGGTAACTATTTCATTACTTTTTTTTAAATTTACCTTTATTATGGAAACTCGATCGGGAAACACATACAATACCATTAAAGAGTAAATTAAATGTCGATTACCCTGCAAAGATGCGACCTGGCGTAACAATATTCAAAAAACCTTTATAATTAGATATATTTCATAAAATATTTAGGAAAACTCTTTAAGAACGTTCGAATTTACATGTACAAGAATTCGATCGTTATATAGGCAAATAATGAGTAGTTTTTGCTTAAAATATGGAAAATAATATATGTCCATGAGTGAATATATGCCATATATATATAGTAATTAAACTTTTAAAATCACGATTCTTCGCCTAAATATTACTCATTCCTAGATGCTATTAGATATATACAACTTTTATGAGCCTTGAAAGAACGATATGATTGCAAGAAAATTCATAAAATGATTTTGACGCTTACTTTAAATTCATTAATAGATAACCTAAACAAAAGTAAAACTTAATTTGTATTGGTATATCCATTTTTTGCTGTTGGATCTTTCAAGGTGCGCAATGCTAGAAGAATGACTATGCTGGTCTAATTAGTCAAGGTTAGATTCGATCAGGTCATATTAATTATTCGATTTGACCGTTAATATAGATGATTGATTACAAAAAATGTATGTTAATTGAAATTGTAGTGTAACAGTTTGAATGAACAAATATTTACAATAAGGATACTCAAGCAAATGTCGACGTCAAGAGAAAAGCCTATGAAGAGTTAATCAGCAAACGAAGGCTACCATGGAAAGCTATCCCTAATCCCTATGGAAGAATATAAAAAGATTTGCTCCATCCGGCGAATCATTAAGATCACCTCAATCCCCTGCAGATTACCTGAGCCCCGCCCTAGACTTTAATCTTCTTAGCAGCTGCAATCAATGCCAGCTTCTCACACCCTCTTATCCGCCTACATGGACGTGCCAATTAATTCACCTGCTAGACTCGAATATCTTTTAAACGGCATATATCTCGAACAACCACTTATATGTACAAACAAAAACGTCTAGTTCTCATGTCTACCAATGTATGATAAACCATTATATTTAAAAGTTAACTTGAGTGTTTTATGGCTGATATCTTATGGAAATCATTATTGCCTAGAAAAACTAAATATGATGTTCCATATATAGCTAGAGTGACAAAAGTTAGTCTATGCGGTAAAACCAATTCTACTCTGCACACATGTAGACAACATAGAAAATATATCAACAAAAAGCGTGATCTACAAGAGAAAATATAATTTACAATTATTAAATATAAGAAACACTAAATAATTTTATATATTAGATTACTAAATTAGAGCTGTGGTTACTCAAGGAAGCAAGGCGAGGTAAGAACTAAGATATATTAACATCAATACATTATTATTGTCCGAATTCTCAAAGGCTTCGAAAAAGCCTCTTTGTATGCCTTAATGTCCTTTATATAGACAACCCTGGCCTTGGATGATTATCTAATTGTGGAGGAAATAAATACATTTTTAACTGAATAAGATACATCAAAGAAAAATAAGAGAAAGGCATATCCTGATTGTGCAATTTAGTTTATAATGGCTTGCGCCATCTGTCGGAATATATTTAAAATATTCCTTGATTTTTCAAATATTTCAGTATTATCTTGTACTTTTGAGCAGATGATGGAAACTATTCTTCTAAACTGATGATTCAAATAAAATAAAATAAATAGCACTAAATGTCAAATTCCTAATTGGTTCAGAATTGGCCCCAAATATATTTTCTTAATAAATGAAGAAGAGCTAACCACGTACGCGTTCCAGGCTGTTAGCCCTCATTAGTCTGATAAAAGCTATTTGGCCAATTTAGGAATAATTAAAATCAACGAAGAATTTATATTTGTTCCGACAGATGGCTAAAGCCATTAGCCACTTTTATTTACACCATCAGGAGATCCGTTTCTCTTAGTTTATTAAAACGATCCAATACAATTTCACATTTGTATTAATTTTTCATAGTAAAACGTTTTGTCAAAGTGGAATTAAAAAGAGTAGAGAGTGTCATGAAGGACTTTTGAAAACATGGATACATATGGCGTCTTTTGTATGTAGTGACTCATTCTAAATAGAATCAGATGATGAGTTTATGATTTTACAAGATGGATCTATCAGACTCATCAGATTCTTCATTAAAAGAGGTCTTACTGCATTCAATAAATGAAATAGGTGAATGTATATTTCACAAGTACTGACTTTATTTTATATATAGGTCGCCTTTTATATAACCATATTGATTAATTATAATACTTTAGCTACATCATTTCAAGTGTATATTTAGTCAAGAAAGTAAACAATTTTGATTTTTTTTTCAATTAAAAATAAGTTCGTTACTACTCTTACTGCAATTACACGTATTGGGATGGTCTTGCTTATATGTCAATTGTGGATCCTCCCTACGGTTTCGACAGTTTAATCGCCAAAAATGCTATGATATTTATTTTTGAAATTCACCAAAACAAGAACGTAAATTTCAGGTTAAAATATCAATAAATTCAATTAAAACAAGCATGTTTGTTTGCCTTGTTTCGTAAAACAAGCCTATTCAGTACAGAGCAGAATTCGATTTCTTAGAAAGTTATGAAAGTCTTCAATGTTGCCGATCGTCTGTTTTTTTTTAAATTTATTTATTAAGGAGGCGGGAAAATCCCTCACACTGTTTTATTTCATGCGTATTCAATAAAGGTCACTGTGTATCAAATATATTTCAATTTATTGTCTGAAAACTAATATACTACTAAAAGGCACAACTTCCTATAGTTTTTCTTATGGGAATAAGTGTGTGTGTGGAATTTGCCAAAATGATGTTATGCTTGTAAAATTATAGAAGCTAAATAGTATGATATTCAGGAGAGGTATAAGGGAAATGAATGAAGAATAATCAAACTAATGATATATATTTTTTTTAAAAGCCACTTTTTAAGCTATTTAAATAGTCAAAAAGAAAATAAATTAAGAGAATTTACATATAAAGATGACCTAATATATATAGAATTGTGATATATTTATAAAATATTATCACAAAAATCAAATCCCTGCCGATAAAATATCGACAAAATCTATTTTCGCTGTATTTGCCCGACTGTGCAATAATGCAAATTTCTGGAATCGTAGAAATTGCCGCATGTGTCGGTTTTTTTCGTTGATTTGGAAAGAAAATCTGTAAGTTGTATTTTACAAAATTTACAGTTCTTATTCTTCTTCTATCTATATATATCATTATTTTTTTTATATAACTTTCATGAAGGTTTTTCAAATATTTCCATAAAATATATTTTATTTTTTTTTTAAACTGTGTTAACGCTTTCTAAATAAAATTTATTTTGTTCTTCAGGTTATATTATATAACAATGAAAAATACTATTTTAGGTTTTAATAAGTAGGGATCATCAGAAATGATAGTGCTTATCAAATGGTCGTTAATTAAAGGTATGTTCTACTTTATGTATTCTACAAACTACACTCATGAACAAAACTTAAGAAAGTGGAAAGTAATTTATGTTGCCAGTCATCTGTTTTTTAGGAGACAGAGGCAATTTTGTTCAAAATTGGGTTATCTCACAGGTCTTCAATAAATATTACTGTGTATCAAATGTATTTTTGAGTTATTGTCTGAATCTCGAAATACATGCTAAAAGGTACAACTTGCTTAAATGTGTCCATTAATGTAGGATTCAAAAAATAAATAGATCTCGTTTTGCAGTTATATTATGTTTATGTATTATCTTTATCTCTTTGATTCCATTTTATATATTCAAAATTAATTGTATGGTAAATTGTAGTTGCAACAATGTAAGAAAAATTCTAGTTATAGTATAATTGTAAATTGTGTTTTTCTTTTAATTTTGCTACTCACGATAAATTGTGTTTACTTGATTGACAACAACGGTATAACAATTTTGAAAAACATTTTTATAACAATTGCATGATGAGAGATATTACAACACTTGACTACAACAATAAATAAAAACATAAGGAAAAGGTCTAGGTATATAGAAACATTTTATGATAATACTGAGCAATAAAATTAGAAAACTACATTGATGAGAGATATCACAACAATGATACTACAACAATAAGAAACCATCAGGGAAAAGTCTAGTTATATAGAAAAATTTAAAGGAGATGAAATTCCGTTTCTCAACTGCACCCCTCCAATGTCTTTTAAACATAGCACTTAATTAATTGGGATCCCTATGGATCCAAAAATCGAAAGTCGCTTTCCTTATGGGAATACCATAATCTGATATAATTTCCGATGGCGACGGGGTGAACCATGTTTTAATTAATGCTATCACGTAAATCTTCTGTTATTTTAAAGACGATGGTCGACGTACAACTAGTTATGTAAATCTCTCAACATTTCTGTTCGAACGTAATACAGTGGTACCTCGACATACGAGCGCCCCAACATACGAGTTTTTCGAGATACGAGCCGACGAGCAAGTGATTTTTTGCTTTTAGTTACGAGCGAAATTCGAGATACGAGTGCGGTTCGGTAGTGTTGAAGATATTAATCTGTGATTTTAAATGTTTCTTTTTGACCAGTACTTTTGTTTTGTTGTTGTTTTGTTTTGAGGAGATACAAGAGTTAGAGTCACAGCAGCATACTGAGGTTATGCAAGTAATTGGTTTTGAGGAGTCAGAGGAGGAGGTTATTTCTACAAGTGAGATAAAGGAGATCTTAGGAATGTGGGATAGAGTTTCACAGTTCGTGGAAAAAAAAACACCCAGAAAAAAATTGCAACAGGTCGTGCATCTGACCTTTTTAATTACACTTGCCTAACTCATTTCCGGAACATTCTGAGAGGGAGGAAGAAACAAACCTCCTTGGACATGTTTTTTTCTAAACGGCCTACAGGTGAAAGCGAGAAAAATGTAGCGAAAAAGGCAAAGACCAGTGAGGATATCTAATTTATTTCTTTACATTCTCTTTTTTGTTTTTGTGCAATAAATATTTGATATTTATAAATACGTTTTTATTATTTAAAACCACGTAACAAAAATAACTGGGGTGACATTTTGGAGGTTGGAACGGATTAATGATAGTTCAATTGTTTTGTATGGGGAAATTTGCTTCGAGATACGAGTAATTTAAGATACGAGCAAGGTTGCGGAACGAATTAAACTCGTATGTCGAGGTACCACTGTATACATTAAGAGCAACAATATTGTATAGGATATATATAAGAAATATAGATATATATAGGAGATAGAGAAGGAGTGTATATATAAAGGGAATCATAACTAAATATGTATAAATTAAAAATAACATGTTTTACAACTTTAGCCTTTTTCTAGCCTATATTTGTATAAATATAACTTTTTCGAGTAATACAAACTTTTAGAATTGACGATTGATGTTCTTAAATTTATTGATATTTAATAAATATTCATATCATATATCATTGTATAAGAATTTTCAATTATTCAATAGGTGGTCATATAGAATTTAGATTAGAACTGCCTTTTTGTTGTTGGCTAGCGGCAATGTGTTTACATTACCATCGGGAGTGGTAGAAAAAATTAACACTTTCTTCTTAATTAGAGAGGTAGCGAGGTTGGTGATTTATTTGGGCTGAAGCTGGAACCATAAATCTCGGCATTCATTAGAGTGGCTGGCCTCTGGCTTATGTCAAGGGAGATGTTCTCAGGGACACGACAAACCGCCATTACCCTCCCCCACCTGACTCTTTTTCTGCCCTCTTAGATACTCCCCCACTGACCTTCCACATTCCAGACTTCTATAAAACTTTTTAGAATATCATAATCCTACCTTAGCTCACCCATGAGTAATTTTATAAGATTTTGTTTAATTCGACACGCATTACATACGAATTTGGATATTTCCCAGCCCAAGTGACCAAATAAATGTTTGGACTATCCAAAAATCGATTTAAAAATGTTCTAAAAGTCTAGGGATCAATATAAATTTCAGAATTAGAAAACCTTTTCGAATCAAAGAAGTTCAAGAATTATCCATGTTCTACTCTATATAATCCAATCCTCGACTAACAATCATTTCCATGAAATGATTACAAATGAAGAAAGAATCATAAGAAAAAATCTTCAGGTTTGCGATGTCTCTAACATTGGAGCTTTTTTTCTGTTTGAGTAATGAATGTGGTAAAGCCTTTCCTATGTACCAGTCTATAATGTTATTTATATTAGAAACGCTATATTAATACAAGGGATAATTATGTCAATATACAATTATTATGAAAATTATGTAATACTAGCCGAATGACCCAGGCAACGCCCGTGTTTTACCCGATTGAATGTTTTGATTCAAATACTATTTGTTACAATTATAAATTGGCGCCTCAAATAATTGCATATGTTAGTTAATAACTATAGCCTATGTGCTTTATCTGTCTATGTACTGTTGGCTTCCGTAGGAGTCTCTTACTGGGAAAATGAAAGAGAGGATTCCATTTGGTTATTATCTAATATATGCATTTATTTAGGGAGCGACCCGCTCCAACACAATAGTTACAAAGACGAAATGGCGAGTGGGGGGGGGGGGCGAAGGTAGCGTGACCGTAGCCAACCAATAGGAGGGCGCCATTCCAAAAAAAAAAGCAAACGGTGACAGAGATGACTAATTAAGAGATGAAGAATGACGCTCGTAACTGTATATAGAATGGGAGAATATTTCAAAATGCTTGATATCCACAAACAAAATATTGTGTTATGAAAATTCGAAACTATTTTAGACGCTAATGTTTATTATTATTTTTTTTTTTTGAATTGAACAAATTATAATTCCCTTACTGCAATAAAAAAATAATAGGAGAGCCTGGCTCATCAATGCAGTAAGGGCAGTAGAAAATTTGTAATTAAAAAAAAAAGAATCATACGTGTCTTAGTTTCAAATTTTCATAACAGATGGCGCACTAATGCATCATAAAATAACATGTCAAAGATATATTTACAAATGAGATAAATATTTCTATATTGTTTTTTAATGCGAATATATACAGATATTTGTTGTGATTACACTTCAGTGTTTGGTAATTCATGAAAATTATGGACTATAACAATATAAATGTCTTTATACCTATATTTATTCACATTAGAATTATTATCCGCCGCTTTGGATTATGACAAACAAATTCCAAAATTACCATAGTCTATGGTAATAAGAACATTAAAGCGTTTAAGGAAAGATAAACTACTGTAATATGAGCATATATTTCTCTGAGATATTAAACCTTTGTAAAATCGAAAACCGACTTGATTTAATCCAAATTTATCATCGGTAAACTTCCAAGAGAGATCACGTTGATGTTCATGTTTTAGATTGTCTTTTATATATATGGCTTATAAAACAAAAGGATTTAAAAGCGCGAATGTTTCCTTTATACATAAAACGAACTTCTACTGTCCTTACTGCGATGAAAAAATATATTGGGAGGGCTTGGCTCATCAGTGGTGAACCCTCCCAGCGGTTTCGCCAATTTAATCCACCAGACCGCTTCTCAGAGCTCTAATACTGTATTGGATCATTCTGCTTTTATATGCTACACTGAAGGATGGAATCTTAGAAATGGGTTTCAAGTAAACTATGGACATAGGCTTATAGGCTTTTATGTATAAAAGAAACATTCGCGCTTTTAAATCCTTTTATTTTATATGTATAGATGGCGCGTTATTGCTTTGTGTTAATATATATGGCTTGTTTTACTTTTTATAATTCATAAATATAAAATAAAAAATAATGAAGGCATATCCTGACCAGGAGCACATGTGCTATTTAGATGGTAGAGCGCAATCTAGTGGAACAGAAATCAACTAAACATTGATTTAACCTGTTCCCTGATATTTGACCAACCCAAATATTAAATTATCTCTCTCTTTAACAAACCATTTTCAACGTATAATAAAAAGTATAAAATATTGTCTAAAACAAATCGCTGAATGTTAAACGTTAAGATATATATTGATGGACAAAACAACCTAACAACATACAATGTATTAAACTTTTACCGCGGTTTAGAATAATTATCTGATAAATAATTTTCAATTTTACTCTCAGAAAAAATTAACTTTCAAATTTCTCAATATTTCAAAATTTCAAAAATGAAAAAACCTTTATTTATATATCGTAGTTTTCAATAAATCGTCGCTTATTTGTAAATAAAGCAATCTATTTTCTTTTTTTTTGTATGAAAAAAGTATATATAATATTGCAGGAGGACAGTATTCATATACCAAAAGTGGAACTTCTTTCTTTGAATATGCATCGGAGCGATCCACTTGTCCGCCACGCAGGTAAAAAAAAAACTTACTTTTTTATTATCCCAAGTACGCGTGTTTCGTACAAGCCATGATAATCATGGTAGGTAGAAGTTGGCGACTGCTTTTACTGTAAGTGTACCACATGTCTTCACATGTGAAGAGCAGACATTATATATACAGTTACGAGCGTCATGCGTTCTCAATCAACTCTTCAGTTTTCATCTCTGTCACTGTTTGCTTTTTTTTTTGGAATGGCGCTCTCCTATTGGTTGGCTACGATCACGCCACCTTTGCCCCCCCCCCCCCCACTCGCTTTTTCGTTTTTGTAACTATTGTGTTGGAGCGGGTCGCTCCTTAAATAAATGCATATATTAGTTAATAACTAAATGGAATCCTCTCTTTCTTTTTCCCAGTAAGAGACGCCTACAGTAGCCAACAGTACACAGACAGATAAAGCACATAGGCTATAGTTATTAACTAACATATGCATTTATTTAAGGCGCCAATTTATAATTGTAACAAATAGTATTTGAATCAAAACATTCAATCGGGTAAAACACGGGCGTTGCCCGGGTCATTCGGCTAGTTAGTTCTAATGATAAAGAATGAGCCACAATACCAGATTGGGGAAATTCAGATAGAGGGCAAAACTGTATACCATTATTTCAAGGTTTGGCCCTCATCAGTACATGGGTAACTTCGATTTCATGATATCCTATGAGGGAGATTATTAAATCGGTCTAATTTACTAAACAACTGTTTAAGCTGGTGAAGTGGAAAGAATATAATATAAAGTTTCTGAAAGATGATTTTGTTCTGATACATAATGAACGAAAAAGGTGCCTCTTTTGGTAAATATATTGCCACGTGGAAAATTAGGAAAGACAAACTTCATCATAAGACACCAATTTATTTGGGGCAAGAACAATTATATAATTGATAGAATATAAGATAAGCAATGATTGAAGTTTACAGAGTACCAAAATATAAATATATAAATTGATATTCTGGTAGGATCAAAAGGTTCCCGAACATTTTAAAAAATAATTATGTATTCATAGTATATTAATTTAAACATCATATTATTCAAAATAAGAGCCTTGGTTATCTACATATTTTTCCATCGTGAAAAAAAGCTGTTGAAATTCTAGTTTAAAATTATTTTTTCTAAGCTTGTTTAGCTCCATCGTCGCATTTTAAATTAAGTCTGATGACGATGAAAAGCGCCTAACTTTTAACGTCATTTTAGGTTTTGGAAAGAAGAAGAAATCACATGGGGCGATATCAGGAGAGTAAGGAGGATGCGGCAAGATATACAGAGTGTTTGGTTAAATAGTCTTAAACAATAATGGCTCTATGAGCAGGGGCATTATCATGTAGCAATTTACACAGTTTTGATTTGAGGAGTTGGTTTCTTTTTCTTCTTATCGCATCACGAAAGTACACAAGAATTTCTTTGTATGTCTGTTTATTAATAGTAACCCCCTTTTTAATTTAATCATATTAGACAAGTCCTTGATAATCGAAAAACACTACAAGCATTATTTTGCCTTTTGACTTGTCAAGAGGAACTTTATTTTTACTAGGAGAACTTGGAGTTTAGGGTGATTGATTTTTGGTTTGTGGATCAAAAAGAAAGCACCATGTTCCATCACCAGTTATTATTGTTTTTAAAAAATCATAATCAATATTTACAGTTTCAATTAAATCTTTGCAAATTGATAATCAGGTTTCTCTTTGTTGATCTGTTAAATTTCGTGGGACAAAATAACCACAAAGTTTTTAATTTTTAAATGTTCACCAATATTATTTTGGCAACTACCATACGAAATTCCAAGTATTTCTGATATATTATCAATAGTAATTTTTCTATCAGCAACAAAACAATCACGTACCTGTCCAATATTACGATCCGTTGTTGACGTCAATGGCCGACCTGACCTTGAATCATCTGCGATGCTCTTACGGCCATCTTCAAAACGTTTATACCAGAAATAAATTTGCCTTCGTGACAATTTTTCGTCTTCATAAGCTTCATTCATTAATAATAATGTCTTTGTGAAATAGTTTCTAATTTTACACGAAATATAATATTTGCCCTTTGCTCAAATGATGACATTGCAGAAACCGACGTGAACTAAATACTTAAAACGAAAATATGCCGAAAATAAAAACTACGCATGTGCATTTACTGGCGTTGCTAAATTCAATTATAGTTTAGGCTTTTTTCTTTTAATTAAATTGATTTTACACTTTTCAAAAATTGTTGTATATTTTATATATTTTCAAAAGTTCTGGAACTTTTATTTCCTACCATGTATATAGATGAAATTAATTATAAATAATGAAAAATGACACATAGGTAGAAAGGTACCGCCTTCTTAACGATGTTTCGCAATATAAGAAACACGACGAAAAAAGAAAAGGGAAAAAATTACGATTTATATAAGTGTGTTTTGGAAGACGACCATTACTGGGGAAGCAAACACTCCCAAATAGAATAAGACAATACATATCTTTTGTTTTTGAATCGAGCTTTTCGAGAACAAAAGATATTCACGTCATTTTTAAAGTGATATGCAAATGAGCAATAGATAAATTCAGCCGTAATGTATTTTAATTGATATAGGTATGCCATTATAGAGCCAGTTTACGCACGAGAGCTTGCCTTTTAAAATAAAATATACGCATTGTGTGTAAAGCTATTTATTTCACCTTACCTTATTCGAACCATTTGAGAATTTCATCTAATTTATACCGCTTTATGCAAATACTACTACTAAAGCTACCAAAAGATTCAAATTAAAGCCCTATTCAAACTCGCAATACACTTGAGAAAGCCTAGTTATATAGTGTTGACTTTGCTTAGAATTATTAATGAAACTGATTCCAATAATTATTAATTACACATTATATTTATTGATTTACAAGAGAGATATAATATAAAAGGGAAACTTTTATTTAAACAAAGGAACTCTTTTTTTCTTGTTTTTTAGCGCCTATTTACCCGTGAGCTTACACACACTCTGTGGTAACAAATAATTAAAATATGTACAACACACGCTCCCCTGTGTGTAAGCCCTAATCAGCAAGTCCAAGGCTATCTGCACATTTCCGTAGTTTGTCCTTAGGTAGACTCTTCGTTAGTATATCCGCCTCCATGTCTTCACTTTTAGTGTATTCCAGCTTGATTCCATTTTGAATTTCCTCTTTCACAAAATAATACTTTCGGTTTATGTGCTTTGTTCGTGAAGTAATCTTGTCAGATTGTATCCAGTTTATTGCAGCCTGGCTGTCACTTTTCAAGGTAATTGGGAAAGTTAAATTTTCACAAAGTTCTTCTAGTAATCCCTTTAACCATAATACTTCTGAAATGCCTTCACATATTGAAATAAGTTCTGCTTCACATGTAGACAAGGCTACTAAATTTTGCTTTCTACTTCCCCAGTTTATTAAGTTGTTGCCAAGTTTGACTGTATAGCCTGAATAGGATTTTGCGTCTCGGGTTGTGCACCAGCTCGCATCAGTACTTATTGTGATATTGTAGCGTAGCAAAAAGGTAGAGTCGGTAATCCGTAAACAAAGAACGTTATTTTAATAACCAAACAAAACGAGGTCAAAAGAAGAACAACCGAAAAGTATGAACAACTAAATGAATACACGCAAAAGTATACATAGGAATCAAAATAGAACAAAACCTATGCAAAAATCAGGCATTAAAAATAAATTAAAATATTTACATAAAAACCAATTACTCGCTACATAGCCCCCCTCTCAAAGGACATCGACCCGATGTTCAGCAGGAGACCTGCGCCTCCAGTCTACGAGCCCGCGACCCCGTAACAGGGCCAGGGATATCCAGGTCTCCCGGGCTGGGGACCTCCTCCTGGGCCAAGGGTGGTCGCCTCCCCTCCACTGAAACTTCTTCCCCTTGAGGACTTGATAAGTTGTCCTCCATGTCCTCCTCCAGGTGGTCCTCCCGCTTCTCTGTATCTAAAGGTATCGTCTGAAGGCTTAGAGGTATCGCGCGTCTGAAGGCTTAGATGTCATCTCATCAGACGGCGTTCTCATCTCTGCAGACTGCGATTACATCCCCGAAGAAGACGTCCCCATCTCCGCCGACGGCGATTCTCTGCAGGCGGCAATCTCTGCAGGCGGCAATTTCTGCAGACGGCAAATTCTGCAGACGGCAATCTCTGCAGGCGGCAATTTCTGCAGACGGCAATCTCTGCAGGCGGCAATTTCTGCAGGCGGCAATTTCTGCAGACGGCAATCTCTGCAGGCGGCAATTTCTGCAGACGGCAATCTCTGCAGACGACGGCATCAACTCCGCAAAAGATGGTCCCACCCCCGCAGAAGACGGTCTCACCTTCGCAGAAAGAAAGAGAGACCAGAAAGTTGCCTCAAGTCTTGTAAGCGAAGGCCTCCTCCCATCAAGTCATCCGTGAGGGCATCGGTACCCAGCATCTCCACCACTTGTAGCGTAGCAGAAAGGTAGACGCAAGGAGAGGTAAACCCAACCGAACTTTATTCTCTCTAACTGTCCTCTTTTTTCACGGTCATCTCCTTGAGCTCTACCCTATCCTCCCGTTTAACAGTTTCAGTCCTTCTCTTATGTCTGAAGGGATATCGGTCTTGACGATCCAGCGTCTCCACCAGTTGTAGCGTAGCAAAAAGGTAGAGTCGGTAATCCGTAAACAAAGAACGTTATTTTAATAACCAAACAAAACGAGGTCAAAAGAAGAACAACCGAAAAGTATGAACAACTAAATGAATACACGCAAAAGTATACATAGGAATCAAAATAGAACAAAAACCTATGCAAAAATCAGGCATTAAAAATAAATTAAAATATTTACATAAAAACCAATTACTCGCTACAATATTGTTGTCTTTTGACTTATATGCCAACATGTTATCTCTTGTTCCCTTCAGATATCTATAAATCCTTTTAACTCCAGTTAAGTGTATTTCTCTTGGATCATTACTATACTGTGATAAATTGCTGACGTTGAAGGATATGTCCGGTCGAGTACCCGTAGAGAGGTACATTAGTGATCCAATCATTTCCTGGTATACAGTTTTATCTACTGGCTTAGAGTCCAAATATTCATCCAAATTTTGATTTTGATCTCCAGGTGTCTGCACACTGTTGCATTCTCCCAGTCCAAATCTGTGAAGAATTGTATCAATATAATGAGTCTGAGATAGATAAAATCCATCTTCTTCCCTTTTTATTTCAATTCCAATAAATGGTTCGCTATCTTTCTTTTCTGTTAGAGTAACATATTTTCTATTTCTGAGGCTAGGTTGTCATTAATTTCCTTACTAGTTCCAGCAATGATGAGATCATCTACATATAGACCCAGTATTGCATACTCTTCTCCTCTCTGGAGTTTATAGACACATGGATCACATTTGGTTCTAATTATCCCCAACTGGTATAAAATTTCATTGATCTTTTTGTTCCAACATTTTCCTGATTGTTGTAGACCATACAGGCTTTTTTCCAATTTACACACTTTGTTTTCTTCTCCTTTTTGTATAAAACCATCTGGTTGTCTCATGTATACTGTCTCTTTTAACTTACCATAGAGATAAGCTGTCTTCACATCATAAGTCTTTATGGTTAAATTCTTTTGTGTTGCAAGAGCTACTATTGTTCGCAAGCTTTCCTTTTTGAGTACAGGTGAAAAAGATTCCTTATAGTCCACACCATATCTTTGATTGCATCCAACAGCAACCAGTCTGGCCTTTCGTTTATATATGCCGTCACTTGGTGTTTTCTTCGTACTGTAGACCCATTTACTATTGATGACTTTCATACCATTTTCCCTTGGTACTAGTGTCCATACTTTATGTTTCTCTTTCTCACTGAGCTCATCTTCCATTGCTTTGTGCCATTCATTTCTTTCTCCACTATCCATTGCTTCTTTAAAGTTCTCCGGAATATAATGATCAATTTCAATAATCAAGTTTGCATTATTCCAATCCTTTATTCTTTGTGAGCGTCGAACTCCTTCTTCAATCAATTTCCTTTCTTGTTCTTCAAGTCTTGCTTTGTGCCGTTCTTCTAAGATGCGCTTTGTTTCTCCTTTCTTTCTTCCTCCTTTTACACATCTTTCCTGTATCGGTTCAGTTTGTGATGAGTCATTTTCACAGTCACCACCTAGTTTTACTGAAGTATCCTCCTGAGACTTCATTTTACTCTCTGTGACAGGATTGTCTTCTTTCAAGATAAGAAAGTCTTCAGCAACTAAATCATTCCCTTCATTATAAATTTTTGCTCCATCCTTATTGAAAATAACTGAATTTCCCTTGTTGACTAATTCGTATACTGACAAGAAATTATTCCTTAAACTTGGTACATGTAAGATATCTTTGATGCGAATATTTTCTTGGCCTTCACTTGTGCATGTAGTAAGTCTCATATCTCCTTTGGCTATGGCTTGGGTAGTTTTGCCCTTTTCAGCTAGGTTGATTTCACTTTCATAATCTACCACATTTTCCATCAAAGTTAGGTTTGGGGTTAAATGTGCGGTGCATCCTGAACCTATACACCATATTTGTCTATCATTTCTCTCATCTGGTGAATCTTCAAATTCTTTTACATATGTTTCAAATGCTTGCTCATTAATTCCACTTTTCATAGTATCCACTAGGTTATTTGAATGTTCCCTACTGTATTTGTGATTTCTATCACCAGGAGTCCATTTCTTTTGGTATCCTTGTTTCTGTTTATCTCGAAACCAGCAATCATTAGCTAGATGTCCCTTTTTATTACAAACAAAACATCTTTTTGGCTGAGATTGTTGAACTTTTCTATTTTTAATTCTGTATGCTTGTTCATGCCCATTCTCAACTGATTGATTTAATCTCATATTTCTTCTTGACTCCTCTTTTCTTAGAGTTTGTTGAATCTCTTCAATTGTTGCCTCTCTCTTTGATCGTAAGACAATAGCAATATTTCATACCTTGGATGTATGCCTCTGACAATATGAAATGAAAGTTCTCTTGAGGGAAATTGATGCCCTAATGATGAACTTCTAGCAGCAATATTTTTTGCCCTTGTTATATATTCATCTACAGTTTCATTATCTTTCATTCTAATGTTCTTTAATTCTAAGCCTATATCAATAATTTTATCTTCCAAATTGCCTGTGTATGTTTTTCTCAGTGAGTCCCATACTTTCTTAGCATTTGTTTCTCCTATGAACATTCCAGCTTGTTCATTTGTCAACGTAGTGATGATTATCCCAAAAGCTTCATCATTTTTATCACTCCAAATCTCCCAAGAACTTTTGTCTTCCATATCAGGTTCTGGATCTGAAATTACACATTTAAATAATTTTCTTCCTCTCAGAACTGCGCCGATTTTCAACGCCCATATTTGATAATTATTTCCTGTTAATGGTTCAATTTTTGTTTGGGATAAAACATTATATTCAGCCATTTTCGTCTTTTGAGCTAATATAAACAAACCAATATATAATTTAAAACAAATATATATTTTAAATTTATTTAAATATTGGGTAGCTTTTAAACATGCAATATATAGATATAATTTAACTTAATCTATATAAATACCTTTAATCTTCTTATAAGTGCTTCGGTTTACCGATCAGAATAAACTTCTTGCTTAATCTTCAGATTGAATATTTTCGTTTTTGAGCTTTATATCAATAAACCACGCTCTGCTACCAATTGTTGACTTTGCTTAGAATTATTAATGAAACTGATTCCAATAATTATTAATTAAACATTATATTTATTGATTTACAAGAGAGATATAATATAAAAGGGAAACTTATATTGAAACAAAGAAACTCTTTTTTTCTTGTTTTTTAGCGCCTATTTACCCGTGAGCTTACACACACTCTGTGGTAACAAATAATTAAAATATGTACAACATATAGTCGTTTGCTATATGAAATTCATTGATATCCCCCACTGAAGACTTCTTAACACATATTGAAGATATGGTGAGGTTGAGCCTATTTGTATTGTAATGGAACAGATAAATTTTGGTTTTAAAGCATTGGCTTTCCCGAAAGTGGTCGCTGATTACAGAAAGGTCGCTCATAAGAAGTATTGCCGAATAAAAAGATGAAGACTTCAATGAGAGACTAATCAAAATTAAGAACTATCTCACTAAACGACCTCTATATATCTCTATAATATTATTTATATAGATTAAATATGAATTCATCTGACCGAGAACCTACAGGAAAGGCCATGAGTAGCCATGTTTATTGTAAGAGTGTCTGCTATAAATGAACTGTGTAGACCAGAGGTCGACAAACTGCGTCTCGCGAGCCACATGAGGCTCTTTGGATGTGAAGCTGTGGCTCTTTAATTTCATACGCAAATATTATTTATGCGAGTACTATTTATTGTTGACAATAAAAACATCTTGTGGCTCTTTAAAAAAATTGCAATTTTGTAAATTGTAATTTTTGACTTTTCCAACTCAAAAGATTGGACGATCTTTGGTGTAAGGACATCAAGATATACGTATATCAAAATTAGATAAGTTGTTATTCTAAAATATTCGCATTCCAAAACTTGACGCAATTTCTAATGTGAAGTAATCTTCAGCAATCCATCAACTTTTCGGCGCTCGTTCCTTAATAACTCTTTAATCCCTGCCCACCCCCACATAACGAGGGATTTATACCGGTCGTTAGCTCTTCGGCTGCTGCTAGAATCAAGATTTTAAATTCTTCTGTTTTATTCATGAAGAATTACCTTACAAAGTCGAATGATTTGTCTTAGTCTAGGAATAAAAGCCTCTAAACCTATCTCTGTAATTTATTCTACGAAATCCTCTAATTGATCTGGACATTTGTTTAAAACACAAAAATACGTTGGGCTAATGGTTTAGGGACGACAATACTCCTTTATAAATTGGCCTCAATTATTTGGTTGATTTTGACTTCTTTATGTTATGAAGTGTATATTTAATTTGAATGTTTATATTTATAACTACCTCTTATTCTAATATAATAGCCTTGAAATTCTCTATTTCTTTAGCTATCTTAAATTATATTTTTACTCATGATGTTTTCATTGAATTTGATACATTTTATCTAAAGAAAAATTTACTATATTAACATCTTTGGTTTACATAGAATTATATTTCTTGTAAAAATATCGATATATTAATATTTATTTATCAATATCAATATAATATACAATCTATATATATGTTTTGATCACCCACCCTCGAATATATCTATATATATATTTAATTAAAAAGGCCTATATATGATCAAAATATCATTCAATTTATCAATATTTCAGTTCGCTGAACGCCAACACTTTTCAAGGTGTTATGACATATATGTTTATATGTATATAAACTTTTATATTATCGTGTATACGAGGTGAAATTCTATTGCGGTATTCTAACAACTAATAATATAGTAGATAATATGTGTGCACATGAAGAATGCATGCTCCAAGGTGAAGCAGACCTCGATTACAAATTCCTAGTGTGAGGGCACGCGGGAATCTCCGCCAAATGGAAGAATGACAGATACCTCTGTTGGAATAGCAGGCGAGAATTATTATGGAAGATTATTGTTATTGAATTGTGCCCAAATATCTTTTGCCTCTCTCTCCTGATGATAATAGTTTATATACCATTGTTGGGACAAAAATTATATATCCGTAGAAAAGAAAGAAGACTGATAATTACGAATATCCTTATTATTTAAAGGTATTTGTAAACAATAAAGAAGGACAAGAGATTAAAGAAATTTAACTTGATACAATTATGTATACACCAGCAGTCCATGCCTATCAGAAGACTGCCCTATCCAAGAACCGCTAGCCAACAAACCAATCTAACAAAGCTGAGAAATATAGGCAGATAGGCAATAAGCAAAGACATTACAACACTATGCAAATCACAAGAGTATTATATCGTAGAAATATTTTAGAGTAACAAAATTTAAAATATAACTCGTATATTTTATTTGAAATTTATTTTAATGATATTTAGCATCACCAAAACTCTGGAAAACCTAAAAATAGAGAATGACCAATACAAAAGTTGTTGAAATCTGATAGATCAAATTGACGAATTCAGCCTTCCCAAATCATTTTTTTTTCAGTTAACTAATTGTACAAATTGATGCAATATGATATTAAATAGAGATTAAATATTCTATTCACACCATTCAATGTTCTGCAGACTTTTTATCATAGACAGCTTCATGCAGCTTGAGGAACTACACTACTATGCGACTTGATTTATATCAATGTAAATAATAAGTTACTTAATAATATAACTCATTCTGAATAGCTCAACTTGATAAACATTCTCTCTCCGCGATACTAATTATCAGAGATACCCTCATTAAATCAACTTCCATAATTCCTTAACATATTGTCAATAACTACCTTGCGATTTCTTATATCTTTTTATGTTGATGCTTATTTGTTTAATGTATATGTTTATTAAATGCAATTTTTCTTAAGTGTGTATTTTATTTTTGATAATTCTGTTATCGTTTCTACTACAATATGAATTATTTTAAAAAGTTCCACGCGCAATTTTCCAGATCGGATATAGCGTGTCTTATTTGCAACTGGTAATAAATAATTTTTAAAAATCAATATATGGATAAAAATAAACATTTTTGATTTTTCGATATTTACATTTATAATCTATAATAAAAATAACAACTTTATATAAGATAAAATTACTAAACATATATATAAATATAATAAGCGAATCTATCATAAAAAGAATATATAAAATATTTACATAAGAATTGAATTGAATTAAATAAAAAGCTAACAAAAAACTAAATCTTCATTATGTATATGTTTTCAAGCTCTCTTTAATATCAAATAGTGGAAGATAGAATAGGCAATTTACTAGCGTTTACAGTTAGTAAAAATCGAAAACAATTTTTATTTATTTTTTGTAACGTTGTAATTAAACAATGAATTATAAATCATAGAATGTGGGTAAGGACATTAAGAGAAGTTTTATTTTTTTTTATTAAATAGAAAGGGGGGGGGAGGCAGAAGATCTATTTATACAGATTAGAAACTCTTACAAAAGAACGGCCCGTAATAAAGTAAAATTTAAGTTTTCTTAAAACCCATTTAAATAGGTCTTTTTAAAATGTATTTTGAATTGTTCCACCAATCTTAAATGCGCTTCCTCACACAAACTCTCTAATAAAGGAAAAAACATTTTCCAACCTGTTTTTCTATATAGAATTTATTTAATGCTGATTTATTTTCCGAATAACAAAAAAAATAATCGGTTATTGTAAATTGACTCTCTTTTACCTCACAAAACGAAATTAGTATTTTAAAATTGTTTATCGTTTTAGTTCTTTTGTTGAAGATAGATGTTATTTATCGAAAAGTGAGCAATTTATTTTAAGGAAATAGGAGTATAACCAATCGATATTCCAGTTTTAAAATTTTAGCCTTCAAATACGACAAATGTCCTGTTAAATAAAAATGTACTTAATTGAAAATGATACAGATATATACGAATTGAAACTATTCAGCACTAACCTTTTCTTTTAAATAAAATAAACTTTATAATCCTACAGTGATTAGTAAATCAATATTTAAGTATCAAATCCCCATTCATATATGTCTATTTTTTATTATTCTTAGTACACGTGGTACAGGCAATGATAATCTTGGTGGGTAGTTAGCGAATGCTCTTACTGTAAATGCACCACATGTTTACACATGTGAAAAGCAGTTCGACTTTGCACTTGCAGTGCCAGTGCCTCGTTTAGTTGCTTGCACTCGCTGGTGGGGTTGTACTTTTGAAAGATTCGGGGGCCATTTGGGCATTTTCTATATGTCTATAATTTTTTATATAAGTACAGTTTCAGTTATATAAATATTCCAATAAAATAGTATAGATATCGAAGAGAAACATTCGGTAAGAGAGAGAGATATTCAACTGTTAAACTAATGTGTGGGCTCACCACCGATGATTCAGGCCCTTCTAATATTTTTATATCGAAGTAAGAACAGTAGGAAGTTTAGAAAAAATCGTTTCCTTATCAAGAAACTAAGTTGCTTTTAATCAGGAAATGCCTACCTCTTCTCAATACGATTTCCCTTTCATACTATATTCCCATAGAAGGGAGTATGTTTTATTGAAAAAAAAGAGTCGTGTTCAATCATTTTATTTTGTATGTGTACATGATATTTATTTATTTTTATTTATTGTCACAAAAGCACGAAGTCCAAAGGACTATTGTGCTGTGCTAGTATTATTTACATATATATTATTAAATATTTACACGATGGATTAGTATTGTTTTATAAATTATTGTACAAATAGTTCTAAACTTAACAAAGTTCTCATAAGATAGAGTATATACACAAAGAGAATTTGGTAATTTTCAAAGTATCTACATACAATTTGATTAGTCAGTGGGCAAGTTAAAAAAAGATGCTCTGGTGATTCGACCTCTAAGCGGCATTCATATGTTGGATCATTGATAACATTCAGTTTGAATAGGAAACTTAAGAAGGGTACTTTGCCTGTTAAGAATAAAGTAGTGAATTTATCAGAAGAAATGAAATTTGGGACAGCAAATGTACATGATATGCCTTTTTTTATTTAGTCAAGATAAGACATAGAGCCAAAATATCAGTTACTTACATAAAGATAAAAGCTTGGCACTATAGCTTTCGTAATAAGATTTATTTTTCATCTTTACGACCGTAGATGCGCAATTAGATCGAAAGCTCCCTTTATGCATAGCTGAATAAATTATAATATTCTTTATCAACTATGGTTATTTGTTTTCACAACGTTTTAATGATTCAGCGCTTATATTTTACATATTACCGTTTGAAAAATAAATATTTGTTAGAAAACTCGTTTTCATAAATAGGGTCATCCAAAAAAATGCGTCTTTGAAATATAAGTGTGAATCAGGCTCTTTGTATGAAGGAGAAGTCCATAAGACGAGTTTTGCACAAAATAAATCAGTTAGTAAACATCTTTGAATTGAGACCTAAGCATTGTTTGAGATCAGCCCGAAAATTTAAAAATGATTGAATAAATGAATAGTTAAAATGCATTTGAAAGGCAGAAGTGCTATTTATGTTAATTATACCATTTTTCATTCTCTATCCATTAACACTCGTAACACTACTACTAGGTAAGTCTGTTGTACTGTATTGTATATACAAATATATAGATACTTTTTCACCTTCTTACCTGGTGTCAATATCTCTTTGACTCTAAAGATAAATTTTCTATTTGCTTTGTCGTACGATTTCAAATAGACGATGCTATATCAATCATTGATGCACAAGTTAGGTTGTTGTTATTATAAAGTTTATTTTGAAGTTTACACACGCACACACACACAAACAGACAAAAAATAGTTATTGGGGGGATCACAAAAAAGGATTATATCCTTTAAAATATTTAAAATTTTATAGATAATAATATCAAAACTATATTTAAAGTACACCTTTCAGCTGGCAATATCTGACGCAAATTAGTGGTTCACCAAAGTAATATGCATTAGCTTTTCGCAAATTCTGTAAAACAGCATAGACAATAGGCGCAACACAGATGATGGATCTAACTCGAAGACTTAGAGTGTCAATAACATATTTTGAATTGTCTAACTCGAAGAAATCAGATATTGAACTCCTGATTCTATAGATAACTGCTATGTTTATTTCTATTTATCCATATGAGAGAATCCTGTATAATGCGGCTCATGATTGCAGAACGACGTTTGACAATTTTACCGCAAATGTTTCTTTTGAACGAAAAATCGTATTTTTCGGGCACAACAAATCGCTAGAAGATTTGCCTTCGATTCAGACTTCTTCAACCCAACTGGAAAAAGAAATGGAGGACGTCCAGAGATATTTTTTAATCCATCACAAGCATATGATATTGGACTAAATAATACAACTGGACAGTGATAGAAGTATTGAAATTTCTCGTTTAACTTCATTTTATAATTTCCTAATATTCCCCTCTCACCCACTTATACAGCAGACCATTCCTTTACATATAGATATTAAAATAAAAATGTTCAAAAATAACGAATTTACAATGATATATAGATAAAACGCTTCTACTCAGTACAATAAACGTCAATATAAATTCGATTAATAAATTATTATTCTATTATCCAGGTAGTCTCAGTGGATTTGTAAATTGGAATTCGAGCAAACGATGGATATAATAGAAATTCCTGAATAATTAAATATATTAGCATATATAATGAGATTTTACTACTCAATGCATGTATATTCTTCAATATAAAATTCATTATTAAAAATATATAAATATTTATCAATATTTTTGAAAATAGAGCAATCCATATTTAATTCATTAGATAATAAAAGGCATATATTGTATTTTATAAAATATTTTATAAAATCCAATATATGCCTTTTATTATCTAATTTATCAATATATTTAAAATATATTTTTTGTGAGTGATATTTAAAGTAATATATGTTCATAAAAATCTTAACCTTTTGTTTAGTCGTGTATTCAAGAAAATATTTATATTTTTCCAAATAATTTACACTACATAGGATTGATAACAAAAAAAATTGCTTCTATTTATAAGATAAACAAAAATTGGTACAAAAAGTATGATAAATAATTTCTTTATTATCATTAATTAAATAATATAGAATAAAAATATTTTCAGATTTTGAATTAAATATTAAAATGTTATTTGTAACTATGTATATATAAATCAAAAGGTATATTCTGAAAATTAAACAATGATTTGAATGATATAATATTTTGTTAGCTATGTGTGTCTTAATATAGAGTGTGTTTTAATAGAAAGAGCTATATATAAATCAGTGGATATACAATATGGCTGATATGAAGTCATCAGGCGAGGTGGCTGGAAGATTAATGATTTTCTCATTTCCCTTAATTTTCTTTCTCAACCAATCCCCATTCTCATTATCAAGGAGAGCAGAAGAAACACCCCAGTCGTTTGGTCACAAATAATTTCGTTTGATTCTTCTTCTCTTCCTTTTATTTGGCCAGTTTTACCTAACACGTATCTTTCTATATATTATTGGTATTATAATAGTATATAAATATATTTAAAAATATATATATTTTATATAAAAGTGTTATTTTATTTTAAAGTTATAATATATAGAACAAACTACTCTGTTAAATCGACAGCCAGATGTCAAACTTTCTTTATATAAGCCTATTGTTTTTGTTTCCCGTTGGCCGGCTCAAATATCTTTGTAGATTTGTAAATTTCAGTTATTTCTTCCTTTATTATGTTTATCAGCAAAATTAAAGTAAATTGTGATTATTTTTATTATTTTATCACGACTGCTTCTTCATTTTTTTATTTTTTCAACAACAAAACTTTATATTTATAGCATACTAGCCGAATGACCCGGGCAACGCCCGGGTTTTACCCGATTAAATGTTTTTATTCAAATAATATTCGTTACAATTATAAATTGGCACCGTGGATGTCACTTTTGTGAAACGTCCCGCTCCAAACTTTGTGTCTGAGAAGCGATATTTTTATAGAAAGATGATCTGGCTTTTGTTTTCTGCTCGAATGAATGTTTTTCTGTTAGAATTTTGTTCCTGCGTACAAAATAATGAACTGGTTTCACCCGTGGTCTCTGCTTTTTTGAATTTTTTCCGATATAATTATGTATCTAATAATCAAAGATGATACAGCAATATCGTCATCATCATTTTCTGACTAAAAATATATAGTTTTAATAATTGATTTATATATTTTTTAAAATAGCCTATCGTCTTCCCCGTATTTTTTTACCTATGTATGGAAATTTTGGTTTGAATTAGTGAACTTCTGCGAATTTGTATACCGAACATACAAACCAACAAACCAACAGACAATCATACAAACATTCATTTTTATATATATAGAATATATACATCAATATTTAATTATTATATTAAAATAAAACAACTTTATATTATATATATATGTAATATTTTTGCAAATGCCGACGTATGGATAAGCTGGCAGTCGTGTACGTGAGGCGAGTGTTGATGTTCTTCCCACACGCGGACAACAAGAAGCAGAGGCAGGGCTAGATGTTAGCACAGAGAAGGATTGGGGACAGCCCACGGGACAGAGGTAGAGGCCATGACACCAACTTGAATGCTTATCCACGAGACATGGAGGGAGAGACTGTGTGAGACAGACAGGCTGAAGCGAACTGTCGATAGCCACCCTCTAGAACATCTGCTGACCCCCCTGCCAAAATTTATCCTTTTTACCGGGGGGTCTCTATAAGAATGTCCCTCGGGACCCCACATGGGTTGGGCGTTGCCTTTTTGCACCCCTCTGTCCCTGCTGCCACCAGCTGACCGCTCTCTCTTTAGATCTTTATTTCGACGTCACCAATTTTAGTTTATATACAAAAAGGGTGTACAGGTTATATTAATAAAGATATAGCATATATACAAAATATAGGGGTGGTAGCAAATAGAAACAGTGTACATTATTACACAGTTTAAAATATACGATATAATGTGCCCCCGATGATAAAGGTTTGTTTGGGGGAAATGAAATAACATGTATGATGACCTAACAAAACTATTATAAAATCAAAAGAAATAATTTGAGCACAAATTAGTTAAAATTATTATAAGTATAGGATAATAAAATAGGACAATAATGATGACGTCTCAATAAGATATAGAGTATAACGAAAGAAAAAATAAATAAGAATAAATTATAAAAATTGAGAAAATATGCAAGATAAAATTAGAAATGCCGTAAAAGTAATTTATTTATAGAAAAAATTGAGAACCTATTGAATGATAAAATAACTAAAAGAAAATCATAAAGCTATTAAGTTGAACTAAGGTTGTAAGTTGACGCAAGGGTTGATGAGGGTGTATTCCTGCAAATAAATAGCTTAATGAGTTCTGCAATGCAGTACGAACTTGTGTTAGTGAGGTACTGTTTTCATTAACAGAACGTTCAAGATGTTCAGTTTGCATCATTAGTCAGACTAGCAGGGAGAGGTTTGTAGGTTGAAGAATGTGGAAAGGGAAAGGCAAACGCAAGAGATGTACTGCTGCCAATAATGATGGAACCCGGCTTGAATGATGAAAAAAAAAAAAGATAAAAATGATAAAATGATAAAAATGATGAACCGGGTAAAAAAAAAAGGAATCTAGTTGGGTATCCTGAACTCACTATTGGGAACTCCACCGGTGCACAGAGGAGGCCCTGGAGTGGATTCGTCACCTCGACATTCCACTCTAGAGAAACTTGCCAACATTGTTGTATTGTGCTGTAAAAAACAATATCATACGCAATATATACTATTGGGAACGATATAGCGAGGAACGATGTTTCCAGTTGGATTAATAAAAATAAAAAAAAATTCAGGCGAGCAAGAATCTCTTGAGGGGAATACATGAGCTTGGGGAATGAAGAAAGGGAAGGTAGTTGCAAGGGTTGTTCTGTTGCCAACGATTATTTCACCCGACTTGAATGGTAATAAAAAAAAATAAAAAATGATGATTGGGTATGATGAGCCGGGTGATAAGAAAAATAATCTAGCTGGGTATCCTGAACTCACTATTGGGAATGATATAGCGAGTAAGGATTTCTCAGTTGGATCAATCAATGAAAAAAAAATGGCGAACAGGAAGCCCTTGGGGTAATGTATGAGAAGGTATGGGCGGGGGAGTTTAGTAAACGTCAAAGATAAAATTAGAAAAACGAAATAGATAAAATATATAAATTCAAAAATATCTTAAACTATTTAAAATATTATTAACGTTTTAAATATCAATAGTTTTAAAATGACAAGAAAGATGGTTGATTTTATAATATGTGTGTAATAAGCCTAGAGATGATGAAGATTACGATTTGAAGAAAAAAAAAAGCATAATTAGTTGTTGATGGCTGACGGCATTGCTAATGATGGTCGAATGGCACACAAAATAATAATAAATATTTATATAATTGATTCATGTTAAAAATGTTTATACATATCTAAAGTTGTATTAATTGAAATGGTAATGGGGCAGGTAAAATGAATAACTTGATGAAATTATAATAATAATGTTATTGCTATGAATAGGGTATCGATGAGTAGTTAATTCAGTGAAAAAAAACGGAGATAGTGTCACATTAAATAGTTCTTTAGAGAAAATTCTCCTACCAGAGGGATGTCTTGAATGGGTCTTGTGGAGTCGCTTGCGATGAGGCTAGGTGGTCACTTTTTGCGGTGGTTGCCATGCGACATCGTCGATGCTGGTAAGCGAGGCAATGCGAGGATTTCTCGACAAATCTTGTCTGTCTGTTCAATCCGATGGAGGAAGATGTTCGTGGCGCAGGAGCTGTCGATGGGGGCGATGATGACCTGCTCGATACGAGGTACAGCTAGTCCTCGCATGGCATCTTTGAGATGGTCCACTGGATCGTCAAGGTAGAGGACAAGTAGGAGCATCCACACGAATGCGCCGTTGACCACCGGTGCCGCTGTCATCCTCTGCATGCCGCTGTCCTCAGTTATCCTGTCGACTTTCTGTAATATTGTTTCAAATGCCGACTTATGGATAAGCTGGCAGTCGTGTACGTGAGGCGAGTGTTGATGTTCTTCCCACACGCGGACAACAAGAAGCAGAGGCAAGGCTAGATGTTAGCACAGAGAGGGATTGGGGACAGCCCACGGGACAGAGGTAGAGGCCAAGACACCAACTTGAATGCTTATCCACGAGACATGGAGGGAGAGATTGTGTGAGACAGACAGGCTGAAGCGAACTGTCGATAGCCACCCTCTAGAACATCTGCTGACCCCCCTGCCAAAACTTGTCCTGTTTACAGGGGGGTCTCTATAAGAATGTCCCTCGGGACCCCACATGGGCTGGGCGTTGCCTTTTTCCACCCCTCTGTCCCTGCTGCCACCAGCTGACTGCTCTCTCTTTGGATTTTTATTTTGACGTCACCAATTTTAGTTTATATACAAAAAGGGTGTACAGGTTATATTAATAAAGATATAGCATATATACAAAATAAAGGGGTGGTAGCAAATAGAAACAGTGTACATTATTATACAGTTGAAAATATACGATATATATATATATATATATGAATATTTATATCCAGTTGCACAAAAAAGACAAGCTATATCCGATCTGGATAATTGCGCGTGAAACTATTTACAATAATTCTTATTGTAGTAGAGTAGGTAACAGAATTGTCAAAAATAAAATGCACAATTAAGAAAAATAGCAGTTAATAAACATATCCATTAAACAAATAAGCAACAACATAAGCAGATAGAAGAAATAACAAGGTAGTTATTTATAATATGTTGAGCAATGATTGAAGTTGATTTGATGAAGTTATCGGTAATAATTAGTATCGTGGAGAGAAAAAGTTGATAAAGTTGAGCTATTTACAATGTGTTATATTCTAAAGTAAGATATTAATTATTTACATTGAAGTAAATCAAGTCGCATATTAGTTTAGTTCCTCAAACTGCATGAAGCTGTCTATTTATAATAAAAAAAAATATATATATATAAGATAATGTATTTACAGAAAGTAAATATTTTAGAATTTTTACAAATATTATTAGAAAATATGCAAGCATATTATCTAATAATTTATATTTATTATAATTATGATTACCAATATATTCAAAGTATTGATAATTTGATGGTGCGTTAAACTTATCCATATTAAGCTTAGCACGCGATTAATTAAATATTTAAAAAATACTTCTTTAAAACTTCAAACTATCAAAGAATTTAAATTTTCAAATATTCACCTTTATTGAAGTGGGCTCTATTAAATATTAAACTTTTTAGAATATGTGTATCCAAAAATAAAGAAGGCATATCCTAACCAGGAGCACATTTAAAATGGCAGAGAGCGCCATCTAGTGGAAAAATAATCAACTATATGGTGCTCTGCCAACTAAAAAGCACATATGCTCCTGGTCAGGATATGCCTTCTTTATTTTTAATATCAACACCTGACCAATTTTTTCTATTATTTTTTACATTTGTGTATCTGTGTGATTAAAACTATTTTTATTTCTAACATTTTTCTCAACAAGATATTTGATAATATTTAAATAAAGTGTTACCTTTCATAAGAATACTACAAAAAATGGATACACTCCTGTTTTAACGGAAACGACTAAATAATACCTAAAACGAAAATATAAATAATACCATAATATAATAAATATAAATAAAAACGGAAAATACGAAAGGTCTCTCTCCAGAATTTTCTTATATAAGACAGGAGTTAAAATCAAATATATTATTCATAGAGTGATCTTATTTAAAATATTCGAGTTAATTTGATGTTAAACTTATCACTGAAGCCTAATATTTTAACTTTAATGAATAATCGTTAAAAATACGAGAAAATGTTAAAATGGTTTAGACTATATACAGAAAGAAAACTATATATGATTGTTGGGACATAATAAAAGCTTATGTTAATTTATTAATTTATTAACATCATGAAACGCGATGTCCCAAACTCAGGGACATTTGCGTCGATACCTCTCTCTACATCACAACAAATCGGCTATATACAATCCTGTTCAATTCATTATTTTACATAATTAACCAAAGAAAATTGTCCGAAGAGAAAAGCAAAACAACAAAGCAAGCATCGCAATATTTTCCTTCTAAGTTTCCCTCTCCCTTTTCCATTTCAAAAGATGTTAATTGAAATTACATGTTAATTGAAATTACAAAAATATATAGAGCGTTAATGGTTGAGGGGTTTAAAATGTAAAAATGAAATGTATGAATGTTTGTGAACCGTACAATAAAATATATAAATACTATAGGAGTAAAACCCAGGAAGCGCTGTGAGTCAGTTCAAGGAAGCATACATGGCTGTGGTGGGAATACAACAATCCACACCCGAGGCCACATCAGCACAGATAATCGATGTGTGGTTATTGAAATCACTGACGTCTGGGCTATGGTTCCTTTGATGGAATCCAATCTCTTCTCCACACTATGTACAGCTGATTCTATTATATATTTCTGACAACAATTCATTAATTTATATAATCTATATTATAATCTAAAATGCAAATATTTATTTTTTAAAAACATGTATTTTATTTTCATTATTGACTATTCTTTTATTTTTGACCATAGATTTAGAATACCTTTTGAATATTGTAGTAAATATGTATAGTAAACCTACCAAATATTTTAATTCACAAATATAGATCTCATTTTATAAATTCTATATTACTGTGAAAAATGTTTTTTGTGTAATTTGCTTCAAATAATTCAAGATAAAAACTACTTGATAAATAAAGAATTATCTTTCCTATTTTTACGACTGCACCTTCAATTTTCTATTTTTTTTTCTACAAAATATTGATAACATATATATATTATAGATTTGGGTTTTATAAAGGGTTAACATCGTTCTGTCTGTTTTTATTTTTCTCATCTTAATATATTTAATTATGTTCCTTTTTCTCTTATGTTCCGCTTATATGACGCGTAACTGCCGAAGCTTCAGCGTAAGCCTGTTATAACCCTCATTGTTTAAAAAAATAAAAAAGCTCTTTGAGATACCTTATTATATTTTCATCCACTTTCCTTTGAACTTTTCTTTTTTTTTTTCGATCTATTTTCATATATATGTTTTAATAAATATTGGATATAATGTATTTTGGGAATAATATGAATTAAAATGATTCTATTAAAATACTAACAATTATATTTTATATAAAAACGCGTTGGAGATCTGTTAATAGAAAGAAAAGGAACTTTTACTAAAGATAATTTGAGGGATTGCACCGTCTTTATCAATTCCTTACTAAATTTTATATATTGAAAAATTGATAAAAAAAAGATCAATTCTTCGAATTATTTTGATAAAAAAATTATATTTTAATATAGCCATATATATATATATAATATTAAAAAAGAAACATTTGTTTTAAAGAGTAATAAATTAAAAATGAAGAGAAAAGGTGCAGATTGAAAAATAAATATATATATTTAGGATATACAAGTCTTGTATATGTCAAAATATTTATGTTTACAAAATGAACAAAAAGGCTAAAATAACGTTAACGTTCAGTAGTTAGGTATCGTTGAAGATCAAAATGGAAAAATTGTAAATGAAGAGGACTAGCACCTTAACAAAGAGCTATTATAGTATTTATTCAAATTATTAACAGGATTGTTTTATTACAATTGATTTTTCGCAATTTTAATTTGAATAAATTCCGTTTATGATATGATATATTTGAATAAACTAGTAATATTCTAAGAGGGAAATTTATTGTTTATTTTATCGTTATGAAGGAATCCCTAATGGTTTAACTTGGTGGAAAGTGATTAGTGCCAGACCGGGTCTCGTCAGAAATTAACATCGCAACATTGTCGACCCTTGTAGTTGACAGTCATTTCAAATTTCTGAACCTTTGATGAAACAAAAAAAACAATGGTTGCCTGTAAAGTCGGTTTTACGGGCGAAGATTTTACGTGACAACGGTAGAATATTTATTGATATGAATATATTTAAATTGCACAATAGGAACAAGGAATTGAATGAAAATAAGAATTGCACAAATTTTAACTATAGAAATATATTTTGTTTACTAAAACATTGTACATGTAAACTTAAACTTAACTAATTCCTATTTGAGTGATTTTGTTGAGGATAGGACGATGATAGGAGAAATATGAAATGAAAGGAAGTGTTTCTGCTGTAATGTGTCTTGCGAAAGTCAAGTCGATAGTTGTTCCTTTTAACGTAGTTGACTTAGAAACGTTTGATACGCAATCAAGATTATACGTATTTTTCATGAAATTAAGAAACGAGTTGTCAGGCTTTACGTTTTTGTTAAAATCACCACACAGAATAATCGGTATACTAGAATCAACTTGCACGAACGGTGGCACGTACTGGCTGTTGTGAATGTACGGACCGAGTCCTTGCCATAGTAACATTCCAATATCCTGCATACTAGCTCCTGGATGAATATATACAGCACCGAGTATAAACTTGAAGCTAGTATTAGCGGCGAAGCAAGTAACTTCAGTCATGCACATGTCACCCTTGGTTTTAATGACACGAGTTACGTCTGTAATCGCAACTTGGAACACTTCCGCCGTAGATGTCGATGACAATTTACGATAGATCGCCACTCCACCAGCCGCGTTGGTATTTGAAATTCAAAACACTTATTCAGATCGAAGGTTCAAATTTTTGCTAAATAAATTTGAAATTAAATTAAATTTGTAATTGTAAATGATGAAGTTGAAAATTAAAACATTTACTTAAATTAGATGTTAAAATTCTTGCTCAACACAGTTTAAATAAAGTTTTCTTATATCTGCCACTTTTTCTTAATATTTGTAATTTTAAAGAATCAATTCGAAAATCAAAACATTTATTCAGATCGAAGGTTCAAATTTTTGCTAAATAAATTTGAAACTATTTAAAATTTGTAAAATAATAATTAATTAATTATTTAATTTTAAACTAATAATTTACTTAACACTATCAACATTTATCAATAGTATGACATACCCTATAAACTCAGTTTCTCAACTTTTGTGTCAATCTAACAATTAATCAATCAATCATAGTTTACGATAATGAAATATCAGTGTACAATTATTTACCTTTATTGTTGTAGTTGTTGTAAATGACGAATCTAAGCACTCCACATTTTCACTACAGACACAGCTGACGATACTTTAACCACACGTGTGAACTTGTATTATGACGCTTTCTTGTTTTTCCAACGCCAAGAACGTTCGAAAAAGACAAAGACAGAGACAAGCATGCGCCGATTCAATGCGCCTAATTCTCTAGCGCTGCGCGCGCAGCTGCGCGCGCAGCACTCTCGTTCGGTGACTCATCGTAACGTTACCGGGCGTTACACTTTTTCATAAGTGACTCCCAGCCGCAACCTAATTTAAGACGTTGTCACGTCAAAAAAAAAACTTATATGGTCAAAATCGGAATAAATATCAACTCTTCTCGTTGATTTTTAATTATTTCAGAATTGGCCAAATATCCCTTCTTGATTAATCAAGAAAAGCTAGCCACGGACGCGTTTTGGGCTGTTGGCTCTCATCACGCTGATGAATTCTTGATTAATCAAGAATGGATATTTGGCCAATTCTGATATAATTAAAAATCAACGAGAATAGTTGATATTTATTCCGATAGATGGCGCAAGCCATCAGCAACCTTTAGTTGCACGATAAGCAGATCCTTTTTTCATAATTTATGCACCTTATCCCAGTACAATATCACATTTGTACTATTTTTCCACATATTAAGTTACATACTCGCCGTATCCAGCCACAAATGACCTTTTTCTATTAAGTGAAAGGAAAATGCCTCTTTAAGGGCAGTGACTCGAGCTTCTAGAAAACATAATAGAAACATTGCCGAAGTTGCTCAGAGGTTTTAAGAAAACGACTATAAAAATGATACGGAAATTGGAAGCGAGTTGGTATAAGTATTTAGGTGCGGAAGAAGATTATATCGAGGATTACTAAATTTATTTTTACTTTTATCTTGTATCATATTTTTTATTTTCAAATATGCCTTATATTCATTGAGAGAACCTCGTATAAAGTCAATACAAGGCCTATACACACAATCTATAACAGAAGAATAATTTTGAAAATATTGTATTAATTAAATCTATTAAAAGATGTGTATATATAATATGTATTGAATAGAGAAGAAGTATCTTTTCACATATTAATCCCATTTATCTCTCTTTCAAGGTATATTTTTTCCATTTATAAATGAAGAGATGTCTTTGTTACACAGTCGGATCCCCTGCTCAGTCTCAGATGTCCTCTGGAATAGACCGTGACGTTGGAACACATTAAACACGACTTGATATGGAATGCCTAAATACTTGATTGTGAAATGTATTAAATATAAAAGTACATTAAAAAATAATATTACTCATATAAAAATAACATTTTTAAAATTCTACATAGGATATAGCGTGTGTGTTGTGTTTGTGTTGCGCGTTTGTGTTGTTGTGTTTGTGTTGTGTTTTGTTGTGTTTGTGTTGTGTTTTGTTGTATTTTGTAATAGATAAATAAATAAGAAATGTTATTTGATTAATCAAATTCTTTATTTCACTTTTAATGAGTTTACAAGCTTTCGGGTTTTAAACGACCCTTCTACAAGTAGAATATATTTAGAATTTGATTAATCCAATTGATACAGAGGATTATAATTCTAAATGTTATTTGAAAAAATAAATTAATTTAAGTTAATAATTATTTTGAATAAATAGATGTGAACGTTGGGCATGATGAATATTTTATTGGTGTGTCACCAAAACGCTCACCACTTTACGTTCTAATATATTTAATTAAAAAAGATATTTGATCAATTGATAATGATATTTAATAAATTATGGTCATAACCATAAATTCATTTTGCTTAATGTTTGAATATTTAAGGAATTATTGACTTTCTGAATCCCTCTAAATTATAGTTTATATGAATATGATATACAGATATGAAATGAATATAGGAATATTCAATGTTTATATATACAGCCTCTTTGGTACAAAATTCAAGCTATTTCTTATCGGTTTGATATAGATAATTCTCCAAAGTCCCAATAATAAAAGTAACAAACTTGTTGCACCTTGAACATATTTATTCAAACAAATTGAAATCTCGGAAATTATATAGGTTTAAAAGGATTAAAATATTTTTGTACGAATTTTATGACACTATAAGTTGTTGATACGCAAAGTACTTTATTGCAAATATTATATAGTAATTTTAAATGTTTTTATTAAAATAAGCGTATAATATATAATATATTCTTTATGTATTGGAACAATTAAAAAGTAATCTTTGAAAAGTTTCAATAATATATTTAATACATTTGGATAAAAACGTTATCTAGAAGGTTTTCTCCCGAAATGTAAATTTGTCTCCATGAATTTCCCGAGAAATCGAATAAGGTATTTCAAAATAAGAATCAGAAATTGAAGGCGCCTTGGGTTTGGTTGGAATTGCTGTTGACGCTCGGCTTCTGTTTTGTCTTCTTGACGGGGTGATATTGCTTTTATCTTTCTCTTGAACACGTCTTTCTCTTCTTTCATTTCTATTATTCCATTCTATATCTTATATCCTACTTCATATATATGGTAGAAAACATATTGGAATCTTCTTATATTAATCTGTTAATCTTTATTAGGAATATAATATCTGATTTTATTTGATTATAAATTTTCTCTTTGCTAATATTGAGGTTTCCTATGATTTAAAACTTCCTAAATATTTGCAACAATCACTTTTAGTAAGGTGTTTTTTTTTAATTTATCATAAAATATTATCTCTACAGACCTTACTGCAATTATAAATGTTATTGAATGAAAGGTCATGGCTAATCAGTGGTGAACCCTCTAGCGGTTTCCTAAATTAATCTCCAGGCCGCTTTCTGCTACGTATTATATGCAAAAATAAACACATTTCTAAAAATATTATCATTACAAATTGTATGTATTTATGGCAATTGAATTTATAAATGTAATGTCTAAAGATTATTTACTTTCAAAGATATGGATTTATTAACAAATTGTACATGGTGTCATTGATAAAAAAAAGTAAACCTAAAACACGATCATATATCAGGACGTTGCAAAATTAATGACTTAGTCTAAACTGACAGATATCAATAGAAAAAAAAGACAATTATGGCCGATGATGAACATTTTGAACCTGGTTGAGAAAATCCAAAATATAAACTTCGATCCTAAGCGTGTATTTGTATCTAATTCTTACCTTCTCAGTATAGGGTTGAATATCTTTCAATGAAGGTTGACCTCCGTATGCTAAATGATGATGACTATTCCAATTTGAGCCGGCTTCTATTTATTTTATATTGATTGATTGATTATACAATTTTGATAATAACTCATAATCATGATTACAGTTCGTTAAAAGGTTAAAAGGCCTCGTGCAATTAATTATTAAATTTTATAATAGCCACTAAATATCGACAAAGAGACATTTTATTAGGGGGGGGGGAAATTTCGTCTTATATAGACTGGTCAGTCCCAAGGAAATGAAAAATCGAACACAAAGATGAGAATATGAATAAATAAATAAGAAATCAACAATAAAGTATTAGAGTTGATACATAGCAACCAACTAGTTCATTGTAGTCGTTTTTCTTTTTATTTTAACGATATTTTAAGCTCAATGAATGAGCTGTAGAGCTGATATTACAAGTGAACAAAGCTCTTTTCTGACAATATTTATGGTAACAAATTTTATATTTGACTTTATACGTATATATAGGAAGGCAAAATTGCTAATATTCTGATTAATATTTATGACAGGGACCAATAGGATAAAGATATATCTTGATACGATATAAAAGCTGTTGTTTTAAGTATTCATATTCAGGGGACTGAGAATAAAATAAAGAAAATACAATAGAGTCGTATACTGTTTTTTTTTTCTGGTATTGGTTAACTCCACGCTATAACAACTAAAATAAATTTGCCAGAGCCGCTTTAAACAGGATTGTCTTACTTATATTACTTCTGAGGATGGAATCCGATAGGAAGGTGTTACCAGAGATTTTGAAACTTTATACTAACTTATCTCCAAAAATATTGATCCATTTTATATACAGGGTGTACCAGGTAATTTGGGAATTTCAACAATGGTATTTTAACTGAAATATTTTGCAAGTAAAAATTAAAATATCCGAATGAAATTTGACACAGTAGTAGATAAAAGGATATAGTTTTTATTTATTCAATGTAGTTTCCATTATTAGCTACAACAGTCTCGAGGCGAGTGCGGAATGAAGCACAGGCCTTGGCGACGATGACCTTGTCCATTTGGGTCATCACTGTGTGAACTGCTTTCTTGAGAGACTGGATGGTGGTATGAGGAGCTTTGTTGACATCTCTCTCAACAACGCCCCATACATAGTAGTCGAGGGGATTGCAATCTGGAGAATTAGGGGGCCAAATATCAGGACCCCAGTGACTAGGGACGTTAAGTGTCAGCCACGATTGTGTCTTTTTTTGCCTTATGGGCTGGAGCTGAGTCCTGTTGGAAGACATACTTCCTTCCTGCGGCCACCAGGTCCATCCAAGGCTTCACAACGGTCTCCAGAACATTGATGTAGGTGTCAGCGTTCATCCTAAGGCCCTTCTCAAAGAAATGGGGAGGCATTACATCACCTTCACTGCTGATAACGCCAAGGACCATTACGGAGGCAGGAAATTTCGTGTGCATCACGACAGGTATCTCTGAGGGGTCTTTACAGATCCAGCGATCATTCCTGGGATTTACCTTTTGGTCCACGTCAAAGTTCTTTTCGTCAGAAAAGAACCTTAGCATGCCAAAAGAGTCGTGTTTCAGGTTGTTGAGGAGGGCAGCAGCCTTTCCTTTTCTGTTATTCTTCATATTATCAGTCAGCAACTGACCTTTCCGAAGGGCATAAGACTTGAGACCAAGGTCCTCATGGATAGTTCTGACAATTGTCATAGAGCCAACGTCCATTTTCTTGGCTATGGCCCTCATGCTCTTCCCAGGGTTTCCATCAATATTCTCCTTGACATTTTTGACAATTTCTTCGCCTCTTACCCTGTCCGATCGACGCGAGTGCTTTTTCCTTGTAGCTATCCCCTCTTTGTTACTGTCGGCCTCATCAAACTGCTTCTTGACACGATAAATAGTGGTTTTGGGCAACTTAAGAAAATTCACTATCTCTTTGGGGCTCCTTCCGGCGCGCAGAGCAACGATGATGGCAGCTCGATTTTCAAATTCTCGGTTACTCTTCATCACTACACTGCGCACACATGTACTGTTGCATTTTACATGAATATGGCTACGTAATGAAAAAAAAACAAGTTTTTAATCTCAAATAGTTTTTGTTTTATGGACTGTCAAAGTTAGTCCCAATTTACCTGGTACACCCTGTAGTAAAATGAAATTACGGATTTTCAATGGTGAATCTATTCAGCATAACTAATGAAAAGGACCTGCAATTGTATACATTTACCCTATACACTTGGTTCAAAAACATAGCTTTATCGTTTAAATAAAAATACAACAAAGATAATTTTATTGAGCAAACATAATTTGACAATACATACGCTATCTGTTCATAACTTTTTCAACGTATAGAATAGACTAAGCATTGTTTATTTTGCTTGAATATATTTCTGTTGATGATTTTATGCTGCCCTTACGTCAGTAGATAGAATTTTCTAATCGATAATTTAATAATCAGTTGATTTTAAATATGTCTTAATTACGCTTCTTTTATAGCAAAAATAAATATGGTATATATATTTGTAAATTGTTTATCGCGAATTAAAAATTATCGCCTGTGACACATTAGATCTATAAACACAACAATTAAATTGACTGAGGGTAGTTCTAAAAATAAAGTAATCGTTAGGTGTTAATTAATAGTTGATTAATAAAACTATAGCTTATCAATATTGTTACATCATGATTAATGGCGTATTTCTTATATTAGTTTTAATATATTTGAAATTTAAATTATATATTTATTTATTTTTATATAAAATATTCTATGATATTTATTTAAAACAGATTATTAATTTATCATCATTTGTATTTAGGTACACTGTGACTTCACTGCTCTCTTTGATGTGAGAAAATAAATAAAGGATTCTGGTGGCTACTTAAAGAAGACTTATCTCGTTATTCCCTTTTATAAATTTCTAGGATGGTTGAAACACGCTCTGGTAAGATGCAGGACCCAGCACAGGAGAGAATCCAGGCTGAAGAGTCTGCCAAACCGCAACCTGGTGCAACAATTGGTAGAGATGCTAGTTCCGACCCAGTTTTCCTGAATCCCAACATCGACATCCCCAAGTATGATGGAACGGAAGACCCTCGCCCATGGATTGAATCTCTTGAAGAAATTGGCTTCTTGTACCATTGGGCAGACTACATTATCTCTCGTTATGCCGCCATGAACATGACGGGAAGCGCTAAAACCTGGTTGAATTTACACAAAGCTAGTTTCACGAGCTGGGAAAATATTAAAATCCGCCTCATTCAGGATTTTTCTTTGGACGCGAATAAAGAAGAACTTAGAATGAAGCTCAACAGAATGCAACACTGGAATGAACCAGCAATCAGGTTCGCGGAAGACATTCTAGTGTTGTGCAACAAGGTTGACCCCGCAATGGAAGAAGAAACAAAAATTGAACATGTTATTGGAGGACTGAAAAAAGAGTACTCATTCGCGCTCTACCTGAACCCTCCTAAAACGACCGATGACCTTCTTGTCGTGTGCAAGAAAATGGATTATTTTGAAAAGAAGTATCGGGAACGTGTGGAGAAATCCAGAAACCTATATAACGGTCCACGCTATTCTAGACCCCAACAACAATCGAGGTACGTGCCGCCGACTGCCGCACGAAACTACCAGACCACTTCCAGGCCCCAAGCCCCTGTTTCCAATAATTACAAGAACGACTCCCCTCCTACCCCCAGACAGTATCGAAACAACTTTCCCCAGCCCTCTACCCCTAGACGTCCTTATAATCCTAACTTTGTGCCGAAACCAAACCTTCAGAGAAACACTTACAATAAAAGCCAAGAAGTGAGCAAAAATAGGACGGAAGATGGAAGACCAATCTGCTTTAAATGTAACAAGCCAGGGCACGTGGCCCGTTATTGTAGGGTCAAGTTTATAAGAATCCTAGAAGAGGATCCAGCAGATACCCAAGAGAAGGTCGAAGAAAAATGCCAAATGAATGAAACATCAGAGAAATCAGGACCTCGGCTTTATGCTGATGTATGTCATAGCACACAGACAAATATTCCTACCCGGAATAGATATTCCGTGTTGGAAGATTTAAACTAAGCGTCGCGCCTGAATCTGTCAATCAAAGCAAGTCGACCATAAACGGAATCAAGAAGTTGGACCCTAAATACAAATTAAAAATTAATGTGGACAAGATAGGGACTTTTGAAGCTTTGGTTGATACAGGTGCTGACCTCTCAGTGGTCGACCTCAGAACGGCCCTCGATACAGGCCATGGTATAAGTAAACTCGCAAAAATTTGTGCAGGACCCGATGGAAAAAAATTGGACATGGTAGGAAGTATATTTTTAAATATAAAAATTGATGACGAAACATTATCACACAACTTTGTGATATTGAAAACGCATTTACGGACATTAATTCTTGGGAGAGATTTCCTTAAGAAAATGAACGCAAAAATAGATTGTAAGCAAGAAACTATAAAATATGATTTGACGAATAATCATGACGAAATCAATTTTGAAATGTTGAAAATAAAGAGTGCCAAGGATTCCATTGTACCGGAATGTTCCATGAAATTGATCAAGGCATTGGTAGAAACAGAGGATGGAGAATATATTATCGAAGAGAGCAGCAAAATGTTTCAAACAAATGGACTTCGTCTAGCAAGAAGCTTGATCAATGTTATAAATAGGGAAACACACATCTGGATAACTAATCCGTATCCTCGACCGTTAAAAATAATGAAAAACCAAACATTGGCTTTTGGAAGTAGTCCAGCGAAAATAAATGTGAGTCGAGAAAGAGAGGTAGAAAAGAACGAAGAACCTAGATTCCAAATAAACGAAAATCTTTCACCAAAGGAACAGAAGGAGTTAAAACAAGTTTTAGAAAGGTATGGAGATCTTTTTTCATCGAGATTAGGGAGAACCAATTTGGCAAAACATCGGATAGACACAGAAGACGCGAAGCCAATTAAACACAAGCCTTACCGGGTAAGTGCTAAAGAACGAGATATTATAAAAGAGCAAATTGACGAGATGCTTACAGAAGGCATAATTAGGCCATCTTCTAGCCCCTGGTCTTTTCCAGTAATATTGGTCAAGAAGCGAGATGGTAAATACAGATTTTGTGTGGACTACAGAAAACTGAATAATGTGACGGTAAAAGATGTCTATCCGATCCCTAGAATAGACGAAGTTATGGATACTCTCCAAGGATCTACACACTTCTCAGCAATAGACCTCAGATCTGGATATTGGCAAGTTGAAGTCGAAGAAAGAGACAAAGAGAAAACAGCTTTCACTACAGCGCATGGATTATATGAATTCAACGTGATGCCTTTTGGACTTTGTAACGCGCCTGCTACCTTTGAGAGAAATATGGAGAATATGCTTGGAAATCTGAGATGGCAAATTTGTTTGTGTTATCTGGATGATGTTATCATATATAGCCCGGATTTTCCAACGCACCTCAAAAGACTTGAAGCTGTTTTTAGATGTTTTCGTGAATCTAATTTAAGGTTAAACGACGAAAAATGCCGATTTGCTTTTGAAGAATTGGAGATTCTCGGCTATATAACGAGCAAACATGGTATAAAACCCGCGGAACATAACATCAAAGCTGTCAGAAATTTTCCTCGGCCCAAAAAGGTCAAAGAAGTACAATCCTTTTTGGGAATGTGTTCATATTATAGAAAATTTATCAAAGACTTTTCAAAAATTGCTGACCCTTTGACCAACCTTATAAAAAAAAGTGTATCATTTACCTGGACAGAAAGACAAGAGGAAGCGTTTCAAACCCTAAAAACAGCACTATTAAGTCCACCAATTTTAGGTCACTTCAATCCAAATGCACCTACTTATGTTCATACTGATGCGTCCAACATCGGCATAGGTGCAACACTTGTCCAAGACATCGGTGGTGAAGAGAAGGTGATCTCATATTTGAGTCGTACCCTAAGTAAAGCGGAGCAAAATTATTCAACCACTGAAAAAGAATGTCTGGCCGTTGTCTGGTCAATGTCAAAATTACGACCCTACCTTTATGGAAGACACTTTAAAATAGTAACAGACCATCACGCCTTATGCTGGCTCAAAAACTTGAAGGATCCAACAGGTCGATTGGCAAGATGGGCATTGAAAATTCAAGAATATGACTTCGATATAATACATAAATCGGGAAAGAAGCATCTGGACGCCGATGGCTTATCTAGGGGGCCCTTACCAGAAACTGATTGGGATGAGGATTTTGAAAGGCTATTTTTAAATCAAATAACAGACGAAGAGGATAAATTTATCGAAAGTGTTAAGAAAAACCTTAATGGAAGCAGGCGATCAATTGCGCAAAACTTTAAAGAAGAAGATGGATGCCTCTTTAAGAAAAACCCGAACCCTGAAGGCAGGGCGTGGTTGCTTGTGGTTCCATAGAATAAAAAGAGAGAAATTATGAAAGAATATCACAATCATATGTCGAATGGCCATCTGGGCGTCGCCAGAACCATGTACCGAATAAAGAGTAAATACTTTTGGCCATCCATGCTAAAGGATGTCTCAGAATTCGTTAAGACGTGTCACCTTTGCCAAAGTAGGAAAGGCTCAAACCAATTACCTTCTGGACTACTACAGCCCATCCCCCCAGCCAACTTTCCTTTCGAAAGAATTGGAATTGACTTTGTTGGTCCACTACCATCTACGAAAAACAGGAAAAAATGGATAATCGTGCTGTCGGACTACTACACTAGATATGCAGAAACAAGAGCAGTCTCGGAAGCAACAGTGAAAGAAGTTTCTAAATTTCTAGTAGAGGATATTTTTCTTCGGCACGGAGCCCCACAATATCTTATTAGTGACAGAGGCTCTCAATTTACCAGTAATTTAATGAAAGAGGTGATGAAAACGTGCAAGATTAAACATTGCTTCACAACGAGCTATCATCCCCAGACTAATGGATTGACAGAGCGGTTAAATAGAACATTGATCAATATGCTCAGTATGTATGTGAACACTGATCAGAAAAATTGGGACGAAATACTCCCATTCATCACTCACGCTTACAATACTACAATTCAGGAAACCACAGGATATTCTCCCTTTTTCCTGATGTTTGGAAGAGAACCCACGTCTCTTTTGGACGACAGGAATATCTCGGTGGACATTGACAAAGATGATTATGATGAATACATAAAACATCACTTAGACAAAATAAACAGAACAAGAAAATTAGTTATTAACAACACAATAAAGACTCAAGAAAGAATGAAAAAGAACTATGACAAGAAACACATGGAAAGAAGCTACGAACCAGGAGAATTAGTAGCAGTTTGGACACCAATTAGGAAAATAGGAAAGTGTGAGAAACTACTGAGAAAATATTTTGGCCCATATAGAATATTAAAGAAGCTGTCCAACGTAAATTACTTAATTGAACCAAAAGATAATCCTGGCCAAGACCCATTGATTGTCCATGTCTCAAGAATCAAACCCTATTTTGAAAGAATTGATGAGGTCAATCACGAGGACGTGACGACCTCTGGAGAGGGGGAAGTGTTACATCATGATTAATGGCGTATTTCTTATATTAGTTTTAATATATTTGAAATTTAAATTATATATTTATTTATTTTTATATAAAATATTCTATGATATTTATTTAAAACAGATTATTAATTTATCATCATTTGTATTTAGGTACACTGTGACTTCACTGCTCTCTTTGATGTGAGAAAATAAATAAAGGATTCTGGTGGCTACTTAAAGAAGACTTATCTCGTTATTCCCTTTTATAAATTTCTAGGATGGTTGAAACACGCTCTGGTAAGATGCAGGACCCAGCACAGGAGAGAATCCAGGCTGAAGAGTCTGCCAAACCGCAACCTGGTGCAACAATATGAATGTTTATTCAATGCTATTTTTAAAAAAAATATGTTTATTGTATTTTTTTTAGATGTAGAGTATGCTTCAATATTGCCACAGTTTTATATGATTCGAATCAGATTGCATATTTTGAACATTAAAATATAAAAGGTATATGCTTACCGTCCACATTAGCATTTTAAACGACAGAGAGCCAAATGGTGAACTAAATAAACTGAAGGTTGATTTAGGTTTGTTTGATAATATATGGCCAACACATTTCTTGACAAATCAAGAAAGCCGACTTATTCTGTTATTCATATTAAAGATAATTCGGCCAGTAAATCTTCTATTATCTCGACGTTTCGACAAAAATATTTTGTCCTTGTCAGGAGCGAACAAAAATTGAAACATTTGGCAAAGCGTTAAAACGTTAAGGCGTTAACGTTTTGCCAAATGTTTTAATTTTTGTTCGCTCCTAACGAGGACAAAATATTTTGTCGAAACGTCGAGAAAACAAAAAGATTGACTGGCCGAATTATCTTTAATTCGAAGAACTATGAATGCCGGCCAGGGGCAGCCTCTATCTTTATGATAACTTATTACATGTTTAAGGCAGTTGGCCCTTGTCTCAATGGCGCATATTGTAACCTAACGATCTAATATAATTAGGTTCAAAATCTTTCAGAGAAATAATGGGTTGTTGAGGCTAAATTTACGAATTACACCAAAATAGTGAAAACAAATTAAAAGGGCAATTGTTGACATAAAAATAAAAAAGGAATATACCGATTGTTCACATGAGCCTTTTTCTCATATAAAAATGTATGAAGAATTTGATTTATTAGTAATTGATTTACACTTATTAACAAAACTTAAGGAATTGGAACGCCTTTGATGTTTCCGCTCGTCTGTTTATTTAAGGAGACAATGGCAATTTTGTTGACACTTGGTTATCTCGAGTGTCTTCAATAAAGGTCACTGTGTATCAAATATCTTTGAGTTATTGTCTGAATCCCGATTTACATGCATAAAGGTACAAATACTTTGAGTTTTGTCTATGAGTTTACAAATATTAATATATTTGACTAAACACACATAGGTTGCTCTCATATATAAGTACAGCAAGTGAGAGACAAAATTTATAAATAATTATTTATCACACACATATATATATATATATATATATATATATTGAAACCTTAATATCTCACCTATAAACCTCCAGTGGTGTTCTGGTGTGGAACTAACACCTACCCACATTTTCTCATGTCCAGCAATGGCCGCAGTCTTGCAGAACATTGATATGGACCCAGAGCAGCAGCTTTACACACCCAAGATAGAGGACATTGTGACTGCTATGATAGAGATGTATGGATACATATGTAGCTATTCATTTGACACGACAACAACAATAACAACAAACCTCCAGTAAAACCTCGATAAAATGATCCGGATATATAATGAGGCTTCTCTTTTAAAACAATTTAAAATAATGAACCGTAGCTATAGTTAGTATATTGGTATTCGACAAAGCGAGTTTTTCTGTATTTGTATATTGATGAATACATTTCTAAAATATAATTATTGATTAGATATAAATAGTAGTTAAAATTATTATTCTATATTATAGTTATATATATATATATATATATATACTCATACATAATATAAAAATAAATAATAAACCTTACAATATATATATTACATACACTAAAAAGTATTTAAAAGTTTAAAGCTTGTTTGAATAACAAAATAACGATAAAAATTTAACACAAAAAAATTCTCAAAAGAATATAACACCAAGAAAAAAATGAAGAAAACAAAAGAATCACAAAAAGGCGATTTTGGAAAGTTTTAAAAATAAAATTGGTGGAAAAGAATAATAAAGCATTTACGAATTATTAAATTTAAGGAGGTTGCCGCACTGAATTCTAAAAGGAATCTGTGTGTTGGGGAAATATGATCGAGAAAATCAAATCAGCTAAGTTTGTCGAGTTAAAATGCTATCAGGTGTAGGAGTTAATTGAGTGGGAGATAATTGAAGAAATACGATTCTTCCTTCTCCATTACTTTCTGGTAGAGTAGCTCAAGAAAATATCCGGATACACTGCTAGCTAGTATCGTCTGATTGAAATTTAAAACAACCGTTTGATTATATATATACATTTGTTTGTTTGTTATACAAAAATTACCCTTTCAAATTCGTAATTTGGTAATTATTTTGATTTAAAGAATGTAAATAGAATTGTCTAACTTATTAAAAAAATATCAATTGAATTTTAATTTGTTTGTTAGTATGTATTGTAATATACCTTGTAATTTGTATAATTTCTAATTTGTATAATGTTAATTATTGTTTTGCATACTTTTGTTTGGCTGTAATTTGAGGTAATATAGATATAAAAGAGAAAGTGGATGGAAAAGAGTTGTAAAAATTTAAAAGCTGAGTTTTATGTATGTGTTTTCAAAAGAATAAAGTTGAATATTCAATGTTATTTTTATTTTTTAATATGGTGAGAAAAAGGTAAATCTAACATGTATAACTGTAAATTTTGATTTATTATATCAATATTTTATTATATGTTATGAAATATTAATATATTCGCCGTCTTTTTACTTGGTAATATAATTGATTGGTGAAAGTTAATTATTTGAAATTCATATTTTTCAATCGAAAGCACTGCTATGGAATGAATGAAGAGATACAGGTATTTTGATATTAAACTTATCGGTTTTATGTATGGATTTAGGATAAATGTCAGTAATTTCATATCATATAGAATATATTTAATAAAAATATATTTGTGGCCTTCAATATAAGAAATATGATTACACGAATATCGTATATATGTATAATTATATTTTATGTAATAAGTTCAAAACTTTTAACCACATGTTTCATTTTTTCGAATGATGTTTTTCCATCGTAAAGATAGAGGCTGCCTGGCCGGCATTCATAGCTCTTCAAATTAAAGATACTTCGGCCAGTAAATACTTTTATTAACCCGACTTTTCGACAAAATCGTTTGTCCTCGTATGGAGCGAACAAAAATTAAAACTTGGGCAAAACGTAAAAAATTATTATAACTTTGAATATTCTGAATGCTTTATCCTGAATTGTCAAATTGATGCTGTAAGAAATTTATTGATTATATACTGTGCATATTACTCAGAAAATACTTTGAAACAATAATTTATGCATTTAATGAAGAAGAATTAACCTTTCAGCAAATAAATATCAATATATAAATAAGAAAAATAATAGAGAAGATATGGTGGTTCAAATAAATCAATAAACCTTAACAATAAGACTTGCTCTAATGATAATTACAGACGACAATGCACTCTCTATACGAATAAATGTCAACTAAACGTTTATTCAATATTATTACATACTATTTATGCATATAATAAGTGAATATATTCCATTTATTGAATGTGTCATAATATAATAAGTCTATTTTATAATATCTATGCACCAATTGCAATCACGATTCCACAATGCCTCTGGAAGAATATTATGAGAGGGTAATTGTTTTGTGTTGTTTTGTTATGTACTAATGGATGCCATAACCTAAATGCATTGTATAGATTTAATTTATAATTAATATAACAATAGTTAGCATTTTCGATTCATTCCTTGGTCCCTATAGGCGCATATTTCGTAGAGTTGATTGAATAAATGCTTTGTGTTCAATATATTCATTCAAATGTTTGATAGCTATTTATAACATGCGTACAATTCTCCAGTTAACACACTATATAATATTTAATATAAGAATTATATGACATTCATTAAATAAAAAATTCTCTCAGATAACATTCGGTTTATTAATAAAGAAATGACACGGTTTTTTTTATTCTTACGAAAGTATAATACATATTCATCCCTGTACCTTTACGATTTAATAAAATTAACAAGCAATCTAGGGCCAGGTTTCTTCAACTAATTTTTATTTCTCTAGCTTTCGGGGGGAGCAGCATGCTCTACGACAGGAAGGAGTTAGATAAATAATAAATATAAAAAAGCCTAGCCCTAGATTTATAGCTGATTTTGTTAAATTATAAAGGTATATGCTGATAAATCAGGATTATTTTGGCATACTAATAGCGAAATCAACCTAAATTTAAAAAGAAAATTAATATTTCTGCTTAATATTTATTATTATAATAACTTATTCATTTATACTTTAAAGTATATTTTGTTAGAGTGATTTAATATAAAATATATAAAAAATATATATACTTATGTATAAAATACCCCTTTCAACGAATATTTATTAACATCTTTTTAATGAGAGAGTAATTCTCTTTTCTTAAATAAACAAACTTTTTTGAAGTTGTAAAGGAATCTTGAAAATAAAGGTTTGATATAGGTCAACCACATGTAATTGCTAATCACGGAACGACATTGTTTTAAACGCCTAAATATGATTGTTGCTTAACACATGCTCAGCTTTAGACAGGTTTTACATAACTCTTATGGATGAATACTAAATATGATTACGTAATAGAGAGAATATAACTTTTGAAATCGTATATGATAGAAAGCAGATTGTGTAATACTAATGAATCAGTTCAATTTAAATCTTTGCTTATATTCTAAAATAAAAGCTAGGATTGTATTTCAAGAATCAATCAAATTTTGGTTAAGGAATAATCTGAAATAGCAATATATGTTTGAGTCAAAAGGCGATTTAATGAATATCTTTAGATGGAAAAATGCGTAATTTTTCACAAGAATTTGTGAATTAAGTTTTATTTTGCAATAAAATGATAAATTGGAGCAATCCCTCGATATATATGTAGGAAAAATGTTTGTTTTTCTTTAAAAGATCCAGGTACGTCCTTTTTTATATAAGATATACATTAAATCAAAAAAGGTATATATTTACCACGTTCACGAGAATTTTTAAATTACAGAGCGCCATCTAGTGGAACAGAAATAACTAAACGTTGATTTCGCCTGTTGCCTGATATTTGGCCAACCCATTTTCTTGATAAATCAAGAAAGGTCACCACGATAATGGAAATTTACGATAAGAAAATAGGTTGGCCAAGTATCAGGGAACAGGCTATATCAACGTTTAGTTGATTTCTGTTCCACTAGATGGCGCTCTGCTATCTAAAGGTTTATGTGAACGTGGTCAGGATATGCCTTTTCCGATTCAAATAACAAACACCCGGCATTTTTATTATTTATTTTTTTGTCACATAAGCTATATATGTGTCAATACTATTGAGGTTGATCACAGAAATTTAAATTAATATTAAATAAAATGCGTGTATTTTTACCAGCTTCCAAATCTATATAAGTAAAATTAGTCTTCTAATTAATTATTAAATAATTTTCTAACTATTTATACATTTAATATAGTTGCTTTATTATATTGTAGCGTAGAAACAAAGCCTTGAAATATCCTAAGATGTAAAATAAATTATTGATGACGTCACAGCGACGAGTCGACAATTATTAACAAGTCAGCCAAACTATCTACAGCTAGGGAATCTTAAGCAAGCAAGCAAATAAATATTTTAAAGATGATTTCACAAATACAGAGTAATATATATTTTATAATATGTTGTATATTTTCATTGAATAATATTAATTTAAATAATAAAATATTTCTTCGCCACAATATAAAGATCTAAATGAATTTTTTTTTTCTACCCCACCTAAATAACGGAGGCATCAAAACGATATTTAACATTTAGAGGTATCTGAAAATAAATATGCTATTCAAGTTTTATACATATTATCCCAATAAGGAATTAATTAATACAGTAGAACTTGGATAAATCAAACGATTTTAATTTGAATATTTATCTTGGTCTCTAGAATTTCTTATAAATAAAATTTACGTTTTTAATTCGAATTTTCGGATAATTCGAATTTTGTTTTGGTCCCTTGGGCTTCGAATTAACCAGGTTCGACTGTATTGTGTTCGATAAAATGATGAAGTTAATGATAATTAATTAATGATTACCTATATCATCATGATTAATAACAAGCGAAGTAATTATAGAATAATTTAAAAAAATTGTTAATATAATATTCTTTGAAGAAGAAATGCAGGCAGGCAGAACCAAGGCATATAATTTATGCTAAAGCGATATATTTCTTTATTTTTAAATGCATGTATTATGTATATTTCTTAATTTAATGTGTTTTATAATGGAATTGTTACCATCTAGATACATAAATTCTAATTATACTTTCGAATATTTTAACACATTTACTCGCTTATAAATTCTAACACGATTTGAGTTTTAAACAATTAAATACATAATTTTCATAGAAGATCCATTTAAAATATTCTACATGTACTATAAAATTTAAGTAAAGGTAAATATCGTAAGCTTTTTAAATAGAATTTTTGTCTGAAAATATTCAAATATCAAATTAGAGTATTTAAAATGCGAAATAAAGTGTGTGTAAGTAATAATTTTATATCTTTTATCTAAATGTTATAATTCTAACTTAAATATATTAGTGTTTTAATATAAAATTTATATAGAAACTTTTCTTCTATATTTATATATAAGAAAGAAAGAGAGAGAGAGAGTCAATATATATTTCTGTTCTGCCGTAAGTAAATATTGATTTAAAAAGGAAAGGTATATTGCCCATTTATTTAGAAAGTTTGTAAAGGCGTTTAAAAAAGAGAAGAAGAGACGGGAGAAAATAAAAGGATGAAAATAAAAGAAAAATCACTGGTATTAATGGCACTCTCCAAGTAGATATATACTGTCAGTTTCTAATGGAGTTTAGGGCAAACATAGGCTCCATGGATATTTTTGCTTCACTTGCCAGTGACTGGGTATTCAAGTTTTTCGCTTCCAAAGAAGGAGGCTGTATTTTTCAAGGTGGAATAGATAGCCCTGACAATTTATTGAAGTCCTAGTTTTCTGAGAAATTAACTGAAGTCTTCAATTGTAGCCTTTCTCTTCAAATACCTATCATTTTGTTATCATAATAAAATGTTGCGCTAAGGATTTTCTTTTTTGTTTTTATCAATAAAATTATCTCTTTTAGTTTTTATATAGAGGATTGTTTTGACTTTTTCTGAGAAAAAGGTTAAATGAATTGTCTGTGTGTGGATCAATCATTCGAAGTTTATCGTATGCTTTGATAAATATATATTTGTGTACTATTTTATATTATATAGCAGAAATTGATAATATAATCTGAATAATGCGACAATCATCAATATATATTCGCATAAATTCAAAATTTAATTTTTACTGAAATATCCGTGTGTTAAAAATAATGTCAGATTTTATGTAGAGAAAGCGGGCTATGTCACTATATCCATTACGTTATATGGTTTGACAGCACCTAGTCGAACTAAATTCTATTTGAATTACCTTTTTTTCCTTCATCCTCTTGTGTGTTCTTTAATACCAGAGATACATCGATTGTGTGATAATTTGAATAATAATACATTTTATTTATACACACAACTACATTTAGATCACATTGCGCCCGAGTTGATGAAATTCAACTTTATACCATTGAAGTAAAGAAAATTGATCAATTCAAGTTTATTTTATTCTTATTGTACATATTGCCAGACTCTTCTTTCTTTTGTGCACAGTACTTTTTTCTCGTTTATTTTCCTCTTTCTCATTGTTAACATCATATGACTATTCTATTCACGGCCTAATATTATTGTATATATATATATACAAATGTAATGTCATACATGTATGACAGCGCAAATGTCCCTAGGGGGACATAGCGCTTTAAATTGAAATAAAATTAAAATGATCAATTTAAGTTAATTCGAAACAGGCTCTTCCTCTTTGTCTTCATAATTTTAAGTTCTATTCCAATTACAGAGCTAAATTAACTATATGATAATGTGAATAATATTGATCTTTATTCATGTAGAAAGCTACATATAGATCACATTGCACTCAAAACGAGATTCCTTTCAACTTTATACAATTGGAAGCAAGATGAGTGAGAAATTCAAGTTGTTCGAACCACCTCACTATTGAATCCTATGAGAATTAAAGATTTTAGCATGCATTGATACTTATTTATCCGGTAAAAGTTTCCAGTACATTTATGCCTGTTGTATGTGATGAGAAACTCTGATTTTGCTTGCTGCCTTTTCAGGGATATGTAAAATGGATTTGTGACATAATCCCCAAAGACCAAATCTCGACGGGGGGGGAAATACTTACAGGTCAGAATCCTTAAAGGAACACACACGATATCCCGATAAGCCAAATCCCAGACATAGATAAATTCCAACAAAATTAATCAATACGATTTCATATATTAAATATATATATCAAATTTCGTTCGTTTAAAAACAAATCACTTTATTTTTATAGATATTCGAATTATAAAACCGACCCGCAATTTTATTTTTGTCTTTGAATGACATTTTTCTTATCCATTTTCTATTTTAATTGTCAGAATTTCGGTCTATCGAGATTTCAGCTGTCAGGAATTTGAACCGTAGCCTAATACCATAAAGAAACACATAATACAAGATATTTAGTATATATCCTTCGCACTAGACTTAACCAGAGATTTCCAAATTATCCGTAGTGAACAATACCTTCGAATATTTATAGGCTAAAACCTCTTGAAATCATCTCATCTTATTAGAACGTATCTTTTTTAGATCTTATTTCTGTGAATCAGAATATAAAAACGCCTTTCTCTATTAAATACAAATCCTAGTACACGTGGTACAGGCCATGATCATCACAGTGGGTACATGTTAGCGACTACTTTAAATGTAAGTGCACCACATATCTACACATATGAAAATCAGTTCGACTTTTCACTTACAAAAATTGTCAGAGCCCCGTTTGGTTACTCGCATTCGCTGGTGAGCTGGACCTTTGCAAGAATTAGGAGTCATTGAAGCAGTTTTTTATTATAAAAAAGTTCCCAATACGGGATTCGATCCCAGTTCGTAGCGGTCGGAAACCAAAGGTTTAGATCATCCTTCCACCGACCTCCATAAAATACAAGTGTATTAATTATTTGGACACAGGGAACAAAGAAACACATATTAAAATATTATTTTGAAAATAGAGCAATTCATAAATAAATCTTCAAATAAAAAGGCATATATTGGATCAAAATATCAGTAATTTTACCAATATTTCAGTAGGCTGAACGCCAACCTTTAAAAAGGCATTATAACATTTTAATGTGTTGATGTTATAATAACTTGATAAAGTTGGCGTTCAGCCAACTGAAATATTGGTTTAAATTAATGATATTTTGATCCGAAATATACCCATATTTATATTTTTTAAGAGAAAAAAAGCAAAAAACAAATATTTTATATTAGTTAAATATAATGTGAATGATGAATATTTTCTTGTAAGAAAAAAAGCTTCAATTGAAGGATAGAAGAATTGAGGAGTAATCATCTTTTTTTTAGGAGAAGCTATGATGAATTGAGGCGCAGGTTACCTTGACACCTATAGCTGGGCTAACTAGGCATAGGAGAGAGGCGAGGAATTCCTAAATTATATTTTCTGGTTTGGACATCTTCCCATTTTATTTTCACCAAATCGGAATTGCAGATTTTCCAGTGTCATCTACAACACCGCCATATTCGCCCAATTGCCTTTTTCCCTAAAGTGATTTGTTTATATTTTATATGGATGCAGACGCTTTTAAAGTTATATATATATTTTTTAGAATTGTTTTTAAATAAATTGATTTATTTTTTATATTATTTATATATATAACGCTTTTGTGATTTGTTGGATTTCATATATATATTCAAAGAAAATATTACTTTTTATTTAAATATGTTAAAATTTTACACAAATAAATTTACTGGCAATGCGTTTCTTTTAAATATCATCAAATATTATATCTACAGACCTTACTGCAATGATATGCACTGATCATTGCAGTAAGGTCTGTAGAGATAATATTTGATGATATTTAAAAGAAACGCATTGCCAGTAAATTTATTTGTGTAAAATTTTACCGATAGATGGCAATAAAATTTAATTTAAATATGTAAAACTATGAATACAATTGAATATATTTTATTGTTTCTCAGATAGAGATAATCAAATTTCAACGTTAAACTTATTTTCAACGTATAACTGTTTTTAATGTAGAATTAAATCTATTGCCTTTTATTTTAATATTATAAATATTTAAAATTTACAATTATATTGATTATTCGATTCAAATGTTGTTTCGAAGAGAAATATCTGTGTAAATAAATACATTTATTTTAAATCTCTATTATTATAAAATATTCTTATAAAATTATATAACACTATTATATATATATAAGAAAATTTTTATGAAACATTTTATATCCGTTATTGTGAAAAAGAAGCACTTTTATTGAGATAAATTACAACATTTCTAAAAGGTTCAGTCACAAACAATGGCATTCTGGCACCTATAATTTATTGGTTTCAATTATATATCGTGTCCAATCATGCCGCAGATCTACAATAAACTCGAGGCCTTTTTCACGCAGAAGCAAAGAATATTGTTTTGATGTTAATTTGAATATTTCAAATAGAGATATATTCTTTTGAATATAGAGCCATCCATGACTAAATCTTTGAATAAAAAGGCATATATTGGTAAAAATAAATTATATTTTGATCCAATATATGCCTTTTTATTTAAAGAGATATATTTATTATATATCTTCTTTATTCATTATCAGATTCTGAAACAATTTCAAGGAGATATTAAATAGAGCGTTTTTTTTTCTGAATTTTGATATAGTAAATTATTGAAATCTTTTGTAGAAACGTGAAATATTTTAAGATATTGCGCAGTCTAACTAGGTATTCTATCTAGATATGTTGTATGTATATACTCACTAAAAAAATAAAGAAAATTGAGAAATTATAAACATAAAAAAGATATTCTGTGTATAATTTGGATGAACGCGATTAAGGTTTTCTTGAATATCAAACAGTATATAAATTCCAATAGGTTTTTAAATAGATAATTGTTCATTACTCTACTTGTTTATCAAAATAGGTGATATTTGATATACAAAAAAATGTATTTTTAATAAAGTATTACAAAAATGAAATCATTCTTCCTTTTAATTAAAATTTAAAAAAGTAAAATCGAAACGGGGGTTGTGTAGAAATTTATCCCTTTAATTTTATAATAAAATTGTAAGAAGATACATTTCTACATAAATATTTTCACTCTACTATGTTCACTAGTTTACCATTAATATTTTAAATATATAAAGTTAGGAAAGGAATTTTTAAATATATAATACTTTATATACTATATATATTTTTATATACTAAAAATATAAAACTTTTCAAAATAAAAATAATCGAGATCATAAATTGAAATCAGCGTTTTATTTCAAAAATATATAACTAAAATATATACAAAAATATTTTTAATTTTTGTTGTTGCAAAAATAATATTAAATTGATTAATATATTTTCATAAGTGAGAGATATACGAAAAATAAATAACCCAATGTAATATCACAAATAATTTATGAAAATTAATATATAACATATATTTAGTTAATAAATAAAAGTAAAAAAATAGCAGAAAAGAGATATTAGAAGCTACCACCAAATAATCAATAATTTATCAGTGAGTTTTGTTCGATGTTACAAACAACCCTGGTTGATTCAGTGTCCATTACCTTACCATTTGTCACCAGTATTGGTGTCGCAATTGTTGTCGTCTGGCATGTCATCTCTACAAGTGCCACGACAAATTTATCTTCTGCCCGCTAAAACACTTCATCTTCTGCGATCCTGTAAATAAGATATTTCCTACCCCAGCCTTAAAATATTATATCATATATCTTGTGGTGGGCACGTATATGATGGGTGTCCTGTTTTATTTTAGCAATTTATTCCACTGAAATAGCTTTTTTATTATGGAAGTTCATATGAATATATATATATATTTTTTTTTCGTGTTGAAGATAGAGCAATCTATAAATAGATATTTAATTAAAAAAGCATATATTGGATAGAATATTTTGATTAAATATATGCCTTTTTAATTAAATAAATAAATATGTATAATACCGTTTAAAAAATTTCAAAATTTATAAATTTGTTGTTTAATTTAATAATATGAGGTATGTTTTATATATAATGAATAAATAATTTATTATATATATATTATAAAATATTAAAAAGATAGTGGACATTGCTGCTGCTGTGATAGAGATGCACGGAAACATCTGAGGCTCTTCATTGGACACGACGACAACAACATAATATATTAATTATTTAGAGTATATAAAACACAAACATCCTATGTTTGAATTAGAAAAGAATTTTATAAATTTTGAAATCCTCTTAACAGTATTATACGATATAGAATTAACTTCCTGTTCTGACTCAATATTATATTCAAAATCTGAATTTCTTAATTTATTATATTCTACTTTACTCTTCTGTTCCAAAATTTAATACATAGCACCGATTTAAAATATTTTATTTCATGATAATTAATGTTAAAATAAGATTGAATTAAACATTTATAAATATAAAATAGTGTTGAATCTTTTCATATGAATAGGCCTTTTTATAAGTAATTGAATATGTAAGGCTTGATTTTCCAAATGTATATATCGTTTATAATTTCCAATATATTTATATTATCTATTTATATCATGTTTATACAGATTCCAATGCAATATCGCTAATATATTAGTTATTAATATATTATATGATCCGTATGTATGTATATATATATATATTTATGAATATTTATTAAAACTTTATTCCCTATATATTTTATTTATGATGATTATGGAATTTTTATTCTGTATATAGATAACCTTCTAAAATATATTTATTATTTTATGAATAAAATATGCATAATAGAGAGAATATATATATGTTTTATTATTACATTTGTGAACTTTATTAATACACGAAATTATAATTATAAATATATAATTGAATATTTATAATTATTGTATTTGTTAAAAGAGAACAATCCTATCTATTTATAAAATGCCTATATGAACAAAGCTAAATATTTTGGATATATCTTGGTTACAATCAGATATCTCGCCTATAGGTGATCCTATATTCTAAATAAATGTATTATATTAATTAATAAATCATGTTTTGAGTATAAACAAATTTAGAATATTACAGAAATATCTTGGTTTACATTAGAGATTTCTCCATAAAGGTAATTTATATATTCTCTAAATGTATTATATCGATTAATTTAACAAATGCTAAGTATATGTTGTAAAATAAATTTGCATATATATGAATATTGATTAATTAAAAATATTATTTGTGCCACAGAATAATACTAACGATCAACACACAACAAAATAATTATCATAATTCCTTTTTTTTTTGTGTATATTTATATATCATAATAAAGATTGTTTCTCAGTTCTTTTTCTATCTCTTGTGTTTTAGTTTTATATAGATCAACTTAAATAGGATTTCTATTCGTAACAGTATATACATACGATAACAGAAGACAATATCCAAATAAATAAACTTTACTGGATTTTTAGATAACAGCATTGTTACCATCTTAAGACAAGATAAAATATAACAAATGGTTGATATTGTTATCAACTGAATAAGATAAGAGTAGAAATAGAGATAAAAAAATAAAAGTAAACAAATAAATATCTATGAATCTTCAAATCCTAAAACAATAAACGGAATTTGTTTTTCAAAATGTGAATCGAGAAAAGGCGCTTAAAAAGCATATAAATCTGAATCAACACAATCTTATATGAAATATCATTCATAAAGATATAACTGGGTCTCAAATAAATAAATATTTTTAATAAATTGTTCCCACTTTGTCTTTCAATATTCCTGTTCTTTAATTTAATATCTAAAGCGAATATACCTCATGTAACATGTTTCGTATTTAGTTTATGTCAAATATTTTATCATTCTTTTATTTTTCTTCATAGTTAGGCAGTCGGTAACACTGTACTTTTTTTTTGTAATTTTGCATAACTTATTTTTTATATATTGTAGCGTAGAAATCAAGTTTTGGAATATCTTAAGATGTAAAAGTATTTATTGATGGCGTCAATACGACTAGTCGACCATTACCAAAAAAATAATCTACAGCTAGAGAATCTTGAACAAGCAAGAAAAGGAATATTTTTATGATGATTTTACAAATACAGAGTAATGTATATATATAGTCTCACACAAAATAAAAGGATTTAAAAGCGCGAATGTTTCTTTTATACATAATACAAACTTTTACTCTCCTTACTGCGATGAAAAAATATATTGGGAGGGCTTGGCTCATCAGTGGTGAACCCTCCCAGCGGTTTCGCCAATTTAATCCACCAGACCGCTTCTCAGAGCTTTAATACTGTATTGGATCATTCTGTGCCAAGCCCTCCCAATATATTTTTTCATCGCAGTAAGGACAGTAAAAGTTTGTATTATGTATAAAAGAAACATTCGCGCTTTCAAATCCTTTTATTTTGTGTGTATAGATGGCGCTTTATTGCTTTGTGTTAATATATATAGTCTGTAGAATATTTTCATTGAATAATTAAATTGAATAAAAAATTGAAATATATATTATTTCTTCACCACAATATTATGGTTAACCTTGTTAGAATTAAAATTAAATATTAAAACACAAAATATACATAATATACAGTTTTATAAATCGTTACACCTCTAAATATTATTAATTCAATTTTCATAATATTCGAAAGAGTTCTAGTAATTTATATTTTTGTGACTAATATTATATTCAATATAGAGCCTTAAAATCGAAACATTTTGTAGAAAATTAAGTTAACCATTTGAATAAATAATGACCTCATTTCACACACAACAAACACAAATGTACATAAATGTAGCAATTTGAGATCTCTTTTGTGCTTTTTTATAGATTTTGGAGACAAGGAATTAACTCGCTGGCCATTTGTTGGGGTTGTTAATGATGTGTTTCGGCCGGGGATATTGATGGGGCCCATTGATGGAAGTGATGGAGCAGTTACTTATGGTAGCAAACATTGGGTTTAGGTCGCTGAAAGCTGAAAACACACAGGATTCGGCATATCTCCTAAATTATTAAGAGTTACATAATAAAAGCCACTATGCTATTAGGTCGAAATTCCAAGAGAACTGAGTCGAAGAACTCGGCTTCTAAACAAATGGAATTTACACGTAGATGATCTCGCATGTTGATATCCACGCGCCTACTTTAAGATTTTCCTTAAGATCCACCTACCCACCTATCCTGGACAATCAGATGTCTTTGATGGAGTTTTACTGCTATTGTAAGGAGTATTTATTTTTCTTTGTTTTTAACGCTGTCCGATGTTTTAGTAAGAAATTTTGGAAACCTTATTTAACTAAATTTTAATAACTATATATTAAGATTGAATAGTGTTTCGATTACATACATTTACATATTTGAACATTAGTAAATGAATAATATTTTTCAAGATAATTTGTTGGTTGTAAGTTGATTCAGAAAAATATAATCGCATTTACCAATGATTTATTAAATCTCGTCATTTCAGTGACCTACTGTAAATATCTTCATGGGAATCATTTCCTTGAGAAACTCCGTCTTTGCGGGTCCCAAACCCGGATGAAAAAGGAGGAGGGGAAGCAGTAACAAGCTCACTAAAAACCTGGGCTCAGCTGGCCCGGCTGATAGTTCCCTGTAAGGGCTCCTAATCCAGGGATACATTATGAGCAGCGTTTGTACTCCATATTAGGAACGGCTGCACATGACGTCTGTTCCTCATGTCAGAGGCGGCCATTTCTTTTGGTGCTAAGTCGGCCTGCCACTGAGTAGTGCTCCCAGTCTTAATGACCAAGGCAGACGCAATCTACTTCACACAATCATGATGGTTGTCAAATCTCTTTTTCAAAAGTCTCAATCTTTACAAGCTTGACACCCTAATATGATTGAGTGGAGATAAGAAAGAAGAAGAAGATTTCCTTGAGTAGAGTGACAGCAGGTCATTGAAAAGTCGGGACTTAAATAAAGCATTGGTTGATGTGGCTATATATTTATCTTAATAATATTTTGATGTAGTTATTAATAATAATTCAAAATTATAAATAATATCAATATCAATTTGATTTAAGTACTTGAGATCGTGTGATATTTTGAGCAGAAACCATGTTATAAATAGAAGTATTCTGACCAGGTTGGATGAATATATTAGCAAGCATTATATAGCTATTATTAGAGTTTTTCGTGAAGGTTTCCCTATCCTATCAATAATTCAGTATTTCCATTTGTCATGATTCAAGTAAAAAACTGATCTTGTTTAACGTTGACGAAAAAATAGCTAATTGATTATACCCCGCTTTCTGATTGTTTCTTTTTGGTATTTTTTCTTTTACCTATTTTAATTTTGTGTTTATTTATCTTTATATATCAGAAGATTTCATTTTTAAAAACAATTAAATGTTTTAATAGCAACTTATATCAACTTTTAATAATAAACTATTCTCTCATTTCGAAGAAAAAAAAAAGGCTTATGGTGGAACGCAACCTATCTGTACAATTATTTTCTAAACGTTGATTTTTACTTAATTAAATTTCCCAAATATTTTTCATTTTCATTTTAATGATTGATTAATTAGAGAAAAATTCATTCATTTATCGCATTAAAATGTCGCAAAAACTATGAACCATCTATAGACGATTTTATGAAAAACCTCCCATTTTCAGGTTGGTTTTATGACTAAGTTAAGAATGTACGTTAATCTTTTTTAAATGCACTAAAAAGGAAAAATAAATCTATCTTCTGCCATTAAGCAATTAGATTAATATGAGTGAACATAAAAGCGGCGGGGAACAATCATATTGAGATAAGAAGTAAATATTCAGTAAACACTATTAAAAACGCTCATTATTTGTAAAATAATAAACCACATTAGGATTGAAATTCATGATGATCATCCTCCGACGCTTTTATTTTCACTCGTATACATCGAATTGCTCAATGGCAGAAATTTTTCTTTTTAGTGTATTTAAATAAAAGCTTTTTTTAAAGGTATTTTATTTATAAATTATTTAATACTTTATTTTCAACTTCTCGTCGAGCCGTTGTAGAGTTTTTCAAGGATACTTTACGCGCTGAATGCTTTACGCTTTTTCATATCAATTTATTCAGAATTTGAATCCAAGCAAGCATTGGCGAAGTAGTTTTATTTCAAAAAGGCAACCTCAGGTTGACGAGATATCCGAAATGAAGTATTTAAAAAATTGAAATAGAAAAATTGAATGAAAAAACGAAATTGAAATAGTTTTAATATTTTTAAATAAAATAGGCACATATGCCTATACCACTAACATGAGCAATCTTCATATAGCCGAGAACTATATAGTGGAACAGAAACCAACTCAACGTTGATTTAGTTTATTCCCTGATATTTGGCTAACCCATTTCTTGATGAATCAAGAATATCTAACAACGAACGTGTTTCGGGCTGTTGACCCTCGTCATCGTGGTGCGGGCTGTACCTCTGCGCCCAAAAATATTTTGGTCACAGAGGCATCTTGATAAATCAATAAATGGTATTCAAGGCCATATTTGCGTTAATAAGCTTAACATGTGAAAAAATAAAAAAAATGTCAGGTGTTGGTAATTAAAAAAAAAATGGATATCCTGACCATTAGTTAAGTAGCCTACCAGGAAAACCTACATCTATATTTAGGCCACATAGAATTGGTCTAACCATATAACCAGTTTAACAACTCTTTAGCAAATATGAATATTCTATGAAGTATATCTGGATCTGGTTGATTCAAAACCCGTACTGGACTGAAAAGGTCCATTGCTTGGAACCTTGGTGGGTCTAATTCTTCAATTTTCTGAATTTGACACCTGAAAATTATAGTTTTTGAGTAAGGCAAATATTGATATGTTATATAAGCGAGACATCTGTTATAGATAATTTTAACTATTTTTAACGCGTATGATTATTTTTAAAAATAAATCAATTTTCTACTGCCCTTACTGTCATTCATTATTTTATCAATGCCGTAAGGGCAGTAAAAAATTATTTATTTTTAAAAATAATCATACGCGTCAATAATAGTTCAAATTTCTAATAAGGTCATTATATTTGATATTTTTTGGTTATTTTGACGTAATAAGTGTTACCTTTATATATTTGAATCTCCACTGACAAATGTTATATAAAGGATTTACTGAAATATTTTAAAATACAAGGTGCGTTCATTAATTTCCAGGACTGGTTAAAAAATAAAATAAATAAAAAAGCTAGAGAAAATATTTTTTTACAGAGTTGAATATTGGACATTCGACCACACCTGACTGAAAGCACGAGTCTCGTGGCGCACGCGCCGATCTAAAAATAGAACAAAACAACTTCCTTGTAAGGTTCGCATTTCTAATTTTAAAATGGCCATTTTCGAAGAGCAGAGAATCTGCATTAAGTTTTGTTTTAAATTGAAAAAAGTGCTACTGAGACGTATGAATTGATTAAAGAAGCTTTTGGCGATGCGGCTTTATCCCATTCAAGAACTTTTGAATGATTTTCACGCTTCCAAAAAGGTCGGGAAAAGGTAAACGATGAGCAGCCTACTGGGCGTCCAAGATCATTTCGTTGCGAGGAAAACAAGCTCAAAATAAAGGAGTTAATTAAATCTAAAAGAAGAATTATTTTCAGAGACTGGACTATCTGTTTATTTGGGGATAATGAGGTGCTTAAGGGACGCAGTGCGCCTTAAAAGACCTGAAAGATGGCAAAACAATGAATGGATACTTCACGTCGGTATTGCGCGGCCGCACACAGCCCATGTTGTTTTGCAGTTCTTGGCCAAGCATTCAACCATACAGATCCCTCATCCACCCTATTCCCCCGACTTAGCCCCCAATGACTTTTTCCTCTATCCTAAATTGAAAATGAACTTGAAAGGACGGAAATTTGACAACGTTGATATGATACAAGCTGAATCGAAAGCAACCTTGAGGAACCTCTCAAAAAGTGATTTTATCTCCTGCTTCGACAATTGGAAAAAAAGATGGAACGGGTATTGAGGCAGGAGGGGCATATTTTGAAAAATATTAAATTAGTTTTTTTATTTGATAAAGAGAGAAAAATCAAAGATAAGGAGGATAAGTTTCTTTTATGAACAAACAATCAAGCTTTCGGGCACAAAGTCGCCCTTCTACAGGAATAAAAATATACAAAATCAAGATCCGTCTATATATATACAAATAATTAGCATAAGTAATAAATAAATTTAAAAAAAATAAATAAAAAAAAAAAAATTATCTCTTAAAAATAATTTGTTAAGGCTTTACACTCGAGACACGAGAGTCTCACTTGATTTACCTGATTCGTACATCAGACATAAAACTTAAATGTTATCTCTCTAATTTCTAATATTTATTTATTACTTATGCTAATTATTTGTATATATATAGACGGATCTTGATTTTTTATATTTTTATTCCTGTAGAAGGGCGACTTTGTGCCCGAAAGCTTGATTATTTGTTCATAAAAGAAACTTATCCTCCTTATCTTTGATTTTTCTCTCTTTATCAAGTTACTCCAGAGGATTTTAATTTATTTAGTTTTTTTATTTGTTTTATATTTTCAAAGATACAGAGCAGTCCTGGAAATTAATGAACGCACCTTGTATATTTTTATGGAGAGATTTAGGATCTTACCCTGTATTTAAAAAGTGCAATTGAAATTTCAAAAACAATCACAAATCAACATATACACCATTTAAAGTTTCCTACTAGAATATGATTTAATTTAATTCTTTTTTATTTTTGTCAAATATATAGAGATATTAAAAACAAATTCGACATATTCTGACCAATAACATGAGCGTTTTTTAGATGGCAGAGCGCCATCTAGTGGAACAGAAATCAACAGTAGTGGTCAGAATATGTCTAATTTGTTTTTAATATCAACACCTGATATTATTATTTTTATTATTTATTTTACATATATAAAATAAAATAACAATAAAATAAAAATATATACATTCGAAAAAGAACAACTTCTTTAAATTTTGTCTATGAGTGTATATTCAACGTATAAAAATATTTTTAAACATTCTCATATACATATTAAACATAGATAAATACTGACACAGAGGTGTAAAAGGTGCTAAAGAATGTGTGATGCGATAGTAACGCCGTCTGTCGTATAAAAGATAAATCAATAGACACGACATAATCTATTGGAGCGATTGCATTTTTTTGCAGACGAGTACAAGGTTCTGATAGTATCTTCTCCACCAGCCTTAATTACAAGCCCTGATAAGACTTCTATACTATGGGGAAATTACCTAAATACCTTCTAATTAATACTAATTTAACTCTGTTAATTAATTCATCCCTCAACTTGATTACATGATTCAGCTCACACATGTGATTTTTCTAAAATTATTATTAGCTTTTGTGTTGAGTGTATAGCATCCTTTAAAAATATTTATATATTATTAAATTAAATACTTATATATATATTTATGAAAAAACAATACGGAGCAAGCTAAATAAACGTTTAGTTTATTTTTGCTCCACTAGATGGCGCTCTGCCATCTAAAAGCACATGTGCTCGTGGTCAGGAGATGCCTTCTTTATTTTTATATATTTTTATAAAAATAATTTTTCCATGAATGTAAATGCATTATGTTATCTAGTAGAATATGTATTCGCAACCTCAACATTACATGTTATCATGTCTACCAGAACGATAGCAATCATTTATTCACATTATGAAGTAGAGCAACAAAAGATAAATGCGCATAATTATATATTTTTATCTTTATTTAATCTCTAATAAATAATTACCATAAGAAAAAAAACATATTTTAAAAGTGCAACCTAAAATGCTGATTGCTTGGGTCATCTGTAATAATAATTATCAACAGATCGTTGATTTTAATTATTTTATAATATTTTTATAAAATTTATCAAGAATAAGCGTTTTAGGCTATCGGCCTTTGTCAGGCGGTGCAGTCTGTACCTCAATGACCAAATATCTGATCCTAGAGGATTCCAAGGTAAAACAATATATTGATATTTAAGGTCATAAATGCGTGAGAACGCGAAACTATATGAAAATGGTACAAAGGTGATATTGTACTGGGTTAAAGTGAGATGTGTATGCATCGCTAATCGTCTAACTAAATATACTGAAGGGTATTTTACCAATTTTCTGGAATATTAAAAATATCGCGACATATATCTTTCGGCGTGATGAACGTAAAGTCTTCGTGGCAGAATTGTCCCCATCAAACCTATTAACTCAAGTTTTTCTTAGTAAGAGTCAGTTTGTCTTCCATACCTACCGAGATACTAGAACAAAATCACTCAGGATGACAATGCAATATAAAAGAACATAAGTTGGATAATCGGCTGTAGCAGTATACCATCAAAAGAACGAAATCTTGAAGCGGAGAGGTTTTCTTGTAAGTTTCATTTTTATTTAGCAGAAATGATTGAAATTCGGCTTAATAAAACCTTTTACGATTTTCATATTTTTATGGTGTAATATACAATAAACATTTTCAGCTTATGCAAAAATAAAACAAAGATTAGATGCAATATCCTTAATTTAATGAATTAATAATCTGATACTAAGCGAGGATCAAATAATATACATTTACACTAAATATTGGATAGGTCTATTAATATTTTTTTTTATCACAATGCGCAATATTACAACTCATATATTTAATTTTCAAATTTAAAATTTAGAGTAAAAATTAAAATTTTGTTTGATCTTATTTTATATTTTCGTTATATAATACTGCCAGAATATATTCCAAAATACTCTATATGTATTTTAGAATAATATCAGTGCTTTATTTAAATAAAATTAGTTTATTATATCAAATAAGTATATGTATTATACTAAATTCATTATAATATATGCGGGTATACATAGGAAAACACAATGAAGGCCTCATTAATGCAAAATATAAATCGTATAATCATATGGAGATTGTGTGAAGAGATATATCAGTATATTGTAGAAAAATATTTACAAGGTTGTCCCAAAAGTTCGTTAACATTGCAAAAAATTGAAATACCAATATGATTCGTCATAATATTATTTGCCGTTATGTATAATATGTTTGTATTATGTATAAAGAAAGTTTCTTCCCCATTGAATATAAGCAAAATATTTTTCAAAACTTATTCTATTGACGCTATGTGGCGCTAAGTTTGTTGTTGACACACATTAATATGTTATAATACCTTTATAAAGGTTGGCGTTTTGCCAACAGATATATTTGTAAAATAAATGATTTTTTTATCCAATATATGCCTTTTTAATTAAAGTAATTGTATTATTATGTATTATGTATTCGCCGGAGCAATAATTTTCGCGAAGTAATAAGAAAAACAACGTTTTAAGGAACCTTTGGGACAACCTTTTAAAATTCCTTATGAAAAAACCTAATATGATTCATTATACGTCCTTTTTTGTTTAGGAGTTATTGTAAATGTGAGATCTTCTGCGAAATCCTTAATTGTAAGGCAAGAATGCAAGGTGCAGGCAATTTGGTAGACAAACAGCTCTGGAGTTATTTGTGGATCTCACTCGGCTTTTAATGAAATGACGCAGTCATTATTGCTTGCTCTGTCTTTAACCCTCCTTTCATTCTTGCTTCTTTTTTCTGTCTTTCAAATCACTCTACAAACTTCATTTACCTTTTTAGAGCCACCGTAAATATTTGTAGACATCCCTTTGTAACACGTTCTATATTATTAATTTTCTAAAATGTGGAAATTTATTTTTTTCTTGATTAGAAAGAAAAAGAATAAAATATTTGCATTATATGTTACATTTAAAAGTTATTGAAAGTAAAAAAAATATAAGAATATATCTTTTATATGTTTTATGATAATGTCTCTGTGCGGAATTTCCAATAATTCGTTTTTTTTCTATAAGATCTTGAATCATAATATTTATAAACTCCTGTAAAAATAAAAAAAAATAATTTGAATAGTGTTTGCTAAACATTTTATTAATATATTCACTCAGTAATACCTGAGCTACCTACCTGATAAACAAACACTTTTAACATATATTACTATTAATAACAAAAGAAAAAGGCATATCCTGACCAGGCTCACATAAGCCTTTCTAGATGGCAGAGAACCATCTAGTGGAACAAAAATAAACTAAGGGTTTATTTAACTTGTTCCGTGATATATGGCCAACCCAATTTTTTGATAAATCAATAAAAAATATATTATTTTTTATATATTACTATATACCAAGATTACTATAATTACTATGCTAAATTATTTACCAAATTGATCAATTTGAACAAAATACTAATTTCAATAGAAACCAAGAGTAGCCATAGTTGGGAGAAGGTCTTAAATTATTTTTTGTATATATTGCTAAGCACTCTTGTTAAAATATTATCTTATTGAAACTAAAACTAAGAAATAATGGAAAAATGGTAATGAGTATCTTTCAGTATTTATTTATTTAATTAATTTGGTTTCCTATAGCGTACAGAAGAATTCAACTACCAGGATTATTTTTCTGACCTAAGTCTTTTTGGCTTTATTTACAATATCAGTGGAATACCAATTCATGAGGAAGTGCAATAGAGATTTAATTGTAAGGATATTCTCTAGGGAAGTTGGACTAAGGATGGTTGATCTCTAAGAGGTTCGCTTATCAGAATCTTTATTATTGGAAGGTTGGGCAGAGAGGGTGAAAGGAGATAATCCATGGTTTAATCTTCGCCGTGAAAATGAGGGCAACTTGTTTTTTTTTTCAGCACCTTTGCATAGACTGCCTGAGTGTAATCATGGGCAGTCAAAATGGTTGAGGTAAATCTATGTTCGATGTTTTGAAGCCTCAGTATTTCTGGGTTTATCAGCAAATATTCGTAGATTTATTGGCGAGTCGTCTTGAATGTAGATGTTTGTCTACGATTCGAGAGCTATCTGTTATTTTTTAACGCACCCGACACCTTTTGGAAAGATAGTAAAAGATAGTGGCAGATTCGAATGACCTGCGGTCTTTACCTCCTTTTGTGCCAGTTCATTTCCAGCAATTATTGCATCAAACCAAATAACAAACACACTTTATCTGAAGATAGGGATTGCCTGGCCGGCATTGTTATTTCTGTAAAAAATAGACATTTCGGCCAGGTGAAGTGTTATTTTCTCAACGTTTCAACAAAAAAGTTTTGTCTTCGTCAGGAGAAATAAATAAATATAATGATTTTAGCAATTATTCTGACGAAGATAAAATATTTTTGTTGAAACGTTGAGAAAATAAAACTCTAACTGGCCGAAATGTCTATTTTTTACAGAAAAAATCTTTAGTGCAAATGGCTATTCGACTGATTTATTATAGATATGGGATCCTAAAACCTGATCTCATATTTGAAACTTTATAGGACCTGTATTAATATATTTACAGTTGGAATTGTTATATTCTTTATTCATTATTGCAGGGTTGCGGATTTTGACAAATTAAAAAAAAAAAAACACTAGAATAATATTAAGCCGCAACTCGTTTTTTTATTCTCCTGATCAAAGGAAGCTTCCGAGCAAACCCTTTAACTAACTAGCTAACTATTGTTATCTGAAGAAGGGCTTGCCCGAAAGCTTCCTTTGATTAGGTGAATAGAAAAGAGTGGTGGTGGTGTCTTGTCCATGGAGCAGATCAGATCTGTACGTACATCCTGATCACAATACCGGCCAACTGAGGTGTCTTGTCCGTATGGATGTCCTCTTCTGGATTGATGTCTGCCATATAGAGGGCTGCAAGGATAGCCGGACAACTGTATATATGGTCCGGAGTAAGTTGGGTGTTGTAAAATTGAGTTGCGGCGTTATTTGAATTTTGTATTTTGGTTATATTCTTCTGAAAAATGGGATCCTCTAAAGTGTGTGACATATACGTAAATTTATTATAGCATTTATGTTTTATTATTTGGGATAGTATGAATAGTATACGCTAAATATGTGTCTAAATAATATACAATATTATCTTCACACGTCTAATGTAAATTTGGGAAAAGCGAATATTCCCGAAAAAGAATAAAAATGTTGAATTAATTAAAATTTAAAAAAACTTAGAATTGTTTTTTTGTTAGGAACATCATTAATATTTCGAATAAAAGACTATGAATGTCCTTTTTTGAAGAAAAATATTAAGCTGATATATTCAATTAATAATGTTGCATTTGCATTTTATATTATTTTAAATAATATATTTATATTTAATTATTCATTTTCTAACTAAATATAGCGGTTTTAGTTAAATTTTAAAATGAATGATATCCCCTAAACACACACACATATAATTTATCTAATAAATGTAAAATTAAGGCTTTCATCTAAAATTCAACAGCCATTCAAATATGCATATATAGTATTAAGCAATATAAAAAAGAATTATTCAAAAAATTGCTCCACAACAATTCTACATCAAATTTATCTAATAGGGGAAAATGTATTTCTAGATTAAATATGAAAATATGCATAAACATGACATGCATTATTCACGTCCAGATTGCTATTTCGATGAATGGACGTGTGGAAATTGCCAATTGATCGCCCAGTACAATGATGAATTACAAACTATCCTAAAAAGGAATTCCAAAAAGAGTTGAAAATTCCTGACACTTGGAAATCTATAATTGACGATGCTTTTAAATAAATTACTTATTGATTTTCAGGTAGGCCCTAGATATTAAAGTGTATGCAGAATTTGAATATACACAAAAATATATATTCTTATATATATGCCTTCTGAATATATAGATGATAGTTATTTATATATTTAATATATATTTAAACGCTTGAATACTAAAATATTGAAATTTTGCTGATATATTATTACAATATTTTTATCTATTCTTTTTCACCTTATGAATTATAGATTATTAGTAAAAATATAATGTTATGTGCGTATTTTATTTTCCCAAATTTTCCGATGAAATTTTAAAAAATGGATATCATGAAGTATGAAATGTATGTTTTACTGCATATATAATTTTAAATATTAAATATATGATGTAATAATGCAGATATAGATTCCTTACCTAAGTGTGTATATAGTCTATATAGAGATGGCTAAAAATTATTTTATATTTATTTTCAATCAATTAGATTGAAATCAACTCGCGATAAAAAATATATACAATTTTACATCTCTCAATTTTAACATATATAATATATAAAATGAATCATTTTATATGAATATATTAAAGTTATAAGTAAAATTTGAAGGGCAATAAACACTATAAGAACATACGATATTTATAAATACTTTAACAATTTAATGTGAATAATTTATATTGATTAATGAAGTCTAAATTATGGTCTAAATTTTAATTTTTATCAATAAATATAAATTCACCACTGATGAGCCAGGCCCTCCCATTAATTTTTTCAATTTCAGTAAGGGCATTAAAAATTGTTTTATTTTGAAAAGAATCATACGCGTCTATAATAGTTTCGTATTTTGATAACAGATTGAAAAGCGATTGCTTGAAGCATATTATATATTTATAATTATATGTGATTCTGCTGTCCTCCAAGCTTATGTCCATAATTCATCTAAAATATCCATTCAAAGAGTCTAGCATCAGTATCACTATAAAGAAAGTTCCAAAAATGCAATATAAAAGCGGTTGGGTAGATTAAACTGACGAAACCGCTGGGAGGGTTCACCACTGATAAGCCAGGCCCTCACATTAATTTTTCCATTGCAGAAAGGGCAGTAGAAATTGTTTTACTTTGAAAAGAATCATACGCGTCTATAATAGTTTCGTATTTTGATAATAGATGGCGCGCTAATGCATCTTAAATAAAAATGTATGTATTTTTGAAATTATAAAATTATAATAATGATATTTTATATAAATATTGTGCAAATAGCGTCTGAGTAATATCATCATCTTATTATTTTATCACAAGAAATATAATATATATATATATAATGGCGCTCTGCCTTCTGAAAAGCACATGTGCTCCTGGTCAGGATATGCCATTTTTAATATATGGCGCTCTGCCTTCTGAAAAGCACATGTTCTCCTGGTCAGGATATGCCATTTTTAATATTATGGCGCTCTGCCTTCTGAAAAGCACATGTGCTCCTTATTAAAATGTATTATATGTATTTATATATGAAATTGTATTTGCTATATATATATATTCACGTGATAGAAATATTACAAACGGAAATCCTGATATAACTGATATACATCTTATGTTTTCAAAATAATTTGTATATGTTCAATTCGAATTGATGCATTTTATAAGATTTTTTTCTGAAAATTAGAAATTTTAATAATTTAAATTTAAAATATTTAAATGTTCTAAGAAAAAATATATTATTGAAGAGGTTTTACGATCTCATTGAAAATTATTTATATAATAATTGTTCAATGTAACCAGTCTCCGAAATGATATATTCATATATAATATGAATGAATATTATTTTATTATTATACTAGCGGATGTACCCGGCTTCGCCCGTGTTTTACCCGAGTAAACTCGATAAGTTTAATAAAATCAATATTAATCGGTACCCGAGTAAAGGTCTGTCTAACGAACATCTGTTAAAACAATTCTCAATAAACTTATAAATCCTGATTTTCTACATTACAAAATCATCGTTTTATCTAGTGAACATTTTTTCCCGGTCCCTTGAAAAATACTCGATAAGGTTGAATAAATTCATGGTCGTTTATGGAAGATGGACGAAGTTCCCGGAGGTCATCTTGGGCAAGCTCCCGCGAGGCTTTTTTTCTTGCTGTGTCACAGCTGTGTCACCAACTCTGCCCTGATTGGTCGGTGGCCGGCGGCCGGACGGATCCATTCTCTCACGGGGTGGGGCAGACCCAGGTGGCGCTGCTTGCGAGTTAAAGCTACAAATCTGCAAATAACTCTAAGGATATTAAAGATATTCAAGAAATTATTTTTCGTAAACCTTTCCGGGGATACACCTAATAATATCCCAAAATATCACGGCGATTGGATGTATAGTTTTTGAATCCATAGAGGACACACACACACACGCGAGCGAGCGGCCACGCTTTTTCGAGCTCCGCCGTTTTCGCCTCTGGCGTGCGTGTAGATGGCTGGCAACATGCTAATTTTGGTACCGGCTAGTAGCCCAGAGAAAGCTGAATCAGTGCCTGAAAGGCCCAGCTTCGTATCACAAACCGGTGACGAAATATCACCGAAAAAATATCTTGCAGAAGAAAACTTCTCAAGGAAATTTTGAAAATCAAAAGCATGCAAAATCGCCGGCAGGCATCAAGCATGCAAATTCGGGCGCCGCGCCTGACGTCACGGCGCCGATAACTGCTGCTGCTACCAGCGCCGAACCAACCTCCAAGAACTGGTGTGACTCCGTGGAGATGGAGATGGGGGACGAACAAAACAACGGCTTTACACTCGTCGTTAGGAACAAGAAGAGGCGCCACGGCTCGTCGACATCAGAGCATGCTGCAAGGCAGCCCAGCAAGCCTAGAGTGCAGCACAACACTCAGCAGCGGAAGCAGCTCACAGGGCCAAGAGCAATGCCGCCCCAGCAGTTCAAGGCGACGCGGGCTAACATCGCCGACGCCAAGGCGAGGCAAACCTCATCCACACAGGACAACTACATCTTCGTGGAGGTCTGTCCTGACATCTCGTCCTACAAATACCTCCAGGCGATTGACAAGCTGGTCGGGGGACCGAGAAACATCACCCAGTTCAACAAAATGAACATGCATTACATCGTGGGCCTGGCGAGCAAGGACCTTGCGAGCCGTCTGCTCGGGAGCGACCTGGACATCGAGGGAACGCTCCTTAAGATCTTCCCCTACCGCAAGAGGGCCGAGCGCATTGTCGTGGCCAATCTTCCCGGCTTTGTGGAGGACAGCGCCGTCGTGGAGGCCCTGCATCCTTATGGAAAAGTCACCTCCATCGCCCCCATCCTGATCAAAATGGGGGAGTACGCTTTCACCGACGGCCGCCGGGAGGCCTTCATCCTGCTCCACAAGGACATCAAACTGGAGAATCTGCCCACCAGACTGGACATTAAGTCTAAAGGAGACACCCTATCGGCCTTCCTGACATTTGGAATAAAATGCTCGAAATGCAACAAGCAGGGCCACCGCAGAGCCAACTGCCCAGCGCTCGCCAGGCAAGGGAACGCAGCCCCAGGCAAGCAGCGTCTCCCACCGACGCAAGGCCTCCCCCTCCTCCTCCTCCTCAGCAGCCAAGGAAGCCGGCACCGGCGCCCGCAACACCGGCGTCCCCTGTCAAACCGGCGACAACTTCAACCGAGCCTCAGGCGATCCCCTCGGCACACCAGCCTGCCGAACAGATGGATGTCACCCACCCCGCCCCTGCTGCCCACCCTGCTTCCCTGGCTGCCCCGCGGCCCCCCGAGCCTCGCATCTCTCCGCTCGACCACGAGATGTCGGTGGAGGGGCTGACCTCACCTCCATCCACGCCTGCCCGGGGAGAATCCGCACTCAAACAGCTGCTGAAGCACATCGAGGAGACCCCCACCCTTTCCATCGACTGGCACAAGCTGCCCGGCCTTAACTGCAAGGACGCACAGCAGCTCCTCACCTCTGAGACCACCACGAAGAGGCTAGCGCCCACGCTGACAGAAGAACAGGTCGCCACCCTCGACAAGTTGCACGACACCTTCAAGGCCTCGTGCCCAGACTCCAACTCCACCATCCGCAAGACCCTCCAGAAGACCAGGAAGGTCCGGCGAGATCTACAGCGCCAATGAACCACCGCGTCGCCACCATCAACGCGCGAGGGCTTGCCACTCGGGGGAGGAGCCTTGCCCTTTGTCATCTCCTCAAACAACATCACGTGGACATCGCGTTTGTCCAGGAGACAAACGCATTTCATCTGGCAGCGGCCAAGACCTCTGCCTCGGCTACAGCGCTGTTATATTGGCCCATCCAGTAGCCATCTCGGGATCCGGACTCGCCTGCGTCTTCGGACCAGGCGTCGCCGTGCTACGACAGCGTATCCTGTGGCCGGGCCACATCGCCTAGATGTCCACGGCGAGGAGATGACGGCCATCGCCGTTCATCTGGCACATGAACCCCGGGAGCGAAACCGGCAACTGGAGCTCCTGGCGGCGACAGCGGCACAGGAAGAGGAGGGGGCCTGCTGGATCATCGGCGATTTTAATATCAGGGATCGGGGGCCCTCATCATCATCATCGTCGGATGCCCTCGCCGCTCTTCTGGACCTGGCCGCGCTGGTCGACGTGGCCACCCAGTTCGACGCCGCCCACCTGCCCACCAGAGTCGCCATGCACGGCGACCAAGTCGAATCGAACCGCCTGGACCGGATACTCGTCCCTGCTGGAGTCCTGGAGCGCGTGTCCATCTACGCGACCAGCCACTACCTCCTCTCGGACCACCGCCTCGTGCTGCTCCAGGTGGGCCCGCCCACCACCGCCGTCTCCTCCCCCACCCAGCCTCGCTTCGCCGCGATGCTCCGCTCGGGCCTTGCTCTCGAACATCTGGCTGGCTACATCCGGGAGTTGGAGGAAGACGCAGCGCACGATGACGACGACGGAACCTTCTGGGATAGGTGGACCTCCATCAAGGCGGGGGCTGCTGGCGGAGGCCAGATCCCTGCACGACCCACGCCACGCTGCCAGCGACAGCTACGTCTACAGGGCGAGACGTTACATCGCGGCGCAGCTCGAAGCCTCCTCCATCCGGGCCGACTACCCATCGCTGCCGTACCTGGCACGCGCCATCCGCCTCCGACGCCCGGTCAGCGTCATCAGGGACGACGATGATAACGTCATAGAGGGCCCCGAGCTTCGGCGGAGGGCGTTCGTGACCTTCCGGCTCCGCTTCGCCCGTCCCACCACCGATCCAGCTGCGGGAGCTGCCTTCATCGCCAGCAGCGCGCCCACCACCACCCGCGAGCTGAGTGAGGAGGACCCGCTCCACCGGCCGGACATCAGCCCCAGCGAGATCGCCAACGCCATCGAGCACCTCCCTCGCGGAAAGGCCCCCGGCTGGGACGGCTTGCCGTGCGAACTCCTCGTCGCCTTCAACGAGGATTTCTTCGCGGAAGCTCTGGCCCGGGTGTTCGCGGCTTCACGGCTCCGCGGTGCCCTACCTCCGTCGACGCGGCGCAGCTCCATCTGCCTCGTGCCCAAGGCCCGCGGAGGTCGCGGCCTAGACGGCTACAGGCCCGTCGCTCTGCCCTCGGCCGACTACAGGGTCCTGGCCGCCATCCTTCATCGGCGCCTCAAGCCCCACCTGCGGACCCTTGTGCCGGAATGCCAGACTTACGCCGTCCCCGGGAGGTCCCCGTCCTGGAACATCGCTAAGGTGACGGATGCTGTTGAGGAGGCAACCGCCATGGGCTCGCCGCTGGCCGTCATGGGCATCGACTTGGAGTCCGCCTTCGATTCCCTGGACCGCGGCTTCCTGGAGTCCCTGATGACGTCCCTCCGCCTCCCGCCGGCCTTCATAGGCTGGATAAGCATCTTGTACGCCGGAGCGGACGCAACGATCCGGGCTAGAGGCTTTCACACCACCGCCTTCCCCCTCCTCAACGGCCTAAGGCAGGGCTGCGCCGTGAGTGCCGCCCTCTTTAGCATCGCTACGGGGCCGCTGCTTTGTCGCCTGGAGTTGACCCTCGGCGTGGGCAACGTCATCGCCTACGCCGACGAAATTGTCTTCCTTTTCCATCGCGACGAAGAATTCGAGCGGGTGGCGACCGTCCTCGAAGACTTCAAGCGGGCCTCCGGTATCGCCGTCAACCTCGGGAAGAGCGCGGGCCTTTGGTGCGGAGCCTGGCGCAACCGCGGCGACTCCCCTCTCGGCGCCTCCTGGTCGACCACCTCCATCAGGGTCCTCGGGCTCGACATCGCCCCCAGAAGCTCCGTAGCCCATCAGGAGCAGCATCTTCTCGCCCTCCTGGAGTCCGCCTGCCGCAGATGGACGCCCTTCACCCGCGGCCTATCCCTCGTCGGACGAGCTAGAGCGGCGAACTCGCTGGTGGGCTCCACCATCCAGCATCACCTGCACGGGTACCTGCCATCACCCCCGACCATCGCCAAGCTGCAGGCCAGACTAGCGAGGTTCGTCTGGGGGCCCGAGCACACGGCGTGACTTCCCGCCGCCGTCATGGCGAGGCCCGTAGCCATCGGAGGCCTCGGCCTCCTCGACCTGGCAACCCAACTCCAGCTCGCCTGCCTCAAGGGTTTGCAGGTCGAGCTCCGTGGAGTAAGGAACGGCTTCGACTGGCTGGTCGCCAGCGGCAGCGAGGCCTGGATCCGCCCTCCACCAGACGGCACGCGTCTCCAGCCCCGCCGTCTCCGGTTGCTGAAGCTGTGGGAGGAGGCCTCCAAGATCCTGAGCCTCAATCACCGGGTGGTCCCCGCATCCCTGCTGCTGGACATCCCAATCATCGGTGGCTGCCGGTTCCTTCGCCCTCCCGACCTCCTGGCCCCTGCCCGCTGGCGCGGTGCCCGAGTCCGGGACCTTCTAGCGGAGGGCCACCTCACCGCCCGACCTACGCGCTCGGCCCTGGCTGACGCCGCGGCCCTGGGCGCCTTCTGTCGGAGGCTGACCTCCGAGAACGCCGTGGGCTTCGGGGCGGAGTCTGCACCCTCATCTAGCTCTTTAGCTGCGGCCGTGGTGCTGCGAGGGACGGCTACGCCGTTCCTCAACGGCCTCATGACCCGCTCGGCCCGACGGGCCCTGGATCGCCCGCGCCTCGCCGCCACGCCCATCTCAAGGTTTACCTCGAGATGGTCGCCCACCATCGGTCCACCACCATCCAGGATCGACTGGGCCTCGCTGCGGCGCGGCGCCCACTCGGGCCACGAGGCTGACGCGGCCCTCAAGTTGGCCCTCCACGCCCTGCCCCATCCGGCCCATCCTGCCTCGGTCGGCCCCTCCTGTCCTGCCTGCGGGTCCATCGACCGCTCCCTCGGCCACCGTTACTGGTGCTGCCGTTCCATCAGGCCTCTCATCAGAGAGGCCTTCAACATCATAGGGCGGCCCCCTGACCTGCAGGCTTGGATCTTCGGCGGGTCCGGCCTTGAGGACGACGCCATTTCCATCTTGTCGTCGGCAAAGTTGCGAATTTATCGCTACTTTGTACAGGTTGGGCTCGGAGAAGCAGTGGAAGACCCGCTCATCGCCTGGTCCAGGACCCTCCAGCGCCGAGGTTTTCTTCCTCCATCTCCCATCACCATCTTGTAAAATATGTTTCATATATGTATATATTTTCTCTTCTCTTCTCATCTTCTTTTTTCTTTTTCTCTCCCTATGATTGAAAATGTATAATATTGTCTAAGATGACAATAAATATTTTTTAATTGTCAAAAATTGTCACACACACACACACACACACAGACAGACAGACAGACAGACATTCAATTTTATATATATAGACTAGCGGACGTACCCGGCTTCGCCCGAGGTTTTACCCGAGTAAAGGTTTGTCTAACGAACATTTGTTAAAACAATTCTCTATAAACTTATAAAAAAAAAGATATATTTTGATAATTTGAAACTCGCAAATGTGAATTTCTCGATAAAGTGAACATTTTTTCCCGGTCCCTGTGTGCCGTGTCATCCTGAATTTTGTCTTTCATAATTTTCTACATTACAAAATCATCGTTTTATCTAGTGAACATATTTTCCCGGTCCCTTGAAAAATACTCGATAAGTTGAATAAAATCATGGTCGTGAATCTCTCGATAGAGTGATTATTTTTTCCCGGTCCCTGTGTGCCGTGTCATCCTGAATTTTGTCTTTCCTAATTTTCTACATTACAAAATCATCGTTTTATCTACATATTTTCCCGGTCCCTTGAAAAATACTCGATAAGTTGAATAAAATCATGGTCGTTTATGGAAGATGGACGTAGTTCCCGGAGGTCACCCGCCCCCCGCTTGCGAGTTAAAGCTACAAATCTGCAAATAACTCTAAGGATATTAGAGATATTCAAGAAATTATTTTTCGTAAACCTTTCCGGAGATACACCTAATAATATCCCAAAATTTCACGGCGATTGGATGTATGGTTTTTGAATCCATAGAGGACACACAGACACACACACACAGACACACAGACATTCAATTTTATATATATAGACTAGCGGACGTACCCGGCTTCGCCCGAGGTTTTACCCGAGTAAAGGTTTGTCTAACGAACATTTGTTAAAACAATTCTCTATAAACTTATAAAAAAAAAGATATATTTTGATAATTTGAAACTCATAAATGTGAATCTCTCGATAAAGTGAACATTTTTTCCCGGTCCCTGTGTGCCGTGTCATCCTGAATTTTGTCTTTCATAATTTCCTACATTACAAAATCATCGTTTTATCTAGTGAACATATTTTCCCGGTCCCTTGAAAAATACTCGATAAGTTGAATAAAGTCATGGTCGTGAATCTCTCGATAAAGTGATTATTTTTTCCCGGTCCCTGTGTGCCGTGTCATCCTGAATTTTGTCTTTCCTAATTTTCTACATTACAAAATCATCGTTTTATCTAGTGAACATATTTTCCCGGTCTCTTGAAAAATACTCGATAAGTTGAATAAAATCATTGTCGTTTATGGAAGATGGACGTAGTTCCCGGAGGTCACCCGCCCCCCGCGCGCCAGGACCTCTTGATCACTCTGATTGGCCGGCGGCCGGACGGGGAAGGGGGGGGGAGGGGGCTCTTGATCCCTCTGATTGGTCGGTGGGAACTTTGGACTGTCCAACCAACTGGCCGGCGGCCGGACGGGGGGGGGGGGAGGGGCAGATCTCCGTTGCAAAATGGCGCTGCTTGCGAGTTAAAGCTACAAATCTGCAAATAACTCTAAGGATAAGATATTCAAGATATTATTTTTCGTAAACCTTTCCGGTGATATGCCTAATAATATCCCAAATTTTCACGGCGATTGGGTGAATGGTTTTTGAATCCATAGAGGACACACAGACAAACAGACAAACAGACAGACAGAGAGACATTCAATTTTATATATATAGATTATATTATTATATATATATTATGTATTATTATTTTAATATTATATGATTTATTAATATAATTCGTTTTTAATATATTTTAAAGCGTTATTAAAAAGAGAAAATACATGAAAACATATATAATAAAAATATATTTTTTTATTATATTAAATAGAAAATTGATATATTCTTATCATTGATAAATTTATTAATATAATGAATATTTCAGAAGAATTATTTTTTATCTTATTTGATTTGTAAAATATTGAAGTAAGTTGAAATATTTTAAACACATTGTAATATATTTATAAGAAAAACTAGATATATAATATAGGCTATATATTAAATAATAAAAAAATATTGTCGAATATAATTATATATTTCGTCAAGATAAATAGACTATATTCTATTGTTTTATTAAGGGTACATTTATATTTTGAATTTCTTGAAATAATATTACATCAGGTAAGAAAATATTCCTAAAGTGAGGAAATAAAATATTTGAATATTTTATTTCCGGAATCAATACACAACAACTGGAAACTCTTGGCCACTGAGACTATATTCGTTATCAAGATGTAAAATATAGATTTTATTTTTTTGTCGAATGTTATTTAATATCAGGAATAGTGCCAAAAATATGTACATGCCACTCACAATTGTATATTGGTTAGGTGCATTGTATATAGATATTTACAGAATGCCATCCGCTCGTTTTATGGCAATATAACATAAATTATATAAATTTGAAATGTAATACATATTTTAGTGAATGAGGTATTTGTATATCTTTATATATATATATTATATGAGAGATTTCTGCTGATCGGGTATTTCTTTCTCAAATTATGTATTTCATATTTTTCATTAGCAAAATTAAAGTAAATTGTGATTCAACCTTTATTATTAATATTTTCCCACGACTAAATAGGAATATCGTAACAATTATCATGTATACAAAAACAAAAGTAAAACCTCATCTCAACAATCCCAAAATATCAGCAGAAATCTCTCATATAATATATTTTTAAAGAGAAAGAAATAACTGATTTGAGGCGTAAAGAAGAAAATAAAATATTACATATTTACACACACACACATATGTACGTACTCATACAAAAATAAATTGAGACGGCCAACGAAAAACACCAACAATAGGTTTATAAAGGGAAAGCGGCGACCTCTGGCGGTAGAATTTACAGAGTAGTTTGTTCTAAAAGTTATAAATTTAAAAATAAATACAATTTTATACAACATATATATATAGTCTGAAGTCATATATCTTAAATGAACCAGGAATTCAGTAAAAATGCCGACCTCTCTTTTAACGAATTTTAAATAAATTCTTATTCAAATTTAATATCATAGTTTAAATTTCTCTATTTCTATAGTGGAACTATAGGGTCCAATCTTATCAGTATTAACTATAGTGCTTTACTGTTTTTGAAAATAAGTGTATATTAAAAGGGATATTCATATCTGTACAATTAGGTTATCATATCATTAACACACACACACACTTTAAAATTAGATTATATATCAGGAAAATAAAATAATATCAACAGAAGACTGGACTTCCCAGAAATTTACAATATATCTTTACCTTAGGACACCCAAAATCCTCCAAATAAAGAAATCCCTTCTGAAGATATGCACAGTAAAAAAAGGTCTTCTTCATGACAATAAATATAGTTTATGCATCTATTCAATTCATATTTTTCCAAATTCATATCCTATTTCTATATATTTTATGCTGTATTTAATATGCTTTTAAATTTTGTCACCTATTTATAATAAATTAAATAGGAAAATTATTTACTTCCACATTTGTAGGAAACTAAGTAAAATTCAATTAATTCATAATTCGTATACTATTAGCGTTTTATGATAGTATATCGTGTTTAATCTTGTAGAAGGGCTTTCTTTACCGAAGGCTAGAGATCAGAATTAGTTTTTAAAGAGATATTTTACCCTGGAAGCCTGATTTTAGTCATAAGGGCTTTCATGTCTAAAGGCTAGAGATCTGAAATATTTATTTTTAAAGGTAACATCCCTGTAAGCCTGATTTCACCTCAATATAGGGATTATTCTTTTAAACTGTAAACCTAAAGTATTTTTGTAGAAGCATATTTTCAGGCACAAGTAATTTGCGATATTATATAATGATGAAAACTACCTTCGTAAAAGGTTTGTTATTATAAAAACCTCGAGTTTTGGATATATCGCTTTTCAACGCCAAAATTATATAAACCTAATATATCTTAATATAAGGAAGGCAAAATATCGAAACGTTTCAAATTTGAAAATATAGCCGTATAAAATTTGAAGGAATAGCCATTTATATTTTATGTATGTTTATTATATACTTTGATATAGTTTTAAGAGGGGAAGTGAATGTGTGAGTAAATAAATGGCATGGAGGAACTTACCCTAAGTAAAGAGGTAACATTAGCCGGAGGTAATTTCAGTAAACACCGAGGACTGAACATCGTCATTATAGGCTATTACATCAGCTTGGAGTAGTTAGTATCATTGGGACACCTCGAAACTATCATTACTATACTGCTTAACTAGCTTTTATTGCTGTATAACCATTCTCACAAACATTTTTCTAATATTTGATAGACTCGCATATTATATTCTCAATTTTGACATATCTAAACTTGGCATTCAATATATATAATATATAAATTGAGGGTTGGCCAAATATCAGCGAACAGGCTAAATCAATGTTTAGTTAATTTCTGTTCCATCAGATGGCGCTTTCCCTTCTGTAAAGCACATGTGCTCCTGGTCAGGATATGCCATTTTTATTAATATATATATATTACAAAAATGATTTTCTGTTTATTTTGGAATTGAATTGAGATTGAGAGAGATAATGTAATAATATTGTTCAATATATTGCTGAAATATATCATATATTGAATATTTTATCTTTATTCCCGATATAAATGGTAATATTTCTGATATATTCTTTGTTATTCATATTATCTGCCTATATTAATTCTGTCTATGCTTGTTCATAAAAGAAAGGTTTGACTTTTTAACTATCATGGCATAACAATACTTTCAAGCATGATGTTATCTGTTATGAATTTATAAAATAAAAATCTATTGCCCCTTAAATTAATAGAATTGCACAATTCGTGAAATGGAATGAATTTTGTGAGAGAAAAACAATTAGTTTTTTTTTGTTGTTGTAATATATTTATAAAACGCATATTGAATGAATTTTGTGACTGAAAGAAACACTATTATGATATATTATCTATTTTATATTAGGAAACTGGCGTATATCTATCAAACAAGAAAGAGCTATATAAAAAGTTGAATCTGAAGGACAAATTATATTCAGAATATTAATATGAAAAACCTTTTTATTTACATTTTAGCTAAAGAGATTTAAAAAAAATCTAATTATAAGTTATTTTTTGGAAAACAATCAACATATTTTGCTTGTAGAACGAAGGAATTCATAAGATTGTAACATGTTCCTTCTTGGATTTCCATTTTAAATAATCAAAAATATTGAATTTATAAAAGATATAACTTTTATATATATAGAGATAGAGATTATGTAATATATTCTCCAAAATATTGCTTAAATATCATATTAAAACGTCATTTCTCAGAAATATTAAACATATATTGAATATTTTATCTTTATTCCTGATATAAATGGTAATATTTCTGATATATTATTTGTTATTCATATTATCTGCCTATACCAATTCTGTCTATGCTTGTTCATAAAAGAAATTGCTCCAAGCACTAGAAGTAAATTATTCAAAAGTAGGCTGTGGGCAATCACTTATTTATACCACTATTTATTGCATTCATACTTATCAAATAGTAATATTCCGGCAATGTTACTTCAACCGCATAGATGTTTGCTCTTTTTACAAAGAATAAATAACATAAACATCAATTTTACAAGTATATATATATATACATATCTTGTATATATATGTTATGAATATTTTGTTTTGTTGTTGAAAAAGATAAAGAATTGAAGGTGCAGTCGTTAAAAAGGAAATATAATTATTTACCTATCAAGTAGTTTTTTTTTGGAATACTTGAAGCAAATTACACATAAAATTATTTCTCACAATAATATCGAAATAATAAAATAAATCTTATATTCGTGAATTTAAAAATAAGAATGGTTAAGTATATATATTTACAACAATCTTCAAAGTGTTATTGTTCTAAATCTATGGTCAAAAATAAAATAATATTCAATGATGAAGGTAAAATACATGTTTTAAAAAATTAAAATATTTGCATTTTAGGTTATATAATATATACATATATTTTATATTAAATATATATGTATTTTCCTCGGATTACCAATACAAATCTGTTTATGAGCTAAATTGTCTTAATTGAGTTTTATTTTGTATGATTTTCATTATCAAGTTTGATTGTGATTAGCTTTTACTTTTTCAAATATTCATTTGCGGAGAATCCGTGGTAAATGCATGTGTAATAAAATATTTTCCTTCAATTTACCCACACTAATCTATTTATTAGCTTTATTGTATTTATATTAACTATAAGCTTAATTTTCTATATTCATAAACCGTCATAATTTAGACCAATATATTTTTTCGATATAATGATCGAAAATGCACTTAAAATTCAAAGAATCAATATAGCTTTTAAAATATTCAATCTGATTATCGTAACTCTCTTACGTAAGTCTCTTACTTACTCGAAATTCAGTAAAAAAAAGCGCTTCGAGATAAGTCTTAAAATTGAGATAAATATTAAACAGCATTTTTATAATGTTGTTATATGAATAACAAACATTTTAAGTTATGAATGAATATTCAATATATCGTCTCTCAATAAATATATGAATCATTGCTCATTAGCTATATTGCTATATTCTATAGGCTTAGAAGAAGACGACTTGGCATCTGCTTAGTATAAATTGAAGAGAGAGAGAGATCACAAATGAACTAGAAAACTATATAACTACAACTAAGAATGTAATGGAAGAATAATTATAATATTTATGATTCTAGAATAAGTACAAAGTAATGATATTCAATATAGTCTGCGATAAATAACTAAGAACAGAGATACCCTACATCATACTTCGTTACAACTTCTTCAGATCAGTTAACGGAAAGAAGGAAATACTGAGCACCATAAGGTTGTAGTGTATACATAGTGTATTAAAATGTAATATGTAATTGTAGAAATACGTATATTCAATCGAGAGTATCAAATGTGGGGCGTTGTCCCTATTAAAGGCTTTTTTTATAACAAATATCTCTTTAAACGAAATACTTTCTATAACGAATAAATTGGTTGAAAATAATAATTTACCAAGAGATCCTCAATTACAAAAAGTATCTATTACGGATTTATTAATTAAAAAACTATTTTTAACAAAGAAATAGTTCGCTGTCTTCAAATAAATGTCAATAAATATATAAACATTTTATCTATTAAAATTAGATATTTTGAGGCTATTCAATTTTGTTATAGGTTCCATTATATAAGATAAAATATGGTCGAATTATGTGAAATGATTCTTTGAGTGTTATATATACATGTTCTATTATTATAAATTGTTAGGAATTGTCATAGTAATTATTGAGAGAATTATTGCTATAGCAGTCATGATATAAATAATAAAAACAGTTTTGAATCACGATTTGAATATTTGATCTTAAGGAATATATAATACAATTTGATTAAGTACTACCTTACCTAAGGCGAGTAGAAGAAAGAAAACAAAAGATCAAATACATATTTACATAATTACAAAATATTGAGCCAGCCAACGGGAAACAATAACAAAGGATTTATATAGGGAAAACACTAAAGAGTATGATCTTATTTAGTATTGTCTCTAACTAATCAGAAGATATGCGAAATATACTAACAGTGTTATAATATCACAATTTAAAATGTACTACATATTTATATTATTACTAATATTACTCTCAATAAACCTCACCACCATTTTTAAACATTTGCATGTTGCATGTTCATTTTGTGTCAAAAATGGATAATTTAATTTAAGTTACCGTATACAAACAGCTGGTGGTACCATAACATCTGATGCAAGCGATTGCCATTTTTTGCCGATATAAATATTCCTGAAAATATATAGGTCCTTTTTAGATAAAATAATCTCTTTTCAAAAAAATAATTATGCTTGAATTCTCTATTTTGAGAATGATATTTAAATGGCGCATTTGCTAATAACGTCATTTAAGTCGTAAATAAAGCGTTTCCAAGGAGATATATATTTTTAGATATATTATTCCTGATTTGAAGGTCTCTCTGTAATAGAATAAATTGCGAAATTTCTAATAAGGCTAAATAGGTGTAGGGTATAGATTGAACAACCAAAACATTGTTTATATAACGGGGTTTTAATTAGAATAACAGCTCTTTCATATGTTTGGATTATTTGGAAATTTATTTTTGGGTTTGTTCATTTGTGAAAATCTATTTTACTTATCTGAATCTTTCCCGTTATATATATATATATATATATATATATATATATATATATATATTAGTAATAGATACCTAAAAAATATTCGAAAAAAAAGATTAAATAATATTAGAGTAACGGGTTTCTTTTAATCTTGATTTTCACAAGCTTTCCAGCAAAATATCTGCTCTTCAACGGGCATAAACTTCTATATACAATATCAAGATGAACTCTGTACAGTAATAACACATTTCAATTATTACTGTACAAAATTCATCTTGATATTGTATATAGAAGTATATGCCCGTTGAAGAGCAGAAGTTTTGCTCGAAAGCTTGTGAAAATCAAAATTAAAAGAAACCCTTACCTTAATATTATTTAGTCTTTCTTTTTCGAATATATATATAAATATATATGTGTGTTATAAAATAGATTTTCTGAATATATTTTTTAGGACTAAGTTATGGTGATGCAGTCGTGGTTAAAAATATTGAAAGAATAATAAAAATATTGAAGATCAGAGATTTCTTTATTTGAGCTAAGGATATATATAAAAAAACATAATTTAGTAAAAGTACCACCTGGCTTAAGGGGAGTAGAACAAGGAAAACAAAAGCTTCTTTACATAATGTACAAAGATTTGAACCGGCCAGCGGGAAACAACAACAATGCATTTTTATAGGGTAAGCGTGACCTCTGGCGGTCGATTTAACAGAGTATTTGTATCTATAAAATTATAATTTTAAATAAAATAATATTTTAATATAACATATATATATAGTAGCATTTTATAATTGATTGATATGTTAAACTTGTTCAAAGTAAACGTTATTTAGAAAGACTGTTCGTTTCTCTTTTCAAACAATTCATGTGACAGTAGCACGCCTTACTGTGTCTGTAGTAGTGGTATTGATTTCTGTAACTGCATATGAGTAGCTCATATGTTCTTATTTTTCTATTTCTACTCTTCATATCAATTATAGAGAATCAGGTTTCTGTAAAAACCCTTTTTTGATTTATGGAGGTGCTGTGGTATATGATATCGTTGTTGTTCTAATTTCGAATGTGGTTTTTGATGTGATTTATAACGTGTTAAACCTTGCAAGGAAAGTTATTTAGTATTTTTTGGGCCGCCTTGAGATTCTTTATTCGTTCCATCACCGACATTTCTGTTTCTACCTATTTTTTCTTTTTCTATTTTAGGTTTAAGATAGGTTGGAGGTTTGGTGAGAGAATGGAGTATTTGAGTGTTTAGTTACCTGTTGTTACGATATCGGGTCAATATCCTATGTCTTTTGAGGATTATTACGAATATCTCTGTACCATGACTATAGGAGATTAGAAAAGGATTGGTTTAGGATTGAGACGAATAAATTAGCTTGTAGGACAGTTTCTTAATGAATTTTATCATATAGATGTTGCTCGATAGAATTTGATAGAGATATAAAGATAAATTACGCCATAAGAATGAGAATAATTTCAACTTTCGACATCAACTTTCTATTACCATAACTATATTGTAAATTATAAACTCAAAGAGAACTTTTTCTAAAACACATTTATTTCGCTTGTTTTCGAACGACATCGTTCTTCAACGGGCGTAACGACAAGGTGTGATTTGAGATGCGTGAAATTATATAGACGTAAATTGAGAGTACATTATGTACATATATATAATTGCACGCATCTCACATCACACCTTTTCTTTACGCCCGTTGAAGAACGATGTCGTTCGAAAGCTAGCTAAATAAACATGTTCTATAGAAGAAGCTTCTTTTCAATTTAAAATATTAAAACAAAGCATACTTAGTATTAAAGACAAAAGTTAATTTTATACAAGCAGCAAACGAGAGGGTAAAAAACTCTATTAAAACTAACTCGGATGTTTTCAGATATATAACTGGCATATTCTTTGGACTTAATATGATTATTTTATTTGTTATTAAACATAATATATTTAAAAGCATTCACATAGCTTTGACATCAGTAATTATAATTATAAAATAAATAAAGCGAAAAGAGAGAGAGAAAAACACATTTTTAGTTTTTATTTGACTTACGGAATTTTTCCCTTAACAAGAAAATGTAAGATAATAAAGATTAAATAGGTTACATGTCAGGTTTTGTGAATTATCTTTCATAACTGACTCTATTTCTTTCTGGAAATATTTTCTACAGAAATAATTTACATACACAAAATTTTTCAAGAAAGCTATTCATAAGATAGTTGTATAGATCAAAATATTTCTAAAGAATACAATTATTTTTTTAAATGCCTCAAATAATCATATTTATTCATTTCATTTACAATTTTTAAAAATATGTTATTTGTTATTTTTATCGTATTATTTAGTTTTCGGAAGGTTATATTGGTATATATATAATAGTTATTAGAAAACTGAATATGTCTGTTTTAAATGTTTATGTGAAAATTGATTGTAAAGTTTCTATAGATGATAGTTGTCATCTCAACTGCTCTTCAGCTTATCTACGACTGTACGAACTTTACAGAAGTGAGACATCGTTTGTTACCTGATCTAAATGATTTACTTCACTTACATCTGCTACTTTTTCTATATAAATTTATGAACTCTGTCGAATAATACATGTAAATTTGTTTCTTCTGTAATAGGCGCGAATATTTCAATATAACGCTTGGTTAAGAATTAAAATTTTGAATTATATTTTAATATTAAAAATTAAAATTATGATAAATTAAAATTCACAATTGTTGGTATGATATTTTATGCGTGGGCACTAATATTAACGAACTTTTGGCATTTATATTTATGAGTTATTGGTGATCCTTTAATCTAGGATTCAATATATTTCTACCTCAAATGATACAATGCAGGATAAATAGGGAATTGCTATACCTTTGGTCTTTTATAGCTGGCTTGTTTTTATTGCAAGTTGTTCCATGTCGTAAAGTTATTATCTCAACAGAAATAACAGTTGAAATTGATGGCAAAATCAGTTTTCCGGTTTTAAACATCGATATTCCAAATTGGGGAGTAAATTTGATTTTTATGACGTTATTATGAATTTAACTTTGTTATGTGTTAAGTATTTTGTGTGAAATATTAATTTCGTGATCCTTAGTACTATTAGATAAAAGCTATGATATAAATACCAAATCCATTATTTTATGTATTATCTATTTTCTGTATTAAGTGTATTTTCGTATTCCTTCAATACAATTTCTGCCAAAAGAAAGCATGCTGAACTATTAATTTGAGGTACCCGGTATTTCACTGTATATAGCTTGGGTGAAAACGAAGTAACAAATTTTCTGGAAACTTCTTGCAAAACAAGATATATTAAAATTATTTGAAATCCTGGAGTCAAATTTTGATTTTATTAGAAGTTCTGAACAATCATAACGTTTTAGTTTACCTCTATTCTTCTGAATATCATACAATATAATACTCTGATCTGATACTTATGTTTCAATATTTTTCTTATAAATTTCAAGAACAAAATAACTACGCTACCGAAAACTTTCAAATTCATTTCATATTTTTAACATATTTGTTTTTTTTTTTTGTACCTATTCCTAAGTTTAATTGTTAATTTTTAATATTTATTTTTAAGTTTATAACCTTTATTAAAAGTATTTTTGCATGCTTTATAATCGAAATTTAGATACCTATTCAAAAGACGTTTATTGTTACTGATTTCCTTCGTTCTATAAAAATGATTTTTCAAATAAATTTGAGTTTTAAAATAATATTCATTTATTTTGTCTAGTTACCATCTCTAGTTACCATTATTTTTTATTTAATTTTAATTATATTTAATTTCAGTAGTTTAATACTATTTTAAAATACCCAAAGATATCGAATATCTATTTTTATTAAAATGAAACCACTTTAAGTATATTTTGATATATTTTTCTGTTATTTGAGATAAAAGTACACAAGAAGCCACATTTCTAATCCCTAAACCTATATTGATATTTTTATTAATATAAACGTTAATACTAGCCATTTAAATTGATGAAATACAGATTATTAGATTGAGCTAAACTTGTATATGAATTATTATATTTATAAATATTAATATATGTTGCTATAATACGAATATATAGCATTATGATCTCAACTAGTTTGCTATATTATTATTATAGGTTCATATTTTCTGTTAATATAAGAGTTTTCATCAAATATTAATAGAAAATGTTATATATTTTGATAATAGAACTTATATGATATTATCATATAAAATGTGATACTTATATGAGATAATTTGATATATTTTCTCATTTCTAGAATAAACTATGTGTATATATAGAGGAATACTCAATGCAGCATTTGATGCCCTATATCCGAACTTCTCTCTGATGATATTTGTGTATTTTTGAATGTATCAAAGGTTGGTCATATGCTGGATTATTGCATTACATATTTTTTAATAGTGACGAAACGATAAATTCAGAAGTGTATTGTCATGATTTACAAGCCATGCATCTGATATTGTCAGAAAAAAAATGCCCAGTTTGGTCAATAGGAAAGGCGTTATTCTGCTTCACGATAACGCACGGCCACATTCTTAATTTACGACCCAACTAAAATTTGCTCAATTGGGTTATGAAGTTTTAGCTCACCCTCCTTATTCACCTGAACTGTTCTCTACTGATTTTTTTTCAAGCATTTGGATAATTCCTTTTATGGAAAACGGCTCATCAACCGGAGAGATGTGGAAAACGCTTTTTGTATTTTTTGGCCTCAAGACAACCAGACTTTTATGAAAATCGCATAAAAATGTTACCATCACGTCGTCATGAGTGCTGTGATTCTAATGGTGCTTATTTTGTTTAAATAAACTCATTTTTGGTTTGGATATGGTGTCTTTAATTGGTCGCTTCCAAACGGTTATTGTTAATGAGACAACCTGATAAATTGTAAAAGTGCAGGAAGATTGTATTCTTGTTCAATAAAGTCAACTTCACTTTAAAAAAAATTAATATGAGAGATAAATTAACTTATTATGAAATCAAAATACATGAGTTTTCAGTGATAAAAAATATTGAATTTAATTTTACCTTTTTTGCGCTCTTTCTGAATTTGAAATATTTGGGGAGGGATTGTTTGATGAAGGTTTGGTTATTCTGTTCAGAGGTTATAGAGATTCTCATACCAGTGGCTATAAAACCGCTCAAATGTTTTGTGAATATCAGAAATATACACAAGTATATGTCCAAAATATGATATATTCAAACCAATAATTTCCTTAAAATTTGCAACTCAATTATAATATAGGGTTTCAATATATTCAACCAACAGCCGTTGTGTTTTTTATATATGAGAAAAAATGAAATCTATTCAAAATTAACTTTTATTGAAAGATCTATAACAATTTCAGGATAAGGCTTCAGCAACTACGCGTCATAAAATTATAACAAATAATTATAAAAAAACACTTAGAAAAAAAGCTTTTATTTAAATGCACTAAAAATAACAAAATAAATATTTCTGAAGTATTTTTTTTTCTGAAGGTACCATTTAACAAATAAAATAATAGACTTAGAAATAAAAGCGGTGGGGATGATAATCATTTATGCAGCAAATAGGTATAAATTTAATGAAAGGCATAATCTTGCTAATCATTTGCTTCATATAAAATCACATTGATCTCAAATTTATTATTATTGTACCCCACCGCTTTTATTTCTAAGTCTATTATTTTATTTGTTAAATGGTACCTTCAGAAAAAAAAGCAATACTTCAGAAATATGCATTTTGTTATTTTTAGTGCATTTTAAATAAAAGCTTTTTAAAAGTGTTTCATAATTAATTATTCAAGCTATTTTTAGTCGTATTTATGCCAGTCCAAAAAAAAAAAAGCCTTATCACTGAGACGACGTTAGACTTAAATAGCTGCAAGCCTGCTCGCAGCAGATTGGCCAATTCCTCGTGGGAGGTCGGAAATGACGTAAGCAGAATCCGTTACTAACAGAACTGCGTTTCTTTGCTTTTGGGAACCCTAAATTTATTGAATTATATTGCAAAGTTAGAGACACCCAGTGGATTATTGTTAGGGGATAATTGGTACGTATAAAATTTGAATTATAATTGATTAAATAGTTAAAAGTAACAACATACTAATTGAAAAGGGGGTACTATTTAAAAAGGTGTCGTGAAATGTATGGTGGTATATTGTTACACACACAACTATATATATATATATATATATAATTAATATAAATATATGCGTAATGATATTGGAATAAGATTACCAAATTATAACAGATAAAATTAATATATTTGTTGGCTTTTCTCATTTATTTGCTTGTAATTCCAAGGACGTTTTAGATAGGAATCTGAATATTTGGATTTCTAATTCCTTCCATGTCTTGAACATTTATTGAAAAAATCCTTTCGCAACCTCCAGCAATTTCCGAGTAGATATAATGCAACACATAATATTAAAAAAGAAATATAGATAATGGTTCATTTCCCGCCTTCCCGACCACCCAGAAGTCTGAATATTAGTACACTTGCATTGTTAATTGGACTGAGCGAGTATTGTGAGTTTCATTATTCTATATGGTCTGGAAGCATATTAAAATTAAATATACAAAATTTGAAAGGAAATCTGGAAATTTGTCCGTTCTTGGCCAACCTGACAACCCAGAAGTCTGAATATTGGTCAGCTAGCATTGTCATCAGGTTTGAACATGTGTACCAAATTTCATATTTCTAGGTGCCCTATAAGTATATTAAAAATTGATTACAAGATTTGGCGACAGACATCCAGACAGACAGACATGGAGGCAAGTTAAATAAAAGCTTTTAAAAAAGGTAAAAATTGAAGATAAAAAGAGAATAAATATAAATGGAACAATGTAAACATGTGATTATTATTAGTGTCGTTATTATATGCTAAATGCTATTATAATACTGTTTATTGTTCCATTTTTATTCTTGCTATGTTCAATTGTTTTTCATTTTATTCTTTTTTGCTTTTATAACGGGTAACTATTATAGCTTCAGCGAGAACTTGTTATAACTCTAATTTGTTTTTAAAAAACATTTTAAAATTCAAATATAATTCTATTTTGTCCGATTCATTAGTGCTGTAAAGTCCAGGATATCCTAAAGGATATTTGGTCATCAGTTGGTGATATCTGTCGATCAAAAGATCTAGCCCGAGGGCGCATGCCGGCCATCACCTTCCTCGGAAGAAGCCGCTCCTAACATGGAGGACAGACGCTTCATCAGCCGTTCCTAACATGGATGCAGACGATTCTGCATTCTATTTAACTTTTATCTTCAACTTTCTTTACTTTTTAAATTATAATTTTCTTCATTTTCTATAAATAAATTTTCAAATGTATATACTTCAATATTTTTGAAAATAGAGCAATCCATACTTAAATTATTAGATAATATATAAATAAAATACTTAAAATATAGGGAATGATTCAATTTGAGAAGTGAATTAATGTCGATCAAAACGGGTTGTTAGTTGTAATATAAAATCTCAACAGAAAAATATTTCAGATCTCAAAATTATTCACGCTTTTGATGGAAAAAATAGAATATTAAATGTTAAAACATTGGTGAGAATAAAGTATAATCTTAAATGATGAATAGAGGTATAGTAAAGAATCTGATTTTGATTGTGTGGTTGTATGGGTAAGAGACGTGGAAGATACTCGTATAAAAGGCAGACCAAACGAGGATTTTTGAAGTAGTAGAAATTTAGAGTTAGATATAAAATTAAGATTAAGTCGACAAGACAATATTTGAGGAAGTCTTTAAGAGTTTAGTAGAGAAACCTGGCATTTTGCTAGTCACGAGAAAATGCAGAATATGTTGCTAGAACATCTCTAAAACTAGAGGTGTATAAGAATGGATATGGCAAAATGATTCTCAAGCTGGAATGGTAAAACCGATTTAAACCATAATATAAATGTAACTTGATAAAGAGAGAAAAATCAAAGATAAGGAGGATAAGTTTCTTTTATGAACAAATAATCAAGCTTTCGGGCACAAAGTCGCCCTTCTACAGGAATAAAAATATACAAAATCAAGATCCGTCTATATATATACAAATAATTAGCATAAATAATAAATAAATATTAGAAATTAGAGAGATAACATTTAAGTTTTATGTCTGATGTACGAATCAGGTAAATCAAGTGAGACTCTCGTGTCTCGAGTGTAAGGCCTTAACAAATTATTTTTAAGAGATACAATTTTATTTTATGTGTGATATACGAAATAAATAATAGGAGAAATGTGAATATGCTAATATTTGGTATAATCTGCTAATTAAAAATTAATAAGTTGTTGTATTAACAGCTTATGAAAATATTTCGTTATAAAGATCCGGAATATCAATGTGCCTATTGATGCTATTATATTTCAGAGATAGTAGCGCCTCTACAACCAATCTCTTATATTTATGTTGAATGTTAGAAAAATGTGAACGGGGTTCTATTGTATTAAAAGTATGTCCTGTATTTGAAATATGTTGGGCTATGAGGGATCTAGGGTCGTTATTTCTGATATTTCGGATATGTTCATCAATTCTATCTTTTATATGTCTACCAGTTTCTCCTATGTATAAGCTAGAGCAATTATTACATTTTAATGAGTAGACTGCATTCTTTAAGTGTATGGGTTTTAAGGGGAAACTGTTATTGGTGATAAGGTTTCTAAGTATAGTGCCTAAATTAGGAGTATTGGAAAAGAAGGTGCGGATACCAAAGTTTTTTAGATAATTAGATATGTTAAGGCTCTGAGGGGAAAAAAGAATAGTACAAATAGATTTATAACTATGATTAACAGCTGTTTGTAAAGGGTTATGAAAGTGTCTCAAAATAAAATTTTTTGGATAGCCCAATGTCAATAAATGTGATAATATGATATTTGTTTCCTGCTGTTTTGATATATCTGTGGTACAATGAGTGAATATGCGCTTAGTTAATGCTTTGACTGTGTTAATTTTATGGCTAATTGGGCAATACGAAGAAAAATGTATGTATGATGGATAAAATGACGGTTTGTAATAAACGCTTGTGGTATATCTATTATCTATTTTTGTGATAAGTATATCTAAGAAAGCTAAAGTGTTATTGGTCTCTGTTTCAACTGTAAAACTTATATCATGGTATAAGTTGTTTAATGTGGATAAAATGTTATCAAGTGAACTGGTTTTGACTATTGCAAAATTATCATCAATATATCTGTGCCATGATAAAATCTCTAAGTGGTTTTTCTTAGATATACTTATCACAAAAATAGATAATAGTAATAACACAGTCAAAGCATTAACTAAGCGCATATTCACTCATTGTACCACAGATATATAAAAAAAACTTTATTTTGAGACACTTTCATAACCATTTACAAACAGCTGTTAATCATAGTTATAAATCTATTTGTACTATTCCTTTTTCCCCTCAGAGCCTTAACATATCTAATTATCTAAAAAACTTTGGTATCCGCACCTTCTTTTCCAATACTCCTAATTTAGGCACTATACTTAGAAACCCTATCACCAATAACAGTTTCCCCTTAAAACCCATACACTTAAAGAATGCAGTCTACTCATTAAAATGTAATAATTGCTCTAGCTTATACATAGGAGAAACTGGTAGACATATAAAAGATAGAATTGATGAACATATCCGAAATATCAGAAATAACGACCCTAGATCCCTCATAGCCCAACATATTTCAAATACAGGACATACTTTTAATACAATAGAACCCCGTTCACATTTTTCTAACATTCAACATAAATATAAGAGATTGGTTGTAGAGGCGCTACTATCTCTGAAATATAATAGCATCAATAGGCACATTGATATTCCGGATCTTTATAACGAAATATTTTCATAAGCTGTTAATACAACAACTTATTAATTTTTAATTAGCAGAATATACCAAATATTAGCATATTCACATTTCTCCTATTATTATTTCGTATATCACACATAAAATAAAATTTTATCTCTTAAAAATAATTTGTTAAGGCCTTACACTCGAGACACGAGAGTCTCACTTGATTTACCTGATTCGTACATCAGACATAAAACTTAAATGTTATCTCTCTAATTTCTAATATTTATTTATTATTTATGCTAATTATTTGTATATATATAGACGGATCTTGATTTTGTATATTTTTATTCCTGTAGAAGGGCGACTTTGTGCCCGAAAGCTTGATTATTTGTTCATAAAAGAAACTTATCCTCCTTATCTTTGATTTTTCTCTCTTTATCAAGTTACTCCAGAGGATTTTAATTTATTTAATTATTGAAAATCGTTATATTTTTCGTTTTACAGCATGAATCCTGATACGAATCATTATATGAATAACCTTCGTAGCAAATCTCTTGCGCTTGCAAGATGGAGAAAACATCTCATATTCAACAGAACCTGCGAGCAATTGGGATTTATCCCACCTTCGTTACGCATTAAAGATCCGGTTGGAAATCATTATTCGACCAAAGTGATAACTGAAACCCGTTTTAGCTTACTACGTGCCCGCACCAAGGGTTGTCATTCTCAAATACGTATACTCATCAAGTCCATCAAAGGTTTATTGTTCCACATTTCCCAGCGGTTACCCCAACAGGCTATGGCAGATGTTTTGTCAAGAATTACCGTGAACATCAGAAAACAAGATAGTATCATCACAGCTAGACATCATAGGAAACTTTCCTTTTGGTCAAAAAAGTATAATCTTCAACTTTACCCCAAAAATCAACAAGATACTATAGTTAATCTTTCAAATTTCACACCTTCTGTAGAACAGCTCAATATCCTTTCACGAGGTCTTAAATATAGATATCCATCTAAACCTGACCGAATTTCAATTATCGCAGGCGTAGAATCATCCATTACCCGTTTAAATCACCAACAGAAGTACAAAGTTAGGAAACATGTCTCATCCGTTCTCAATAACTCAATCCAGGATAATAGCCATAATAACAAAACATCGTTAATCAAGTCCCTCTCTAGAAACAAAGACATTGTTATTACAAAATCTGATAAAGGCTCAAGAACAGTCATCATGAACACTAAGGATTATACATCTAAAATGAATGCAATATTAAATGATCCCCTTATTTTCACCCCTATTTCATTACAGGAAGAGAATTCAGCTATTATTAAATTTAAAAAAGAAATTAATAATCTTGTAAAGAAAAAATCCATCACCACAGAAGAATGCAAATCCTTTATATCGAACATTTATGGGAAAGCATACATATATGGACTGCCAAAATTGCACAAAGACAATATTCCACTTAGACCTATAATAGCATATCATTTATCCCCAGCAGCTCCTTTGTCTTCCTTTCTGGCCAAGTTACTCTCTCCTATGCTCAGGGATGGTGGGGCCTCGGCATCGATATCTTCTACTCCGGATTTCTTGAGCCATATTCAACAGTCACCGGTTCTACCCAACAGCATCATGGTATCCTTTGATGTGGTGAATTTATACCCCAGTCTACCCCATCCACTTATTATAGATTGCACAACACAATTCTTATCAGACCATAATTACCCCATTAACACCATTTCCAGATTAATATCCCTGATCAGTATTAGTTTAAATAACAGTATATTGAATTTTAATCAAGCATACTTTAAACAAACAAAAGGTACACCTATGGGTAGCCCACTATCTTCCCCTCTATCAGAAATAGTTATGCGCCATATAGATAAGCAAATAGTTGAACAATACCACTTAGAGATTTTATCATGGCACAGATATATTGATGATATTTCTGCAATAGTCAAAACCAGTTCACTTGATAACATTTTATCCACATTAAACAACTTATACCATGATATAAGTTTTACAGTTGAAACAGAGACCAATAACACTTTAGCTTTCTTAGATATACTTATCACAAAAATAGATAATAGATATACCACAAGCGTTTATTACAAACCGTCATTTTATCCATCATACATACATTTTTCTTCGTATTGCCCAATTAGCCATAAAATTAACACAGTCAAAGCATTAACTAAGCGCATATTCACTCATTGTACCACAGATATATCAAAACAGCAGGAAACAAATATCATATTATCACATTTATTGACATTGGGCTATCCAAAAAACTTTATTTGAGACACTTTCATAACCCTTTACAAACAGCTGTTAATCATAGTTATAAATCTATTTGTACTATTCCTTTTTCCCCTCAGAGCCTTAACATATCTAATTATCTAAAAAACTTTGGTATCCGCACCTTCTTTTCCAATACTCCTAATTTAGGCACTATACTTAGAAACCCTATCACCAATAACAGTTTCCCCTTAAAACCCATACACTTAAAGAATGCAGTCTACTCATTAAAATGTAATAATTGCTCTAGCTTATACATAGGAGAAACTGGTAGACATATAAAAGATAGAATTGATGAACATATCCGAAATATCAGAAATAACGACCCTAGATCCCTCATAGCCCAACATATTTCAAATACAGGACATACTTTTAATACAATAGAACCCCGTTCACATTTTTCTAACATTCAACATAAATATAAGAGATTGGTTGTAGAGGCGCTACTATCTCTGAAATATAATAGCATCAATAGGCACATTGATATTCCGGATCTTTATAACGAAATATTTTCATAAGCTGTTAATACAACAACTTATTAATTTTTAATTAGCAGAATATACCAAATATTAGCATATTCACATTTCTCCTATTATTATTTCGTATATCACACATAAAATAAAATTTTATCTCTTAAAAATAATTTGTTAAGGCCTTACACTCGAGACACGAGAGTCTCACTTGATTTACCTGATTCGTACATCAGACATAAAACTTAAATGTTATCTCTCTAATTTCTAATATTTATTTATTATTTATGCTAATTATTTGTATATATATAGACGGATCTTGATTTTGTATATTTTTATTCCTGTAGAAGGGCGACTTTGTGCCCGAAAGCTTGATTATTTGTTCATAAAAGAAACTTATCCTCCTTATCTTTGATTTTTCTCTCTTTATCAAGTTACTCCAGAGGATTTCAATTTATTTAATATAAATGTAAGCTTGTTGGAGAATGGTTTTCATATACATTGGATATTTTCGCATCTTTTATCCAATCTGATGACCTTGTAGTTAAAATAAAAATTTCGATGCAATTTAAAAGGTAGATGTCCCCTCTTTTGGGATATGAACTATATATTCGTAGGCAAATTACATTTTCTTCTAACCTTTGAAAGTGTTTTAAGATATATATGCATTTTTTGCGCTTATAAAAAGACAAGAATGTGACCATATTGTTGTGGTATTTCAGAGGAGCCACGACCACATTTCTTGGGCGTGGTACCCAACGTGACAGTGGCGGTGGGTAAAGAGGCCAAACTGCCCTGTGTGGTTGAGAACCTGGGCTCCTACAGGGTAAGTTCATCCATATTGGCATGTCACATTCTAAACATTCCACAGATAAATATGCTCTCATATATACTGGCATTTGGTAACCACAGAAAAACATGCTTATATCAACGTCTATGAATATTAAACATACACTCATGTACCAAACAAGGATGTTTCATATTTCAAGCATAAACCACTATTTATTTTCTTATATAAAGGCAGAATCCTCATGCATGTAAATTCGATTATTCTCCTTTAAAAAAATAATGAAAATATATAAAAAATTATAATAATAAATATTTGAATATATACGTTTTGAAAGGTAAAACCTGTTTAAGTTTTTGTCCATGAGTGTATATGTCTTTCAAATGAACGTCAATTTATAGCACTTTGTTTATTTTATGAAGATTTAACTGTATAAAGTTATACTGAAAGCATGAAAATTCCACTTTATTGTGTGAAATTTCTTCAAACGTTATCTTTTCTACACAATATTATGGATATGTTGGTAATTGGTTGTTCAAATGCATTTTATGATTTTATAACATAGATAAAATATATGAAAATAATTCCCAGAATCTATTTTGAATCACAAAAGCAAATTTATCATCTCCTAGAACAATAGCCCTTGTAACATACATCGGATGAATTAAAAATATTTCAGAAAAGTCTTTGAACACCATTTCAAAACCACAATAAAATACATCAGAAGATAGCACAATTTGATAGATCTTTCAATATGCGGAAAAACCGGTAATGAAGATAAAATGAAACGCGCATGCGTCATGTGATGTATCAGATATATTATATACAATAATAGATGCATGCATACAATATCATAGCGGTATGGCTGAATAAACTGAAAAATCGTATGAAGGATCGACCACTGATGTGTCAGTCCATCCCAATATGTTTTCATTGCAGCAATGAGAGAAGAAAAGGTTTTATTTGTGTAATAGGATAAACGTGCTCTAAATGATAGCATTTCTTATTTATACTTTGCTCCTAATTTGGAGCCAAACACTTTAACCACGCAATCTAAAGAAGCGATTTTATAAACTCACTAACTCGGAATAAACTCTTACGCATGCTAAATCGGTAACTTAAGGATTATCTCTATATACCATATTATATGCAATAATTATAAATTGGTATCCAAGGATAGATTTCTTGCTTTATTTATACATTCTCTCTATATAGTATGAATAAATTAATAAACTTATCCTCTCGGAGACCGTTTTTTTAATATTGCTTATATTTCACGGGTTTCTATCCTTCGACCATATTATATGATTTTGTAGAATCGCTATTGTTTTATATGTATATAATCGCATACGTTTGAACATATGTTCAAAATCGCCTTAAACATTGAAATAAACTCATTCTAATATTATATTTTCAATTTAGAGATGATTTTGTTATAATATTTTCGAATCACACATCGCTAATATAAATTTATTTTTTAAACACCTATGTTTAATCTTTCTTTTATTTTGTAATCAATTTGTCTCTCATAAATAGTTGTTGGAACATTTTCTATCCCAAAATATAAAGGTAAAGGTTGTCGATTATTTGGACATTGTTTCTTTGATTTGAAAAATTCCTCAATTTCTTATGATAGTTATTGCTAATACATTACCTTTTGATATATCCTAGTTCTTTTACATTTATTTATATTAATAATAAAGAAGGCATATTCTGACCAGAAATAAATGTGCTTTTTAGATGGCAGACGCCATCTAGTGGAACAAAAATCAACTAAACGTTGATCTGCAGCTCTTGATCGGCGCTCTGCTATCTAAAAAACACATGTGCTCTTGGTCAGGACATGCCTTCTTTATTTTTAATATCAACACCTGACCTTTTTATTATTTTTTTTTATATTATTATTTTCACATTTATTTATATAAAATTGAAAATTTAATATAAAATGCGTTTAACACGCAAAAATAAATATAGACAGAATGAATAATTTACAGCATATTTTGTTTTTGTTCTATATGTATAATTTAAGAAATATGATTTATAAGTACACAAATATTTATGGGTTCTGGGCTGAAAAAATGAAAAAGAAGTTGGGTAATGAGGTAAAGGCCCTGAAATTAAATGGGTTGGAAATAGTTATGGGCGTTTTAAAGCTCTTTTTTAATATTTTGTTTGGCCTATGAAGGAGAAATCAATGATTGAACGTGATTTTGATAACTAGCTACACAACCCATATGTCTTCATAGATGAATAGCTAATGTATTCTATTGATTCGTCTTTTATTATTAGTTCATCTAGTTTCAAACTGAGTATACAATCAGAAATATATTAGTAAAAGCATATATAGACGATCGTGTCTGTAAAAATGTGATCTATGAATTCCAATGAAGGTTTCAAACAATTTTAATATATTTTTTCAAATTCAAAACTTATAACGGCACTCAAGGTCACCTACGCGCCAACGATGACACTTGATCGTAGCCGTCCAATAGGAGGGCGCCGGCCATCCGTGACAGAGGCGGCCTATTACTGATTGATTAGGATTAGGATATGCATTTATTTAAGGCGCCAATTTATAATTGTAACAAATAGTATTTGAATAAAAACATTCAGTCGGGTAAAACACGGGCGTTGCCCGGGTCATTCGGCTAGTTTTGTATATATGTTATATCTTTATTGATAATCCCTGTAAACCCCTATTTGTATGTAACACTAGAAATGTTGAAGTCAAAATAAAATTCCAAAGAGCGGTCAGCTGGAGACAGCTGGGGAGAGAGAAGGAAAATGCCAAAGCCCATGTGGGGCCCCCAGGGACTCTTTATAAACGACCCCTGAAAACAAGGCAGATTTTGGCAGGGGTCAGCAGCATATGGTTCTAGGGGGTGTCTCTCAGCAGACGGCTCCTGTCTTGCACACACACTCTCTCTCCATGTCTCGGGGATAAGCATCCAGGTTTGTCTCTGTCCCGTGGGCTGTCCCCGATCTCTCTATCTAGCCCTGCCTCTGCTTCTTGTTGTCCGCGTGTGAGAAGAACACCAACACTCGCCTCACGTACACGACTGCCAGCTTATCCATACGTCGGCACATTTGCAACAATATTACATATATATAATTATCTATGCTATGGACATATTTATTGTGGAAATAAATATACAACCATTGGGAAGAAGAAAAGGTTATTTTTTGATAGAAATTTCAAACTCTCTTTCCCGGAGCCATATTACACGAATATCGCCAGCTGCCAAGGAAAGCTTTTTTCCACATATTCTCCACAAAACCAGTCTATTAGCTCTTCTTTATTGCTTATTGAGGGTAGTATAGGCCTTAGGAAGGTGTAAATATTGTAGACACATAGAGTATCCATAATAGACCAACAGTGTACATTTTCTAACAAAACTCATTGACAAACCATAAGGTAGTTGCACCTTTTTGGCATATCGGGATTCATATAATAATTTTGAAATATATTACATACACTGTGACCTTTATTGAAGACTACGAGAAAACCAAGTATAAACAAAATTATTTCCGTCTTCTTAAAAAAATTTACAACCGACAATATTGAAACATAGAACTTCCTTTTGTCTATGAGTTTAAAATCAAGAAAATATTTTTAATATATCTATCCTTCATTTTCTCCAAACTCTCAATATAAAAACGGCCAAAATTTATAAAACAAAATATTAAAATATATATTTATTATAATCTTGAGAACAAAGAAACTATATATAGTCATTTTCATTGTGGAAAATGACTCTTAAAATAAAAGTAAAATGATTATAAACGGTAAGATGAATATTCGATATATTAATTATATATTTATTATATTTTATTTATTGATTTTCAACATATATATATGTTATGGATATGGTGTTTTGTTGAATACATAGAGAATTGAAGGTGCAGTCGTGAAAATGGGCAAGCTAGTTATTTATTTATCAAGTATTTTTTATTTTCAATTACTTGAAGCCAATTATACAATAAATATTTATCAAAATTATATAGAATTTATAAAATGAATCCTATATTAGTGAATTTGAAAAATAATAGGTAGGTTAACTATACATCATATTTACAACAATATTCTCTCTCAAAGTGGTATTTTCTAAAACTATATTCAAAAATGTAGAACAGTCAAAGAATGAAAATAAAATATATGTTTTTTTTAAATATAATATTTGCATTTTAGATTATATAATACATATATAATCAGAATTCTCCAATACAATATTAAAGCGCTAATTAACGGTCTGGTAGATTAAATTGGCGAAAGTTTGCTACTGATGTGCCAAGCCCTCCCAATATTTATTCATAGCAATAAGAACAGTACAAGTTAGTTTTATATTTGAAAATAAAATTCGTGCTTTAATGCTTCTATTTCTTATATTTTATTTTTTATTATATAGACTTTTTTAAATTTTGAACTATTCTAAATGGTATTAAGTTTAATCCATCAAATTAATTTGGTAATTTTTAGTTAAAATTTTCATATTATTAGTGATCAAATATATGTGGTTTGCCTATTTGATATTGTACTTTATGTATGTCAAATGTATTGTAGAGTTCTCATCGACCCAATGGGTAGTTAGATCGTCTGCCCTGGTATTTGTATTAGGCTAATTGTTTCTGGGCAGATGGAGAGAATTCGCTTCGGACAAATCCCATTAATTGGGAACCATTTCTAGACCTTTTCAGAAATTGAATCAATGCATTTTCATGACAAATAGAATCACAGAAAT
>CP092878.1:50013967-50126108 GCA_030710605.1 Cordylochernes scorpioides
ATTCATTCATATTATATATGTGAATATATCATTTCGGAGACTGGTTACATTGAACAATTATTATATAAATAATTTTCAATGAGATCGTAAAACCTCTTCAATAATATATTTTTTCTTGAAACATTTAAATATTTGAAATTTAAATTATTAAAATTTCTAATTTTCAGAAAAAAAATCTTATAAAATGCATCAATTCGATTTAAACATATACAAATTCTTCTGAAAACATAAGATGTATATCAGTTATATCAGGATTTCCGTTTGTAATATTTCTATCACGTGAATATATATATATATAGCAAATACAATTTTATATAAAATATGGTTATATAATACATTTTAATAAAGATAACAATGGATGAAGACGGTTACTTCTCTTAAAAAATATATTTATATATATACATATTTATTATATTTATTGATAAAATAATAAGATGATGATATTTCTCAGACGCTATTTGCACAATATTTATATAAATTATCATTATTATAATTTTATATTTTTAAAAATATATACATTTTTATTTAAGATGCATTAGCGCGCCATCTGTTATCAAAATACGAAACTATTATAGACGCGTATGATTCTTTTCAAAATAAACAATTTCTACTGCCCTTACTGCAATGGAAAAAATTAATGGGAGGGCCTCGCTCATCAGTGGTGAACCCTCCCAGCGGTTTCGCCAGTTTAATCTACCCTAACGCTGTTATATTGCATTTTTGAAACATCCTTTAGAGTGATACTGATGCTAGACTCTTTGAATGGGTATATTAGATGAACTATGAAAATAAGCTTGGAGGACAGCAGAATTACATATAATTATAAATAAATAATATGCTTCAGCAATCGCTTTTCAATCTGTTATCAAAATACGAAACTATTATAGACGCGTATGATTCTTTTCAAAATAAAACAATTTCTACTGCCCTTACTGTAATGGAAAAAAATTAATGGGAGGGCCTGGCTCATCAGTGGTGAATTTTTATTTATTGATAAAAATTAAAATTTAAACCATAATTTAGACGTCATTAATCAATTTAAATTACTCAGATTAAAAAAAAAAAATTGTTAAAATATTTATAAATATAGTATGTTCATAATGTTTATTGCCCATTTAATTTTACTTATAACATTAATATATTCATATAAAATGATTCATTTTATATATTATACTAGCCGAGCCCGGGTTTTACCCGATTAAATGTTTTTATTTAAATACTATTCTTTAAAATTATTAATTGGCGGCGTGGATGTCACTCTTGTGAAACGTCCCGCTCCAAACTTTGTGTCTGAGAAGCGATATTTTTATATAAAGATGACCTGGCTTTTGTTTTCTGCTCGAATGAATGTTTTTCTGTTAGAATTTTGTTCCTGCGTACAAAATAATGAGCTGGTTTCACCCGTGGTCTCTGCTTTTTGGAATTTTTCCCGATATAATTTTGTATCTGATAATCTTACATGATACAGCAATATCGTCATCATCATTTTCTGACTAATCTCTATATATATAAAAGTCAATTTCTGTCTGTCTGTTTCGCGATAAACTCAAAAACTACTGAACCAATTGGTACCAAATTTTGCATGTCGCTTTTAATAAACCTAAGGAATATTTTCGGCTGCATTTTGATTAGTATTTTTGGCTATTTCTTTTTTTCATTTGAAGAACTTTTTTTTACGCGGTCTAATCCGGAATGGAATGAATACCTAAATATGGCCATTTTTTTTAAAGCATCGGTGGTTCAGTGGTAGAATGCTCGCCTGCCACGCGGGCGGCCAGGGTTCGATTCCCGGCCGATGCATTTTTTTAAAACAATTCTTAAAACTCATTTATATTATATCTTCTATATATATAAAAATGAATGTTTGTATGTTTGTTTGTTTGTTTGTTGGTTTGTATGTCCGGTATACAAATTCGCAGTAGTTCACTAATTCAAACCAAAATTTCCATACATAGGTAAATAAATACGGGGAAGACGATAGGCTATTTCAAAAAATATATAAATCAATTATTAAAACTATATATTATTATTCAGAAAATGATGATGACGATATTGCTGTATCATGTAAGATTATCAGATACAAAATTATATCGGGAAAAATTCCAAAAAGCAGAGACCACGGGTAAAACCAGCTCATTATTTTGTACGCAGGAACAAAATTCTAACAGAAAAACATTCATTCGAGCAGAAAACAAAAGCCAGATCATCTTTCTATAAAAATATCGCTTCTCAGACACAAAGTTTGGAGCGGGACGTTTCACAAGAGTGACATCCACGCCGCCAATTTATAATTGTAACGAATAGTATTTAAATAAAACATTTAATCGGGTAAAACCCGGGCGTTGTAATATATAGTTTTAATAATTGATTTATATATTTTTTAAAATAGCCTATCGTCTTCCCCGTATTTTTTTTACCTATGTATGGAAATTTTGGTTTGAATTAGTGAACTACTGCGAATTTGTATACCGGACATACAAACCAACAAACAAACAAACATACAAACATTCATTTATATATATAGAAGATATAATATAAATGAGTTTTAAAAATTGTTAAAAAAAATGCATCGGCCGGGAATCGAAACCTGGCCGCCCGCGTGGCAGGCGAGCATTCTACCACTGAACCACCGATGCTTTAAAAAAATGGCCATATTTAGGTATTCATTCCATTCCGGATTAGTCCGCGTAAAAAAAAGTTCTTCAAATGAAAAAAAGAAATAGCCAAAAATACTAATCAAAATGCAGCCGGAAATTTTCCTCAGGTTTATAAAAAGCGACATGCAAAATTTGGTACCAATTGGTTCAGTAGTTTTGAGTTTATCGCGAAACAGACAGACAGACAGAAATTGACTTTTATATATATAGAGATATGTTAAAATTGAGAGATGTAACATTGTATATATTTTTTATCGCGAGTTGATTTCAATCTAATTGATTAAAAATAATAATACCCACTCAGGTAAAGAACCTTTTGATATCAAATCTATATCTGCATTATTACATCATATATTTAATATTTAAAATTATATATGCAGTAAAACATACATTTCATACTTCATGATATCCATTTTTATAAAATTTCATCGGAAAATTTGGGAACATAAAATACGCACATAACATTATATTTTTACTAATAATCTATAATTCATAAGGTGAAAAAGAATAGATAAAAATATTGTAATAATATATCAGAAAAATTTCAATATTTTAGTATTCAAACGATTAAATATATATTAAATATATAAATAACTATCATCTATATATTCAGAAGGCATATATATAAGAATATATTTTTTTGTGTTTATTCAAATTCTGCATACACTTTAATATCTAGGGCCTACCTGAAAATCAATAAGTAATTTATTTAAAAGCATCGTCAATTATAGATTTCCAAGTGTCAGGAATTTTCAACTCTTTTTGGAATTCCTTTTTAGGATAGTTTGTAATTCATCATTGTACTGGGCGATCAATTGGCAATTTCCACACGTCCATTCATCGAAATAGCAATCTGGACGTGAATAATGCATGTCATGTTTATGCATATTTTCATATTTAATCTAGAAATACATTTTCCCCTATTAGATAAATTTGATGTAGAATTGTTGTGGAGCAATTTTTTGAATAATTCTTTTTTATATTGCTTAATACTATATATGCATATTTGAATGGCTGTTGAATTTTAGATGAAAGCCTTTATTTTACATTTATTAGATAAATTATATGTGTGTGTTTAGGGGATATCATTTATTTTAAAATTTAACTAAAACCGCTATATTTAGTTAGAAAATGAATAATTAAATATAAATATATTATTTAAAATAATATAAAATGCAAATTCAACATTATTAATTGAATATATCAGCTTAATATTTTTCTTCAAAAAATGACATTCATAGTCTTATATTCGAAATATTAATGATGTTCCTAACAAAAACAATTCTAAGTTTTTTTAAATTTTAATTAATTCAACATTTTTATTCTTTTTCGGGAATATTCGCTTTTCCCAAATTTACATTAGACGTGTGAAGATAATATTGTATATTATTTAGACACATATTTAGCGTATACTATTCATTCTATCCCAAATAATAAAACATAAATGCTAAAATAAATTTACGTTTATGTCACACACTTTAGAGGATCCCATTTTTCAGAAGAATATAACCAAAATACAAAACTCAAATAACGCTGCAACTCAATTTTACAACACCCCAACTTACTCCGGACCATATATACAGTTGTCCGGCTATCCTTGCAGCCCTCTGTATGACAGACATCAATCCAGAAGAGGACATCCATACGGACAAGACACCTCAGTTGGCCGGTATTGTGATCAGGATGCACGGAGAGATCTGATCTGCTCAATGTTCAAGACACCACCACCATGCCTTTCTATTCACCCAATCAAAGGAAGCTTTCGGGCAAGCCCTTCTTCAGATAACAATAGTTAGCTAGTTAGTTAAAGGGTTTTCTCGGAAGCTTCCTTTGATCAGGAGAATAAAAAAAGATTTGCGGCTTAATATTATTCTAGTATTTTTTTTTTAATTTGTCAAAATCCGCAATCCTGCAATAATGAATAAAGAATATAACAATTCCAACTCAAAATATATTAATACGGTTCCTATAATTTTTAAATATGTGATCAGTTTTTAGGATCCCATATCTATAATAAATCAGTCGAATAGCCTTTTGCACTAAAGATTTTTTCTGTAAAAAATAGACACTTTGGCCAGTTAGAGTTTTATTTCTCAACGTTTCAACAAAAATATTTTATCTTCGTCAGAATAATTGCTAAAATCATTATATTTATTTATTTCTCCTGACGAAGACAAAACCTTTTTGTTGAAACGTTGAGAAAATAACACTTTACATGGCCGAAATGTCTATTTTTTTACAGAAATAAGAATGCCGGCCAGGCAATCCCTATCTTCAGATAAAGTGTGTTTGTTATTTGGTTTGATGCAATATATGCTGGAAATGAACTGGCAGAGAAGGAGGTAAAGACCGCAGGTCATTCGAATCTGCCACTATCTTTTACTATCTTTCCAAAAGTGTCGGGTGCGTTAAAAAATAACATATAGCTCTCAAATCGTAGACAAACCTCTACATTCAAGACGACTCCCAATAAATCGACGAAGATTTGCTGATAAACCCAGAAATACTGAGGCTTCAAAACATCGAACATATATTTACCTCAACCATTTTGACTGCCCATGATTACACTCAGGCAGTCTATGCAAAGGTGCTGAAAAAAAAAAAACAAGTTGCCCTCATTTTCAAGGCGAAGATTAAACCATGGATTATCTCCTTTCACCTCTGCCCAACCTTCCAATAATAAAGATTCTGATAAGCGACCCTCTTAGAGATCAACCATCCTTAGTCCAACTTCCCTAGAGAATATCCTTACAATTAAATCTCTATTGCACTTCCTCATGAATTGGTATTCCACTGATATTGTAAATAAAGCCAAAAAGACTTAGGTCAGAAAGATAATCCTGGTAGTTGAATTCTTCTGTACGCTATAGGAAACCAAATTAATTAAATAAATAAATTCTGAAAGATACTCATTACCATTTTTTACCATTAGTTCTTAGTTTTAGTTTCAATAATATAATATTTTAACAAGAGTGCTTAGCAATATATACAAAAATTAATTTAAGGCCTTCTCCCAACTATGGCTACTCTTGGTTTCTATTGAAATTAGTATTTTGTTCAAATTGATCAATTTGGTAAATAATTTAGCATAGTAATTATAGTAATCTTGGTATATAGTAATATATAAAAATAATATATATTTTATTGATTTATCAAGAAATTGGGTTTGCCATATATCGCGGAACAAGTTAAATAAACGTTTAGTTTATTTTTGTTCCACTAGATGGTGCTCTGCCATCTAGAAAGGCTTATGTGAGCCTGGTCAGGATATGCCTTTTTCTTTTGTTATTAATAGTAATATATGTTGAAGGTGTTTGTTTATCAGGTAGGTAACTCAGGTATTACTGAGTGAATATATTAATAAAATGTTTAGCAAACACTATTCAAGATCTTATAGAAAAAAAAAAAACGAATTATTGGAAATTCCGCACAGAGACATTATCATAATACATATAAAAGATATATTCTTATATTTTGTTTACTTTCAACAACTTTTAGATGTAACATATAATGCAAATATTTGATTCTTTTTCTTTCTAAACTAGAAAAAAAATAAATTTCCACATTTTAGAAAATTAATAATATAGAACATGTTACAAAGGGATGTCTACAAATATTTACGGTGGCTCTAAAAAGGTAAATGAAGTTTGTAGAGTGATTTGAAAGACAGAAAAAAGAAGCAAGAATGAAAGGAGGGTTAAAGACAGAGCAAGCAATAATGACTGCGTCATTTCATTAAAAGCCGAGTGAGATCCACAAATAACTCCAGAGCTGTTTGTCTACCAAATTGCCTGCACCTTGCATTCTTGCCTTACAATTAAGGATTTCGCAGAAGATCTCACATTTACAATATCTTCTAAACAAAAAAAGGACGTATAATGAATCATATTACGTTTTTTCATAAGGAATTTTAAAAGGTTGTCCCAAAGGTTCCTTAAGGTTTTTCTTATTACTTCGCGAAAATTATTTCTCTGGCGAATACATAATACATATTAATACAATTACTTTAATTAAAAATGCATATATTGGATAAAAAAATCACTTATTTTACAAATATATCTGTTGGCAAAACGCCAACCTTTATCAAGGTATTATAACATATTAATGTATATCAACAACAAACTTAGCGCCACATAGCGTCAATAGAATTAGTTTTGAAAAATATTTTTGCTTATATTCAATGGGAAAGAAACTTACTTTATACATAATACAAAAATATTATACATAACGGCAAATAATATTATGATGAATCATATTGGTATTTCAATTTTTTGCAATGTTAACGAACTTTTGGGACAACCTTCTAAATATTTTTCTACAATATACTGATCTATCTATTCTTACAATCTCCATATGATTATACGATTTATATTTTCCATTAATGAGGCCTTCATTGTGTTTTCCTATGTATACCCGCATATATTATAATGAATTTAGTTTAATACATATACTTATTTGATATAATAAACTAATTTTATTTAAATAAAGCACTGATATTATTCTAAAATACATATCGATTATTTTGGAATATATTCTGGCCGAATTATATAACGAAAATATAAAATAAGATCAAATAAAATTTTAATTTTTCCTCTAAATTTTAAATTTGAAAATTGAATATATGAGTTGTAATATGGCGCATTGTGATAAAAATAATATATTTATAGACCTATCCAATATTTAGTGTAAATGTATATTATTTGATCCTCGCTTAGTATCAGATTATTAATTCATCAAATTAAGGATATTTCATCAAATCTTTGTTTTATTATTGACGATTATTTTATTATTTATGAAGACAAACTGACTCTTACTGAGAAAAACTAGAGTTAATAGGTTTTGATGGGGACAATTCTGCCACCAAGACTTTACGTTCATCACGCCGAAAGATATATATGTCGCGATATTTTTAATATTACAGAAAATTGGCAAAATACCCTTCAGTAAATTTAGTTAGACGATTAGCGATGCATACACATCTCACTTTAATTCAGTACAATATCACCTTTGTACCATTTTCATATAGTTTCGCGTTCTCACGCATTTATGACCTTAAAAATCAATATATTGTTTTACCTTAGAATCCTCTAGGATCAGATATTTGGTCATTGAGGTACAGACTGCACCGCCTGACAAAGGCCGATAGCCTAAAACGCTCATTCTTGATACATTTTTATTGATTTATCAAGAAAGCCTATTATAAAAATATTATAAAATAATTAAAATCAACCATCTGTTGATAATTATTATTACAGATGACTCAAGCAATCAGCATTTTAGGTTACTCTTTTAAAATATTTTTTTTTCTTATGGTAATTATTTATCGGAGCTTAAATAAAGATAAAAATATATAATTATGTGCATTTATCTTTTGTTGCTCTACTTTATAATGTGAATAAATGATTGCTATCGTCCTGGTAGACATGATAACATGTAATGTTGAGGCTGCGAATACATATTCTACTAGATAACATAATACATTTACATTCATGGAAATATAATTTTTATAAATATATATATAAGTATATTTAATTTAATAATATATATATTTTTTAAAGGATGCTATACACTCAACACAAGAGCTAATAATAATTTTAGAAAAATCACATGTGTGAGCTGAATCATGTAATCAAGTTGAAGGATGAATTAATTAACAGAGTTAAATTAGTATTAATTAGAAGGTATTTAGGTAATTTCCCCATAGTATAGAAGTCTTATCAGGGCTTGTAATTAAGGCTGTTGGAGAAGATACTATCAGAACATTGTACTCGTCTGCAAAAAAAATGCAATCGCTCCAATAGATTATGTCGTGTCTATTGATTTATCTTTTATACGACAGACGGCGTTACTATCGCATCACACATTCCTTAGCACCTTTTACACCTCTGTGTCAGTATTTATCTATGTTTAATATGTATATGAGAATGTTTAAAAATATTTTTATACGTTGAATATACACTCATAGACAAAATTTAAGGAAGTTGTTCTTTTTCGAATGTATATATTTTTATTTTATTGTTATTCTATTTATATATGTAAAATAAATAATAAAAATAATAATATCAGGTGTTGATATTAAAAACAAATTAGACATATCCTGACCAGTGGAACATTCTGTTGATTTCTGTTCCACTAGATGGCGCTCTGCCATCTAAAAAACTCTCATGTTAGTGGTCAGGATATGTCTAATTTGTTTTTAATATCTCTATATATGTGACCAAAAAAAATAAATAAATTGAATCATATTCTAGTAGGAAACTTTAAATGGTGTATATGTTGGTTTGTGATTGTTTTTGATATTTCAATTGCACTTTTTAAATACAGTGTAAGATCCTAAATCTCTCCATAAAAATATATTTTAAAATATTTCAGTAAATCCTTCATAAAACATTTGTCAGTGGAGATTCAAATATAAAAAAGTAACACTTATTACGTCAAAATAACCCAAAAATATAAAATATAATGACCTTATTAGAAATTTGAACTATTATTGACGCCTATGATTATTTTTAAAAATAAATAATCTTTTACTGCCCTTACGGGATTGATAAAATAATGAATGGCAGTAAGTGGCAGTAGAAAATTTATTTATTTTTTTTAAATAATCATACGCGTTGAAAATAGTTAATTTTATTTATAACAGATGTCTCAGTTATATAACATATTAATTTTGCCTTACTCAAAAACTATAATTTTCAGGTGTCAAATTCAGAATAATTAAATAATTAGACCCACCAAGGTTCCAAGCAATGGATCTTTACAGTCCAGGACGGGTTTTGTATCAACCAGATCCAGATACTTCATAGAATATTCATATTTGCTAAAGAGTTGTTCAACTGGTTATATGGTTAGACCAATTCTATGTGCCCTAAATATAGATGTAGGTTTTCCTGGTAGGCTACTTAACTAATGGTCAGGATATCCATTTTTTTTTAAATTACCAACACCTGGCATTGTTTATTTTTTCACATGTTAAGCTTATTAACGCATGTTTGGCCTCGAATACCCATTTATTGATTTATCAAGATGCCTCTGTGACCAAAACATTTTTGGTCGCAGAGGTACAGCCCGCACCACGATGACGAGGGCCAAAAGCCCGAAACACGTTCGTTGTTAGATATTATTGATTCATCAAGAAAATGGGTTAGCAAATATCAGGGAATAAACTAAATCAACGTTGAGTTGGTTTCTGTTCCACTATATAGCTCTCGGCCATATGAAGATCGCTCATGTTATATATATTAATATATTTATTTAAAAATATTAAAACTATTTCAATTTCATTTTTTCATTCAATTTTTCTATTTCAACTTTTTAAATACTTCATTTCGAATATCTCATCAACCTGAGGTTGCCTTTTTGAAATAAAACTACTTTGCCAATGCTTGCTTGGATTCGAATTCTGAATAAACTGATATGAAAAAGCGTAAAGCATTCAGCGCGTAAAGTCTCCTTGAAAAAACTACAGCGGCTCGACAAGAAGTTGAAAATAAAGTATTAAATAATTTATAAATAGAATACCTTAAAAACAAGCTTTTATTTAAATACACTAAAAAGAAAAATTTCTGCCATTGAGCAATTCGATGTATACGAGTGAAAATAAAAGCGTCGGAGGATGATCATCATGAATTTCAAACCTAATGTGGTTTATTATTTTACAAATAATGAGCGTTTTTAATAGTGTTTACTGAATATTTACCTCTTATCTCAATATGATTGTTCCCCGCCGCTTTTATGTTCATTCATATTAATCTAATTGCTTAATGGCAGAAGATAGATTTATTTTTCCTTTTTAGTGCATTTAAAAAAGATTGACGTACATTCTTAACTTAGTCATAAAACCAACCTGAAAATGGGAGGTTTTCCATAAAATCGTCTATAGATGGTTCATAGTTTTTGCGACATTTTAACGCGATAAATGAACGAAAATTTCTCTAGTTAATCAATGATTAAAATGAAAATGAAATATATTTAGGAAATTTAATTAAGTAAAAATCAACGTTTAGAAAATAATTGTACAGATAGGTTACGTTCCACCATAAGCGTTTTTTTTTTTCTTCGAAATAAGAGAATAGATTATTATTAATAGTTGATATAAGTTGCTATTAAAACAATTTTTTGTTTTTAAAAATGAAATCTTCTGAATATAAAGATAAATAAACACAAAATTAAAATAGGTAAAAGAAGAAATACCAAAAGAAACAATCAGAAAGAGGGGTATAATCAATTAGCTCTTTTTTCGTCAACGTTAAACAAGATCAGTTTTTTACTTAAATCATCACAAATCGAAATACTGATTTATTGATAGGATAGGGAAACCTTCACGAAAATTTCTAATAATAGCTATATAATGCTTGCTAATATATTCATCCAACCTGGTCAGAATACTTCTATTTATAACATGGTTTCTGCTCAAAATATCACACGGTCTCAAGTACTTAAATCAAATTTGATATTGATATTATTTATATTTTTGATTTATTAATAATAACTACATCAAAATATTATTAAGATAAATATATAGCCACATCAACCAATGCTTTATTTAAGTCCCGACTTTTCAATGACCTGCTGTCACTCTTCTCAAGGAAATCTTCTTCTTATTCTTTCTTATCTCCACTCAATCATATTAGGGTGTCAAGCTTGTAAAGATTGAGACTTTCGAAAAGAGATTTGACAACCATCATGATTGCGTGAAGTAGATTTGCGTCTGCCTTGGTAATTAAGACTGGGAGCACTACTCAGTGGCAGGCCGACTTAGCTCCAAAAGAAATGGCCGCCTCTGACATGAGGAACAGACGTCATGTGCAGCCGTTCCTAATATAGAGTACAAACGCTGCTCATACTGTATCCCTGGATTAGGAGCCCTTACAGGGAACTATCAGCCGGGCCAGTTGAGCCCAGGTTTTTAGTGAGCTTATTACTGCTTCCCCTCCTCCTTTTTCATCCGGGTTTGTGACCCGCAAAGACGGAGTTTCTCAAGGAAATGATTCCCATGAAGATATTTACAGTCGGTCACTGAAATGACGAGATTTAATAAATCATTGGTTAATGCGACTATATTTTTCTGAATCAATTTACAACCTACAAATTATCTTGAAAAATATTATTCATTTACTTATATTTAAATATGTAAATGTATGTAATCGAAACACTATTCAATCTTAATATAGGTTTTAAAATTTAGTTAAATAAGGTTTCCAAAATTTCTTACTAAAACATCGGACAACGTTCAAAACAAACAAAAATAAATACTCCTGACAATAGCAGTAAAACTCCATCAAAGACATCTGATTGTCCAAGATAGGTGGGTAGGTGGATCTTAAGGAAAATCTTAAAGTAGGCGCGTGGATATCAACATGTCAGATCATCTACGTGTAAATTCCATTTGTTTAGAAGCCGAGTTCTTAGACTCAGTTCTCTTGGAATTTCGACCTAATAGCATATTGGCTTTTATGATGTAACTCCTACTAATTTAGGAGATATGCCGAATCCTGTGTGTTTTCAGCTTTCAGCGACCTAAACCCAATGTTTGCTACCATAAGTAACTGCTCCATCACTTCATCAACGGGCCCCATCAATATCCCCGGCCGAAACACATCATTAACAACCCCAACAAATGGCCAGCGAATTAATTCCTTGTCTCCAAAATCTATAAAAAAGCACAAAAGAGATCTCAAATTGCTACATTTATGTACATTTGTGTTTGTTGTGTGTAAAATGAGGTCATTATTTATTCAAATGGTTAACCTAATTTTCTACAAAATGTTTCGGTTTTAAGGCTCTATATTGAATATAATATTAGTCACTAAAATAGAAATACCTAGAACTCTTTCGAATATTATGAAAATTGAATTAATAATATTTATATATAAGAGGTGTAACGTTTACTATTTATAAAACTGTATAGTCACAATATTTTGTGTTTTAATATTTAATTTTAATTACAACAAGGTTAACCATAATATTGTGGCTAAGAAATAATATATATATTATTTTTTAATTTAATTATTCAATGAAAATATTCTACAGACTATATATATATATTAGATAATAAAAAGGCATATATTGGATTTAATAAAATATTTATTTTGCCAATATTTCGGCTGGCTGAACGCCAACCTTTATCGAGGCATTACATTTTTTTGTATACACAAACTCCATGTTATCCACAAAAAAATGTAATGCCTCGATAAAGGTTGGCGTTCAGCCAGCCGAAATATTGGCAAAATAAATATTTTATTAAATCCAATATATGCCTTTTTATTATCTAATGAATTAAATATGGATTGCTCTATTTTCAAAAAAAAAAAATATATATATATATTATATTTAAATTTAAAAAAAGATAAGATTTCTGTTGTTTTGGATCATCTTGATTCTTATGCTATGGTGGTGCAGTCGTGGCATGAATCTTCTTGAAAGTAAAATAATAAAAATAGTATAGATTAAAAATTGCTTTAATTGAGCTATAGGATAAACATAATTCTGTAAAAGTACCGCCTGGCTTAAGGCGTAAGAATAAATAAAACAAAATATTATTTACATAATTACAAAGTTTTGGGTCGGCCAACGGGGAACAACAACAACAATGAGTATTTATAGAGAAAGCGTGGCCTCTGGCGGTCGATTTATACAGAGTATTCATATCTATGAAATTATAATTTTAAATAAAATATTTTAATATAACATATATATATATACATTACTCTGTATTTGTAAAATCATCATAAAAATATTCCTTTTCTTGCTTCTTCAAGATTCTCTAGCTGTAGATTATTTTTTTGGTAATGGTCGACTAGTCGTATTGACGCCATCAATAAATACCTTTTACATCTTAAGATATTCCAAGACTTGATTTCTACGCTACAATAAATAAAAAATAACTTATGCAAAATTACAAAAAGGAAGTACAGTGTTACCGACTGCCTAACTATGAAGAAAAATAAAAGAAAGATTAAATATTTGACATAAAATAAATACGAAGCATGTTACATGAGGTATATTCACTTTAGATGTTAAATTGAAGAACAGGAATATTGAAAGACAAAGTGGGAACAATTTATTAAAAATATTTATTTATTTGAGACCCAGTTATATCTTTATGAATGATATTTCATATAAGATTGTGTTGATTCAGATTTATATGCTTTTTAAGCGCCTTTTCTCGATTCACATATCGAAAAACAAATTCCCTTTATTGTTTAAGGATTTGAAGATTCATAGATATTTATTTGTTTATTTTTATTTTTTATCTCTATTTCTACTCTTATCTTATTCAGTTGATAACAATATCAACCATTTGTTATATTTTATCTTGTCTTAAGATGGTAACAATGCTGTTATCTAAAAATCCAGTAAAGTTTATTTATTTGGATATTGTATTCTGTTATCGTATGTTTATACGAATAAGAAAAATAACTGAGAAACAATCTTTATTATGATATATAAATATAAACAGAAAAAGGAATGATGATAATTATTTTGTTGTGTGTTGATTGTTAGCATTATTCTGTGACACAAATAATATTATTAATTAATCAATATTTATATATACGCAAATTTATATTACAACATATACTTAGCATTTGTTAAATTAATCGATATAATACATTAACAGAATATATTAATTACATAAATGGAGAAATCTCTAATGTAAACCAAGATATTTCTGTAATATTCTAAATTTGTTTATACTCAAAACATGATTAATTAATTAATATAATATATTTATTTAGAATATAGGATCACCTATAGGAGAGATATCTGATTGTAACCAAGATATATCCGAAATATTTAGCTTTGTTCATATAGGCATTTTATAAATAGATAGGATTGTTCTCTTTTAACAAACACAATATTTTTGTGTTTGTAATTACATCTTATAAAATATTAGAATTTTTTGACACTAATTCTTATTACATAGGATATTGATGCCAAACATTTATAAATCTAAAATATTATGGTTAGACACAAATATATTTTTTCATCGCAGTAAGGACAGTAGAAGTTCGTTTTATGTATGAAAGAAACATTCGCGCTTTTAAATCCTTTTATTTTATATGTATAGATGGCGCGTTATTGCTTTGTGTTAATTTATTCCTAACTGGCCTTGTCTTTATAGTTTGCTGAAGAGCATTGCTCGAAGCAAATATTTGAATGTAATTCTACTGTCCTATAAGCTTATGTCCATAGTTTACTTGAAAAACCATTTCTAAGATTCCATCCTTCAGTGTAGCATATAAAAGCAGAATGATCCAATACAGTATTAGAGCTCTGAGAAGCGGTCTGGTGGATTAAATTGGCGAAACCGCTGGGAGGGTACACCACTGATGAGCCAAGCCCTCCCAATATATTTTTTCATCGCAGTAAGGACAGTAGAAGTTCGTTTTATGTATAAAAGAAACATTCGCGTTTTAAATCCTTTTATTTTATATGTATAGATGGCGCGTTATTGCTTTGTGACAATTTATAAATATTCAATAGAATTTATAATTTCGTGTATTAATAAAATTCACAAATGTAATAATAAAACATATATATTTTCTCTCTATTATGCATTTTTTAATCATAAAATAAAAAATACCTTTTAGAAGGTTATCTATATACAGAATAAAAATTCTATAATCATCATAAATAATATTTAGAGAATAAAGTTTTAATAAATATTCATAAATATATATATACTCGTATATAAATAAATACGGATCATATAATATATTAATAACTAATATATTAGCGATATTGCATTGGAATCTGTATAAACATTATATAAATAGATAATATAAATATATTGGAAATTATAAACGATATATACATTGGCAAAATCAAGCCTTACATATTCAATTACTTATAAATAGGCCTATTCATATGAAAATATTCAACACTATTTTATATTTATAAATGTTTAATTCAATATTATTTTAACATTAATTATCATGAAATAGTATTTTAAAAATCGGTGCTATGTATTAAATTTTGGAACAGAAGAGTAAAGTAGAATATAATAAATTAAGAAATTCAGATTTTGAATATAACATTGAGTCAGAACAGGAAGTTAATACTATATCGTATAATACTGTTAAGAGAGGATTTCAAAATTTATAAAATTCTTTTCTAATTTAAACATAGGATGTTTGTGTTTTATATACTCTAAATAATTAATATATTATGTTGTTGTCGTCGTGTCCAATGAAGAGCCTCAGATGTTACCGTGCATCTCTATCACAGCAGCAGCCATGTCCACTATCTTTTTAATATTTTATAATATATATATATATAATAAATTATTTATTTATCTATATATATAAAAATGAATGTATGTGTGTCTGTTTGTTTGTTTGTTTGTCCTTTATGCCTGACCAAACCACTCATTGGATCGCCATGAAACTTTGGGAAGTTATTTAGTATAGTACTGGGAAGGTTTCTAGCAAATAAAATTTTTCAAATAACTTTTCGCCTAGAAATAATCAAAATAAATATTCTAATTTATCTGTTATAATTCAACAATCTGCTCTAAATATTATCATGATGATACGATGATTTTGTAATGTAGAAAATTAGGAAAGACAAAATTCAGGATGACACGGCAATTTATTTGAGACAAGAATAATGATACAATTCCAAGGCAAGATACTATTCCTTTAACTTCCAATTACCGAGGGAACCAATTAATATTGATTTTATTCAACTTATCGAGTATTTTTCAAGGGACCGGGAAAAAATGTTCACTTTATCGAGAGATTCGTTAAACAAACCTTTACTCGGGTAAAACCCGGGCGAAGCCGGGTACATCCATACAAGAATAATGATACAATTCCAAGGCAAGATACTATTCCTTTAACTTCCAATTACAGAGGGAACCAATTAATATTGATTTTATTCAACTTATCGAGTATTTTTCAAGGGACCGGGTAAAAAATGTTCACTTTATCGAGAGATTCGTTAGACAAACTTTTACTCGGGTAAAACCCGGGCGAAGCCGGGTATGTCCGCTAGTTATATATAAAACAAACCTCATATTATTAAATTAAAGAACAAATTTCTAAATCTTGAAATTTTTTAAACGGTATTATATATACATATTTATTTATTTAATTAAAAAGGCATACATTTAATCAAAATATTCTATCCAATATATACTTTTTTAATCAAATATCTATTTATAGATTGCTCTATCTTCAACACGAAAAATATATATATTTATATTCATCTGAACTTCCATAATAAAAAAGCTATTTCAGTGGAATAAATTGCTAAAATAAAACAGGACACCCATCATATACGTGCCCACCACAAGATATATGATATAATATTTTAAGGCTGGGGTAGGAAATATCTTATTTACAGGATCGCAGAAGATGAAGTGTTTTAGCGGGCAGAAGATAAATTTGTCGTGGCACTTGTAGAGATGACATGCCAGACGACAACAATTGCGACACCAATACTGGTGACAAATGGTAAGGTAATGGACACTGAATCAACCAGGGTTGTTTGTAACATCGAACAAAACTCACTGATAAATTATTGATTATTTGGTGGTAGCTTCTAATATCTCTCTTCTGCTATTTATTTTACTTTTATTTATTAACTAAATATGATGTTATATATTAATTATATAAATTATTTGTGATATTACATTGGGTTATTTCTTTTTCGAATATCTCTTACATATAAAAATATAGTAATCAATTTAATATTATTTTTGCAACAACAAAAAGTAAAAATATATTTGTATATATTTTTGAAATAAAACGCTCATTTTAATTTATGATCTTGATAATTTTTATTTTGAAAAGTTGTCTATTATATATTTAAAAATTCCTTTCCTAACTTTATATATTTAAAATATTAATGGTAAATTAGTGATCATAGTAGAGTGAAAATGTTTATGTAGAAATGTATGATCTTACAATTTTATTATAAAATTAAAGGGATAAATTTCTACACAACCCCCGTTTCTATAATACCTTTTTAAATTTTAATTATAGGGAAGAATGATTTCATTATTGTAATACTCTTTATTAAAAATATATTATTTTTATATATCAAATATCATCTATTTTGATAAACAAGTAGAGTAATAAGCAATTATCTATTTAAAAGCCTATTGGAATTTATATACTGTTTGATATTGAAGAAAACATTTATCGCGTTCATTCAAATTATTCACAGAATATCTTTTTTATGTTTATAATTCCTCAATTTTCCTATTTTTTAGTGAGTATATACATATAACATATCTAGATAGAATACCTAAATAGATTACGCAATATCTTTAAATATTTAACGTTTCTACAAAATATTTCAATAATTTACTATATCAAAATTCAACAAAATAAAAGCTCTCTTGAAAATGAAGATACTTCGGCCAGTGAATCTTTTTATTACCTCGACGTTTCGACAAAAATCTTTTGTCCTCGTCAGGAGCAAACAAAAATTAAACATTCAGCAAGGCGTTAAAAATCTTTCTTAAATAAAAGCTCTATTTAAAAATCGTATTTTAAAATGAAATACTAAGTTCCATTATGTTATGTTTCATACCTATATATTAAGTCAACCAAAATTTGCGAATGACTCATTATTTAACAAAGTGTTTAATAATCTGTTAAATTTTTGATTCTGGATCCTTCATTCTCTATGCAGAAATAAATCGTAGAAAAGTGGTGATGCGACTGTATTCAAGTGAATTGGCTCTAATAAAATGTGGTTACTGTATTGCGTGAATCTGCATTTGCATCAGCCAAAAAAAAAAACGGCATAAAATATGCAAATAACAGGGTGAAATGAACCACTGAGTAATGTAAAATATGAAAGGAAAGAAAATATAAGGAAATAAATATTGATAAATTTGCCAGTATTTGTGCCTCTTTGTCTGAATGTGAAAAAATTTCAATTTTCGCTTTTAGACGCAGAAAAAACGTATAGTAGCAGAGAGTGTCAATCCGCCGCCAGCCGTTCCAGCAGAAAAATGATCTTCCGAGAGGGTTTAGTGATTGGAATCAGACTCTTTGTAACGTCGTATCTAACGACAATGAGGCATTATGGTTTGTAAATTCATCACCTTTGATATAAAATCAGCTCTGTTTCGTATTGAGGAGACTATGATAGCCCAACGATAAGAAGAAGACGTACTTACGGCCGGTGATACTACTTTTCCTTTAGAAGACTTTAGATAACGCCCGACCTTACACAGCACGCATGAGCCAACAATATGTTCTGCAGTCATCCTTCAAGACACCATCCGCATGCTCACTGAATCAGTACCAAGACATATTGCTAGAAGAGCAAGCAATATTGTTGTTTGCTTAGCCTCGATGTTGTCGTACAACATATTGGGTGGGCATCGATGTCTCTTAGTGTATAGGTATATTCTTTTTAAATAAAGACATTTTTTGTTCATTACTGGTATTCTCTTTATACAGATTCAAATAATTCTGACAACTCCTCTTAGTGTTATAAATTTAGTGTCCCGTAGTGTAGATTAATTTATATCAAATTTATATTAACAGAAAAATTAAAGTATCAGACCAATACAATAACATAGAAACCAGATTCGATGAAATAGAATAAGAACATATTAAAATATATTATATATACTCCTTTTTGGTTTTCTCTGGTCATTGTTAACACATTTGAAATAATTTATTATTTTTTAAAGTTTGTGAATTTTGATCAATTGAATACACGATATGTAAATTGGATAATATTTACATATTCCATCCATCCATATAAATATTACACTAAAACATCTAGTATAAAAAGAAATAGCAAATTAATTGTTGGTTATTCTATATACAGTTACGAGCGTCATGCGTGGCCTCTGTCACGGTTTGCTTTTTTTTTGGAATAGCGCCCTCCTATTGGTCGGCTACGATCACGCCACCTTTGCCCCCCCCCCTTCATCATGCCCCCCCCCCATTTCTGTAACTATTGTGTTGGAGCGGGTCGCTCTTTAAATAAATGCATATATTAGTTAATAACCAAATGGAATCCTCTCTTTCATTTTCCCAGTAAGAAACGCCTACGGAAGCCAACAGTACATAGACAGATAACGCATATAGGCTATAGTTATTAACTAAAATATGCATTTATTTAAGGCGCCAATTTATAATTGTAACAAATAGTATTTGAATCAAAACATTCAATCGGGTAACACACGGGCGTTGCCCGGGTCATTCGGCTAATTTTTACATAAGTTAGAGTTTAAAGTCTGTCGACAAGTTTTTAGCTCTCGAGACCTAAACATTAGAATAAAGATACTCATTACTTTTAAAATGTTATAAAAAATAGTCTATTTATATTTCTAACTTAGTTCACGAATAATTCTTATATATTAAATATATTTGATAAATATTTCTTTACTCATTATCTACCTTTTTAGTGCATACATAATATTGTAAGGTAACCTGTGGATGTATCTCCTTGAAATTGTTTCAGAATCTGATAATGAATATAGAAGATATATAATAGATATATCTCTTTAAATAAAAAGGCATATATTGGATCAAAATATGATTTAATTCTATCAATATATGCCTTTTTATTCAAAGATTTAGTCATGGATGGCTCTATTTTCAAAAGAATATATCTCTATTTGAAATATTCAAATTAACATCAACAGTATTCTTTGCTTATGCGTGAAAAAGGTCTCGAGTTAATTGCAGATCTGCGGCATGATTGGACACGATATATATTTGAAACCAATAAATTATAGGTGAGAGAATGCCATTGTTTGTGACTGAACCTTTTAGAAATATTGTAATTTATCTCAATAAAAGTGTTTTTTTCACAATAACGGATATAAAATGTTTCATAAATATTTTCTTATATATATATATATATAATAGTGTTATATAATTTTATAAGAATATTTTATAATAACAATAGAGATTTAAAATAAATGTATTTATTTACACAGAAATTTCTCTTCGAAACAACATTTGAATTGAAATATCAATATAATTGTAAATTTTAAATATTTATAATATTAAAATTAAAAGGAAATAGATTTAATTCCCCATTAAAAAGAGTTATACGTTGAAAAGAAGTTTCACGTTGAAATTTGATTATCTCTATCAGTGAAACAACAAAATATATTCAATTGTATTCATTGTTTTACATATTTAAATAAATAGTAATATTTTCTTTAAATTTATATATATGAAAACCAACAAATCACAAAAGCGTTATATATATAAATAATATAAAAAATAAATCAATTTATTTAAAAACAATTCTAAAATATATATATATAACTTTAAAATTCGTCTGCATCCATATAAAATATAAACAAATCACTTTAGGGAAAAAAGGCAATTGGGCGAATATGGCGGTGTTGTAGATGACACTGGAAAATCTGCAATTCCGATTTGGTGAAAATAAAATGGGAAGATGTCCAAACCAGAAAATATAATTTAGGAATTCCTCGCCTCTCTCCTATGCCTAGTTAGCCCAGCTATATTCCTATAGGTGTCAAGGTAACCTGCGCCTCAATTCATCATAGCTTCTTCTAAAAAAAGATGATTACTCCTCAATTCTTCTATCCTTCAATTGAAGCTTTTTTTCTTACAAGAAAATATTCATCATTCACATTATATTTTACTAATATAAAATATTTACTTTTGCTTTTTTATCTTAAAAATAATAATATGGGTATATATTGGATCAAAATATCATTTTTTTTAAACCAATATTTCAGTTGGCTGAACGCCAACTTTATCAAGGTATTATAACATCAACACATTAAAATAGTATAATGCCTTTAAAAAGGTTGGCGTTCAGCCTACTGAAATATTGGTAAAATTACTGATATTTTGATCCAATATATGCCTTTTTATTTGAAGATTTATTTATGGATTTCTCTATTTTCAAAATAATATTTTAATATGTGTCTCTTTGTTTCCTGTGTCCAAATAATTAATACACTTGTATTTTATGGAGGTCGGTGGAAGGATGATCTAAACCTTTGGTTTCCGACCGCTACGAACTGGGATCGAATCCCGTATTGGGAACTTTTTTATAATAAAAAACTGCTTCAATGACTCCTAATTCTTGCAAAGGTCCAGCTCACCAGCGAATGCGAGTAACCAAACGGGGCTCTGACAATTTTTGTAAGTGAAAAGTCGAACTGATTTTCATATGTGTAGATATGTGGTGCACTTACATTTAAAGTAGTCGCTAACATGTACCCACTGTGATGATCATGGCCTGTACCACGTGTACTAGGATTTGTATTTAATAGAGAAAGGCGTTTTTATATTCTGATTCACAGAAATAAGATCTAAAAAAGATACGTTCTAATAAGATGAGATGATTTCAAGAGGTTTTAGCCTATAAATATTCGAAGGTATTGTTCACTACGGATAATTTGGAAATCTCTGGTTAAGTCTAGTGCGAAGGATATATACTAAATATCTTGTATTATGTGTTTCTTTATGGTATTAGGCTACGGTTCAAATTCCTGACAGCTGAAATCTCGATAGACCGAAATTCTGACAATTAAAATAGAAAATGGATAAGAAAAATGTCATTCAAAGACAAAAATAAAATTGCGGGTCGGTTTTATAATTCGAATATCTATAAAAATAAAGTGATTTGTTTTTAAACGAACGAAATTTGATATATATATTTAATATATGAAATCGTATTGATTAATTTTGTTGGACTTTTATCTATTTATGGGATTTAGCTTATCGGGATATCGTTTGTGTTCCTTTTAGGATTCTGGCCTGTAAGTATTTTCCCTCCCTGTCGGGATTTGGTCTTTGGGGATTATGTCAAAAATCCATTTTACATATCCCTGAAAAGGCAGCAAGCAAAATCAGAGTTTCTCATCACATACAACAGGCATAAATGTACTGGAAACTTTTACCGGATATATAAGTATCAATGCATGCTACAATCTTTAATTCTCATTTAGTAGGATTCAATAGTGAGGTGGTTCGAAACAACTTGAATTTCTCACTCATCTTGCCTCCAATGGTATAAAGTTGAAAGGAATCTCGTTGTGAGCGCAATGTGATCTATATGTAGCTTTGTACACCAATAAAGATCAATATTATTCACATTATCATTTAGTTAATGTAGCTCTGTGTGTGTGTGTGTGTGTGTAATTGAAATAGAACTTAAAATTATGAAGACAAAGAGGAAGAGCCTGGTTCGAAACAACTTGAATTGATCATTTTTATTTTATTTCAATTTAAAGCGCTATGCCCCCCTAGGGACACTTGTGCTGTCATATATGTATGACATTACATTTGTCTATATATATGTCATAATTTGTATATAACTGTATGCACCCCTGACCCACTATGTATGTACAATGTATGTTTTAAAAAGATTTAATAAAAGAACAAAGGTAACTGGAGGATAGAACGCCTTAGAGAAAAACCTAGGAGGTAGGCTTAGAAGAGAACACAACTATTAATAAAGTTACAGTCAACCTTATGACCCCGGAAATCATAAAAGCTAAGTTTAACGACCAGTATTTCCTGGGCAGGGCCGGGGGTGTCTTCCGACAAAGACACCAGTAAGGACCAATTAGAAAGTATCACCTAAATAGGTCAACCAATAGAAAACGGCCATGTGACACCTTTCGACCAATGGGAAAGAAGATAGGTCTTGGTGTTAAATCGAGAACCTAGAATAGGCAGTCTTCGACTCGCTCTCACCAAGGTAACATCTGCTCTAGAGATCTCTCTCTCAACTCATCCCATAGTCAAGTCGATCATCACCATGTGATCCGATAGTTAATAGTCAAAATCGCTCCGCTTTCTCAAGCTTTTCTTTCCTCCAAACCAGTTGCCTTTTATTTCAACCCATCAAGTGTTCTGGCTTATTTCCCTTGTGTGAAAACCTTTACCATTCAGACACCACGACTGCGCCACCACTTCAACAATCTTCAACCCCAAGAGTAAGGTTTCCCAGCATAGCATAATACCACAGCTATATTTAAAGTCGACAGGATCATGGTGGAAAGTAACCAGGACGCAAGCAAAACAAACGGCAATGACAAACCGAGAAGGAAGAAACTGGCAACGAGCGGAAAGAAGCTGGCAAGAAGCGAGGCGACCAGGCGCCTTCTAGCGGCCATCATATGGCAGATGACCGTGACCCTCCGCCGAGTCAACGCCACGCAAGGTGAGACGGAGTTCCGGAGTCCCACCCCCGGGAGATATGACGCCCGTACCACCACCCCAGACAAGTGTCAACGTGGCCGGACACCGACCACCGAGGAGTCATCCACCGCCATGCCGTACCCGTAAACCGCACCCGAAAGTAATCCGCGCGAACCGGGGCAGTGCAAACGATCCCAAACGACATTCCAGTACCGCACTTAACTTCAATTCCGCGGACGGTGCAACCATCCCAAGCCCAAGACGTCCCAGCCGAACCGACCTTTCGAGATTAAGGTAGGCACCCACCCTATGGCGTCAAGAATTGACTTTGGACTTATATCTAACCCTACCTACCCCTTTAACCATGTATCTAAACATGTACCAAATGAATGCAAGCACGGGCTAGGCCAAAACCTGTCCCAAAGGACTCGCACAGCACCCAAAGCTTTCACACATGGAAACCCTTGCCTGCATTCATTACCCCAACCCCAAATATTTACATGCCACCATTCTAATCTCACACCAAGCAACTTTTCACTCAACCCAATTGCCAGTACTATATGCCCACAACACATAAAGCCACAACGCTTCAACCTACAATTCCAATAATGCCCAAAAAAGTGTCCGTACAACAACACAGCTCACCCACTTACCACACAAAATCCATACGTGACCATACGTCGTCACGCCACAATCACGCAAATGTACCTCACAACAAACACGACATTCACAATAACAATACCCAGACAGCACCCATCCAACAGGACGGTTTTCACGCTAACAAACCCGCACCCATACGTCATCACGCAACAAACACGCACAACCCGCCCAACAAGCGCGACACTCGCGCCAAAAAACGACAACAACCAGTAAGCGCATGCACAACCGTTAAGAATAATACAATCATCCCGTCTACACAAAACATAGAAAAAATTCACGCCACCAAACAACCACACAATCGAAAAACATTGCGATCTTTCCTAAAAGCTGTGAACGCCTATGAAGAGTTCATTCCGGACCACGCCCGCTTGCGGACGCCACTTGTCAACCTTCTAAAAAGGATGTCATGTGGGTCTGGGGTGACGAATGCCAGAAAGCGTTCACTAGCCTGAAAGAAAGCCTTACCACACACCCCACATTACACCTTTACCAAGAAGGTCTGCCATGCCAGGTGTACTGTAACACCTCAACACTCGGCATTGCAGGCATTCTTAAACAAGTCTACCCTGATGGGAAGACATACCCAATTCAACATTTCAGCCGCTCTCTGCATAGTCACGAACGAAATTATTCAGACTTGGAACTACAATGCCTAGCCATTGTGGAAAGTGTGGATAACTTCCGCGCCTGTCTAATGGGCAGAAAGTTTACAATACTTTCTGACCATCCTGCATTGCAGTGGTTGAAAGAGATCAAAGCCCCGTCAGGCAGATTGTTTCGATGGAGGTTAAGACTGTCAAGATACGAATATGAGGTCCGTAGCATAAATGGAGTACAACAATATGAAACGGGCGTTGTAACTCGTATCCCATTTTGTGGCTTTCTAGATGCGCCACTCATAAAGAGCCAACAGTCTTCTCCACCGGGAAAATCTCGCGTGACTATGGATCACAATGAACTGCGCACCGTCTCCCGAAAAGGTGTACTTAAAACTATAGTCCCAAGTTCACTTACAGCCAGACTTCTTAAGTCCGTACACACACAATACCACCATCCAAACATCTCCAAGATGACGAGACTCATCTCGTCACAATATTATTGGCAGAACATGACACAAGACATCGCAAAACAGGTAAAAACCTGTCCCACCTGCCGATTCGCTAGAAGAATCGATGAATCCAACCAACCTCCACGTAAAAATACCGACACAGCCCCCAAGGCAAAACAAAATTCGTACATAAAACACAGCGTACACACAACACAAACAATGCCGAAATTACATCACCCACGTCAGAGAAACGATTACACATCTCCACTTAAACCAATTACCGCCGCCATATCTCTAATAAAACCATTGACGATCAAACAGGAGAACTGCGAACCTATCAATCATTTAAATTCTACAATTAATAAGGTTCAAGCAAATATTTCAGAATCAACATTTATAACAACATGGAAGAACATGGGTCAATACCCTATCTTTCATCTGATTTTTATCCTTTGTCTGCTAGTCCTTCCCTACAAATATATCCCAGTTTTATTTCTTAGTTATTTGTTTATCTATACCATGCCCTCCCCTAGGATTTTCGAACTGCAAGAAGCAGTTTTTCATTTTGGACAAGCATTCTGAAAGCTTATTGTAATATTAGGAAGCATTGTTGCAGAAAATTTAAATAAATTCCGAGAAGATAGAAGTAACTGAAAGTAACAAACCAGTGTCGAGAAAGAAAGAAATCCCACACCGTAACAAGATCCGAGTCGCACCCAAAAACAATTAGGCGGACAGGAAACGTAGTTCCGCGAGGCCATAAGACTCGAGCAAGCCGTATGCAAACAGGGGGTGGAAGTCCCCATGTCCGGTTTCTAATTACCACCTCCCTCGACCAGCAGCTAAATCGAGGTCAAGCTGAGAACTTCTACATGTCATCCAATTTCATTCCCTCTCTTTTGGCCGACACATAAAAATAGGTCACCGCTTTTCCCATCCACAGATTTCTCTATATGTCGTTCAGCTTGGGTCCCAATTCGAACTACATACCGACTTTTGCAAAGTGTAGTCCAATCGCCTTATCACAAGAAAATTAAACAAGGTACACACACAAACATTCTAAATGAGTTCCCATCCCTATTATAACTAATCATAATTACTTTACAGACTCCCAAAAACATTACATATTCCACCTACACGTAGATATCACAGACCTTAGGATCTCGACAACACATAGAATTCTCTCACACATTTCTTACACAAAAAAACTTCTAACATTTTTCACAATACACACAAAGACAAAAAATACACATAAAGGTTATATAGATTTCCATGTCTCCTGTACACATAGCATAAACGCGCACTTGAGGGCTAGGATCACGTTTCCGCCTAAGTGTCGCTACAGATGAGACAAAAAATTTATAGGGCATAATTGAGCAATTAAAACATTTAGATCAGGGCAGGTAGATACACAACGGGTTCAAACCAATACACCTTATTGTTATATATTAATCATTTTCACTATTTTTCTCTCAATTAAAATTAAATATTTAATCCAATTTAGCAATTTATTCAATTTATTATCACTTTTAATCATTAATTATCATTTTATTTACCACTTAGTTTATATTATCATAGTTTCAAAACAACGAAAACTCACTGGTTTTCTTTTAAAATTAGATATTATATTTTATTTTGATTTACAAAAAGCCTTTTTCTTTTCTTTTTTTTCTCACCATGCATCAAGCATTCACTTTGATTTCTTCCAACTTTTTATTTTTTTTTTATTTCTCAAAAGCCCTAATAGAAATCCCTCGATTTCCATTCCCAATTTCGAGTAGAATATAGTTAGGCATTTCTTTTTTACCATGCAACAAGCACTTTTCTTTTTTCTCACCATGCAACAAAACATTTTTTTTTCACCATGCAACCAAGCATTTACTTTGATTTCTTCCAACTTTTATTTTTTTTTTTTATTTCTCAAAAGCCCTAATAAAAATCCCTCGATTTCCATTCCCAATTTCGAGTAGAATATAGTTAGGCATTTCTTTTTACCATGCAACAAGCACTTTTCTTTTTTTTTCTCACCATGCAACAAAGCATTTTTTTTCTCACCATGCATCAAGCATTCACTTTGATTTCTTCCAACTTTTATATTATTTTTTATTTCTCAAAAGCCCTAATAGAATTCCTTCGATTTCATTCCCAATCTCGAATAGAATATGGTTAGGCATTTTTCCTTTTTTTCTCACCATGCATCAAGCATTCACTTTGATTTCTTCCAACTTTTTATATTATTTTTGATTTCTCAAAAGCCCTAATAGAACTCCCTCGATTTTATTTCCAATCTCGATTAGAATATCGTTTAGGCGCATTTTCTTTTCTTTTTAACCCACTATGTACCATAGCATTCATTTTGATTTCTTACAATTAAAAATTTTTGATTTCTATTAATTATACCCAACCTATATCATCAACACCATTCTATTTTACCTCTTATATCACCACCAATGCTTGTATATAGCCTCTCAATACCCACAACTAATTTTCCCACAAAATTATTTTTTCCTTTACAGAATTCTCTCAGGCTAACCCCTTCTTGAATTCTTCACATGTAGGGGGCGCATTTTAGGCCGTGAATAAAATAGTCATATGATGTTAACAATGAGAAAGAGGAAAATGAACGAGAAAAAATAACTATGTACAAAAGAAAGAAGAGTCTGGCAATATGTACAATAAGAATAAAATAAACTTGAATTGATCAATCTTCTTTACCTCAATGGTTTAAAGTTGAATTTCATCAACTCGGGCGCAATGTGATCTAAATGTAGTTATGTGTATAAATAAAATTTATTATTATTCGAATTATCACACAATCGATGTATCTCTGACATTAAAGAATACACAAGGGGATGAAGGAAAAAAGGTAATTCAAATAGAATTTAGTTCGACTAGGTGCTGTCAAACCATATCACGTAATGGATATAGTGACATAGCCCATTTTCTCTACATAAAATCTGACACTATTTTAACACAATGATATTTCAGTTAAAATTAAATTTTGAATTTATTACGAATATATTGATGATTGTCGCATTATTCAGATTATATTATTAATTTCTGCTATATAATATAAAATAGTACACAAATATATTAATCAAAGCATACGATAAACTTCGAATGATTGATCCACACACAGACAATTCATTTAAAATTTTTTTCAGAAAAAAGTCAAAACAATCCTCAATATAAAAACTAAAAGAGATCATTTCATTGATAAAAACAAAAAAGAAAATCCTTAGCGCAACATTTTATAATGATAACAAAATGATAGGTATTTGAAGAGAAAGGCTACAATTGAAGACTTCAGTTAATTTCTCAGAAAACTAGGACTTCAATAAATTGTCAGGGCTATCTATTCCACCTTGAAAAATACAGCCTCCTTCTTTGGAAGCGAAAAACTTGAATACCCAGTCACTGGCAAGTGAAGCAAAAATATCCATGGAGCCTATGTTTGCCCTAAACTCCATTAGAAACTGACAGTATATATCTACTTGGAGAGTGCCATTAATACCAGTGATTTTTCTTTTATTTTCATCCTTTTATTTTCTCCCGTCTCTTCTTCTCTTTTTTAAACGCCTTTACAAACTTTCTAAATAAATGGGCAATATACCTTTCCTTTTTAAATCAATATTTACTTACGGCAGAACAGAAATATATATTGACTCTCTTTCTCTCTTATATATAAATATAGAAGAGAAGTTTCTATCTAAATTTTATATTGAAATACGAATATATTTAAGTTAGAATTATAACATTTAGATAAAAGATATAAAATTATTACTTACACACACTTTATTTCGCATTTTAAATATTCTAATTTGATATTTGAATATTTTCAGACAAAAATGTTATTTAAAAAGCTTACGATATTACCTTTACTTATATTTATAGTACATGTAGAATATTTTAAATGGATCTTCTATGAAAAATAAGTATTTATTATTTAAAACTCAAATTAAGTTAGAAATTATAAGCGAGTAAATGTGTTAAAATATTCGAAAGTATAATTAGAATTTATGTATTTAGATGTTAACAATTCCATTATAAAACACATTAAATTAAGAAATATACATAATAGATGCATTTAAAAATAAAGAAATATATATTTTTAGCATATATTATATGCCTTGGTTCTGCCTGCCTGCATTTCTTCTCCAAAATATATTATATTAACAATTTTTTAAAAATTATTCTATAATTACTTCGCTTGTTATTAATCATGATGATATAGATAATCATTAATATATTATCATTAACTTCATCATTTTATCGAACACAATACAGTCGAACTGGGTTAACTTGAAGCCCAAGTGACCAAAACAAAATTCGAATTATCGGAAAATTCGAATTAAAAACGTAAATTTTATTTATAAGAAATTCTAGAGACCAAGATAAATATTCAAATTAAAGTCGTTTGATTTATCCAAGTTCTACTGTATTAATTAATTCCTTATTGGGATAATTTGTATAAAACTTGAATAGCATATATATTTTCAGATACCTCTAAATGTTAAATGTAGTTTTGATGCCTCCGTTATTTAGGTGGGGTAAAAAAACATCCATTTAAGTCTTTATTTTTATATATTAAGCAACCATATCAAATGTATAAATAGTGATAAAATGGTTTTATAATTAATTAGAAAACTTCTTACTTATATAGATTTGGAATCACGCATTTTATTTATTATTCATTTAAATTTCTGTGATCAACCTCAATAGTATTGACACATATATAGCTTATGTGACAAAAAAATAAATAAATAAAAAGGTCAGGTGTTTGTTATTTGAATCAGAACACGTTCAGATAAACCTTTAGATAGCAGAGCGCCATCTAGTGGAACAGAAATACACTAAAGGTTGATATAGCCTGTTCCCTGATACTTGGCCAACCTATTTTCTTATCGTAAATTTCCATTATCGTGGTGGCCTTTCTTGATTTATCAAGAAAATGGGCTGGCCAAATATCAGGCAACGGGCGAAATCAAGGTTTAGTAATTTCTGTTCCACTAGATGGCGCTCTGTAATTTAAAAATTCTCGTGAACGTGGTGAATATATACCTTTTTTGCTTTATAATGTATAGCTTATATAAAAAAGGACGTACCTGGAATTTTTAAATAAAAACAAACATTTTCCTACATATATATCGAGGGATTGCTCCTATTTATCATTTTATTGCAAAATAAAACTTAATTCAAAAATTATTGTGAAAAATTACGCATTTTTTCATCTAAACATATTTATTAAATCGCCTTTTGACTCAAAAATATATTGGTATTTCAGATTATTCCTTGACCAAAATTTGATTGATTCTTGAAATACATACCTAGCTTTTATTAGAGTATAAGTAAAGATTTAAATTGAACTGATTCATTAGTAATACACAATCTGCTTTCTAGCATATATGATTTCAAAAGTTATATTCTATTACGTAATCATATATATTATTCATCCATAAGAGTTATGTAAAATCTGTCTAAAGATGAGCATGTGTTAAGCGAAAATCTTATTGAGGCGTTTAAAACAATGTCGTTCAGTGATTAGCAATTACATGTGGTTGACCTATTTCAAACCGTTATTTTCAAGATTCCTTTACAGCCTCAAAAAGTTTGTATATTTCAAAAAAGAGAATTACCCTCTCATTAAAAAGATGCAACTAAATATTCATTGAAAGGGGTATTTTAAACATAGGTATATCTATTTTTTATATATGTTATATTAAATCACTCTCACAAAATATATTTTAAAGTATAAATGAATAAGTTAATATGATAATAAATATTAAGCAGAGATATTAATTTTCGTTTTAAATTTAGATTGATTTCACTATTAGTATGCCAAAATAATCCTGATTTATCAGCATATACCTTTGTAATTTAACAAAATCAGCTCTAAATCCAGGGCTAGGCTTTTTTTATATTTATTATTTCTCTAAATCCTTCCTGTCGTAAAGCATGTTGCTCCCCCCGAAAGCTAGAAAAATAAAAAATGGTTGAAGAAACCTGTCCCTAGATTGCTTGTTAATTTTATTAAATCGTAAAAGTACAGGGATGAATATGTATTATACTTTCGTAAGAAAAAAAAAACCGTGTCATTTATTTATTAATAAACCGAATGTTATCTGAGAGAATCGGATGTTATTTAATGAATGTCATATAATTCTTATATTAAATATTATATAGTGTGATAACTGGAGAATTGTACGCATGTTATAAATAGCTATCAAACATTTGAATGAATATATTGAACACAAAGCATTTATTCAATCAACTCTACGAAATATGCGCCTATAGGGACCAAGGAATGAATCGAAAATGCTAACTATTGTTATATTAATTATAAATTCAATCTATACAATGCATTTAGGTTATGGCATCCATTAGTACATAACAAAACAACACAAAACAATTACCCTCTCATAATATTCTTCCAGAGGCATTGTGGAATCGTGATTGCAATTGGTGCATAGATATTATAAAATAGACTTATTATATTATGACACATTCAATAAATGGAAGATATTCACTTATTATATGCATAAATAGTATGTAATAATATTGAATAAACGTTTAGTTGACATTTATTCGTATAGAGAGTGCATTGTTATCTTTAATTATCATTAGAGCAAGTCTTATTGTTAAGGTTTATTGATTTATTTGAACCACCATATCTTCTCTATTATTTTTCTTATTTATATATTCTGATATTTATTTGCTAGAAGGTTAATTCTTCTTCATAAAATGCATAAAATATTGTTTTTAAAGTATTCTCTGAGTAATATGCACAGTATATAATCAATATATTTGTTACAGCATCAATTTGACAATTCAGGATAAAGCATTCAGAATATTCAAAGTTATAATGATTTTTAACGTTTTGCCCAAGTTTTAATTTTTGTTCGCTCCATACGAGGACAAACGATTTTGTCGAAAAGTCGAGTTAATAAAAGTATTTACTGGCCGAAGTATCTTTAATTTGAAGAGCTATGAATGCCGGCCAGGCAGCCTCTATCTTTACGATGGAAAAACATCATTCGAAAAAATGAAACATGTGGTTAAAAGTTTTGAACTTATCACATAAAATATAAATACATATCATACATATGTACGATATTCGTGTAATCATATTTCTTATATTGAAGGCCACAAATATATTTTTATTAAATATATTCTATATGATATGAAATTGCTGACGCTTATCCTAAATTCATACTTAAGACCGATAAGTTTAATATCAAAATACCTTTATCTCTTCATTCATTCCATAGCAGTGCTTTCGATTGAAAAATATGAATTTCAATTAATTAACTTTCACCAATAAATTATATTACCAAGTAAAAAGACGGCGAATATATTAATATTTCATAACATATAATAAAATATTGATATAATAAATCAAAATTTACAGTTATACATGTTAGATTTACTTTTTTTCACCATATTAAAAAATAAAAATAACATTGAATATATTCAACTTTATTCTTTTGAAAACACATAAATAAAACTCAGCTTTTCAATTTTTACAACTCTTTTCCATCCATTTTCTCTTAAAAATCTATATTACCTCAAATTACAGCCAAACAAAATTATGCAAAACAATAATTAACATTATACAAATTAGAAGGTATATTACAATACATACTAACAAACAAATTAAAATTCAATTGATATTTTTTTAATAAGTTAAACAATTTTATTTACATTATATTTTGATCAAAATAATTACCAAATTACGAATTTGAAAGGGTAATTTTTGTATAACAAACAAACAAATGTATATATATAATCAAAGGATTGTTTTAAATTTCAATCAGACGATACTAGCTACCAGTGTATCCGGATATTTTCTTGAGCTACTCTACCAGAAAGTAATGGAGAAGGAAGAATCGTATTTCTTCAATTATCTCCCACTCAATTAACTCCTACACCTGATAGCATTTTAACTCGACAAACTTAGCTGATTTGATTTTCTCGATCATATTTCCCCAACACACAGATTCCTTTTAGAATTCAGTGCGGCAACCTCCTTAAATTTAATAATTCGTAAATGCTTTATTATTCTTTTCCACCAATTTTATTTTAAAAACTTTCCAAAATCGCCTTTTTGTGATTCTTTTGTTTTCTACATTTTTATCTTGGTGTTATATTCTTTTGAGAATTTTTTGTGTTAAATTTTTATCGTTATTTTGTTATTCAAACAAGCTTTAAACTTTTAAATACTTTTTGTGTGTTGTAATATATATATTGTAAGGTTTATTATTTATTTTTATATTATGTATGAGTATATAACTATAATATAGAATAATAATTTTAACTACTTTTTATATCTAATCAATAATTATATTTTAGAAATTTATTCATTAATATACAAATACACAAAATCTCGCTTTGTCGAATACCAATATACTAACTATAGCTACGGGTCATTATTTTAAAATGTTTTAAAAGAGAAGCCTCACTACATATCCGGATTATTTTATCGAGGTTTTACTGGAGGTTTGTTGTTATTGTTGTTGTCGTGTCAAATGAATCGCTACAGATGTCTCCATATATCTCTATCATAGCAGTCACAATGTCCTCTATCTTGGGTGTGTAAAGCTGCTGCTCTGGGTCCATATCAATTTTCTGCAAGGCTGCGGCCATTGCTGGACATGAGAAAATGTGGGTAGGTGTTAGTTCCACACCAGAACCGTACTGGAGGTTTATAGGGGAGATATTAAGGTTTCAATATGATATATATATATATATTTTAAAAATAAGGCTTATTTTGGATTTAAATATGATTATTTACCGATATTTCGATGGATCAATCTTCCATCTTTTACGAGGTGTTTTGCAGTGAAGCACGCAGCAGGTCGCGCGCCCCAGGTGAGCCACTAGACGTCTTCTAAGCTTATTGGGCGATGAACCATCTAATATATACAATCTAAACAGAGTAAATATAATCAAAATAAAAGTGATATATGTAAATGACTATTGAAATTAAGAGATATCAAATTAATTAAAGAAAAAGTGATATATGTAAATGACTAAGTGATATATGTAAATGACTAATGAAAATTAAGAGATATCGAATTAATTAAACAAATAAAATATCATGAAAATTGAAATAACTGTGTAACAAATATACAAATAGTAGTAATAGATATCCGATTAAAAATGGAATAAAATAACCATGTAAATAGCATAATCATCTAAGAGGTTCTAAACTGGGTATATATATCTGGCAAGTCAATCTTTCTATTGATACTATTTTTATTCTCTAATGAGCTCCAGCTTTCTAAAAATAAACGGCAATGTTTTTCTTTGATGTTTTGATGAATTATAGATGTGTGATCGAAGTCTGGAGTGTGACTATTGTTGAATGCATGATCTACTAGTAGAGATGTCGGGTTATGGCGCTTTAGTGCGGATTTGTGTTGGTTAATTCTTTCAGATAAAGGTTTGCTGGTTTCTCCTATGTATATTGCCTGGCAGGATTTGCATGGTATTTTATAAACCACATTCGCTCTATCTTCTGGCTTGTAGATTTGTTTTGTATCAGGGTGACGGAAGATGCTTCTTAAATTCTGATTGGGTTGATATCTGGTTGTAATATTGTGTTTTTTTAAACTTCTGGCTATTCTTTCACAGCCATAGCCGTAAGGTAGGGAGCAAAACCTTACGGCTATGGCTGTGAAAGAATAGCCAGAAGTTTAAAAAAACACAATATTACAACCAGATATCAACCCAATCAGAATTTAAGAAGCATCTTCCGTCACCCTGATACAAAACAAATCTACAAGCCAGAAGATAGAGCGAATGTGGTTTATAAAATACCATGCAAATCCTGCCAGGCAATATACATAGGAGAAACCAGCAAACCTTTATCTGAAAGAATTAACCAACACAAATCCGCACTAAAGCGCCATAACCCGACATCTCTACTAGTAGATCATGCATTCAACAATAGTCACACTCCAGACTTCGATCACACATCTATAATTCATCAAAACATCAAAGAAAAACATTGCCGTTTATTTTTAGAAAGCTGGAGCTCATTAGAGAATAAAAATAGTATCAATAGAAAGATTGACTTGCCAGATATATATACCCAGTTTAGAACCTCTTAGATGATTTTGCTATTTACATGGTTATTTTATTCCATTTTTAATCGGATATCTATTACTACTATTTGTATATTTGTTACACAGTTATTTCAATTTTCATGATATTTTATTTGTTTAATTAATTCGATATCTCTTAATTTTCATTAGTCATTTACATATATCACTTAGTCATTTACATATATCACTTTTTCTTTAATTAATTTGATATCTCTTAATTTCAATAGTCATTTACATATATCACTTTTATTTTGATTATATTTATTCTGTTTAGATTGTATATATTAGATGGTTCATCGCCCAATAAGCTTAGAAGACGTCTAGTGGCTCACCTGGGGCGCGCGCGACCTGCTGCGTGCTTCACTGCAAAACACCTCGTAAAAGATGGAAGATTGATCCATCGAAATATCGGTAAATAATCATATTTAAATCCAAAATAAGCCTTATTTTTAAAATATAAATGTATTATGGATTGCTCTATATTCAGAATATATATATATATATATATATATGTGATATCTTGGGACCTCTGGGACCAGTGTTACCTGATGCTAGACGAACCTCGATGTCAACTCTACCGTGCAGTCGTGGTGGAAGGCGACACAGCTGGGCCAAAGGTGAAATAAACAAACAGAGATTCCACTAAAAAGCGTCTGACGTCAAGAAGGAATGGGATGAGGGGAGAGGGAGATCTTTAGAGCAAGTGTTACCTTGTTGAGAGCCAAGCGTAGACTAACTATTCTTGCTTCTCGATTTAACACCACGACCTTGCTTCTTTCTAATTGGCTGACCTATTTAGGTGATTCTTTCCTAATTGGTAGGAATACGTCACATGGCCGTTGGCTATTGGTTGACCTACTTAGGTATGGTCTTCTCTAATTGGCCTTGCGGCTTTCTTTGATGGAAGATACGTCCGGCCTTGTTCCGGAAATATTGGGCGTCTCTCTACTTTTATAACTTTTGCGGTCACCAGATACGACCGGTCCTGTCAGGAAATATTGGCTTAAACTTAGCTCGCAGGGTTTCCGGGGTCAGAAGGTTAACTGTGACTTTATTAATAGTCGGGCTCTCTTCTAGGCCTACTTCTTAGGTTTGACTTCTACTCTCACCTAAGCCTGATTAGTTTTAACCTTAATCTTCTCCTGTTAGTCTCCATTCCTTCTATCTGTACAGTTGTTATACTTTATTAGATTCTTACGCGGTACAGATTGATGTTAGTTGAGGCTTTCTATGTGCAGTACATAAGAAGTTATATACAGTCATGGGGTGGAACATGTGGTAGTAGATATCTAGACTATTTACAACAATTCCATGGTCTTTAATCATCACATATATGATAAATAATTATTTATAAATTTTGTCTCTCACTTTCTGTACTTATATATGAGAGCAACCTATGTGTGTTTAGTCAAATATATTACTATGTATACACTCATAGACAAAACTCAAAGTATTTGTCCCTTTATGCATGTAAATCGGGATTCGGACAATAACTCAAAGATATTTGATACACAGTGACCTTTATTGAAGACACTCAAGATAACCAAGTGTCAACAAAATTGCCATTGTCTCCTTAAATAAACAGACGAGCGGTGACATCAAAGGCGTTCCAATTCCTTAAGTTTTGTTAATAAGTGTAAATTAATTACTAATAAATCAAATTCCTCATAAATATTTATCTATTTGGGAAAAAGGCTCATATTAACATTCAGTATATGCCTTTTTTATTTTTATGTAAACAATTGGCCTTTTAATATTTATTCTTTTTTTTCAAAGTTTTAGTGTAATTCGTAAATTTAACCTCAGGAACCCATTATTTATCTGAAAGATTTTGAACCTAATTATATTAGATCGTTAAGTTACAATAGGCGCCATTGAAACGAGGGTCAACTGCCTTAAACATGTAATAAGTTATCATAAAGATAGAGGCTCCCTGGCCGGCATTCATAGTTCTTCGAATTAAAGATAATTCGGCGTCAATATTTTTGTTTTCTCGACGTTTCGACAAAAATATTTTGTCCTCGTTAGGAGCGAACAAAAATTAAAACATTTGACAAAGCGTTAACGCTTTAACGTTTTAACGCTGTGCCAAATGTTTTAGATATTTTTCGCTCTTGACAAGGACAAAAGATTTTTGTCGAAACGTCGAGATAATAAAAGATTTACTGGCCGAATTATATTTAATTTCCACAACCCGTTTGCCCGAAAGCTAAGCTTCTAGAACTAGGTCTCCAGTATGTTCTTCCACCCAAACCGGACCTGCCCAGAATCATTGCTGGTGTTGAAGGCATCATGAGCACTCTAAATCAAGGTGAAACTTTTAAAGTACGGAATGCGATAGTCCAAGCCCTACTAAGACCAGACCGGAACAAAGCCATAATCAATAAGTTAAAAAGCTACAAATCCCTGGTATTTACAAGAGCGGATAAAGGAAACCACCCCGTCATAATGGACCGATCAGATTACATAGCAAAGATGACAGACATCCTTCAAGACAGCTCCACTTTCTTTATTTGTCAAGAAATGTGTTGGCCATATATATTAAGGAACAAACCTAAATCAACCTTCAGTTTATTTAGTTCACCAGTTGGCCCTCTGTCGTTTAAAATACTAATGTGGACGCTAAGCATATACCTTTTATATTTTAATGTTCAAAATATGCAATCTGATTCGAATTATATAAAACTGTGGCAATATTGAAACCATACTCTCCATCTCAAAAAAAGACAAAAACATATTTTAAAAAATAGCATTGAATAAACATTCATATTAATGAGATATAGTTTTTTTAATCAACTATTAATTGACACCTAACGATTACTTTATTTTTAGAACTACCCTCAGTCAATTTAATTGTTGTGTTTAAAGATCTAATGTGTCACAGGCGATAATTTTTAATTCGCGATAAGCAACTTACAAATATATATACCATATTTATTTTTGCTATGAAAGAAGCTTAATTAAGACATTTCAAATCAACACACACACACACTGATTATTAAATTATCGATTAGAAATTTCTATCTATTGACGTAAGGGCAGCATAAAATCATCAACAGAAATATATTCAAGCAAAATAAACAATGCTTAGTCTATTCTATAAGTTGAAAAAGTTATGAACAGATAGCGTATCTATATTGTCAAATATGTTCGCTCAATAAAATTCTCTTTGTTGTCTTTTTATTTAAACGATAAAGTTATGTTTTTGAACCAAGTGTATAGGGGAAATGTATACAATGGCAGATCCTTTTAATTAGTTATTTTGAATAGATTCACCATTGAAAATCCGTAAGTTCATATACTATATAGGATGAATCAATATTTTTGGAGATAAGTTAGTATTAAGTTTCAAAAAAAAATCTCTGGTAACCTTCCTATCGGATTACATCCTCAGAAGTAATATAAGTAAGACAATCCAGTTTAAAGCGGTTCTGGCAAATTTATTTTAGGTGTTATAGCGTGGAGTTAACCAATACCAGAAAAAAAAACAGTATACGACTCTATTGTATTTTCTTTATTTTATTCTCAGTCTCCTAAATATAATTACTTAAAACAACAGCTTTTATATCGTATCAAGATATATATTTATTCTATTGGTCCCTGTCATAAATAATAATCAGAATATTAGCAATTTTGCCTTCCTACATATACGTATAAAGTCAAATATAAAATTTTAAACCAAAAATATTGTCAGAAAAGAATTTGTTCACTTGTAATATCAGCTCTTGAGCTTAAAATATCGTTAAAATAAAAAGAAAAACGACTACAATTAACTAGTTGGTTGCTATGTATCAACTCTAATACTTTATTGTTGATTTCTTATTTATTTATTCATATTCTCATCTTTGTGTTCGATTTTTCACTTCCTTGGACTAACCAGTCTATATAAGACGAAATTTCCTAATAAAATGTCTTTTTGTCGATATTTAGTGGCTATTATAAAATTTAATAATTAATTGCACGAGGCCTTCTAACCTTTTAACGAACTGTAATCATGATTATGAGTTATTATTAAAATTGTAATCGGTTAACCGCTCTAGTCGATATAAAATAAATAGAAGCAGGCTCAAATTGGAATAGTCATCATCATTTAGCATCATCCACAATACGGAGGTCAACCTTCATTGAAAGATTTCCAACCCTATACTGAGAAGGTAAGAATTAGATACAAATACACGCTTAGGATCGAAGTTTATATTTTGGATTTTCTCAACCAGGTTCATAATGTTCATCATCGGCCATAATTATCTTTTTTTTTTCTATTGATATCTGTCAGTTCAGATTAAGTCATTAATTTTGCAACGTCCTGATATATGATCGTGTTTTAGGTTTACTTTTTTATCAATGACACCATGTACAATTTGTTAATAAATCCATATATTTGAAAGTAAATAATATTTAGACATTACATTTATAAATTCAATTGCCACATCTATACTTACAATTTGTAATAATAATATTTTTAGAAATGTGTTTCTTTTTGCATATATTACGTAGCAGAGAGCGGCCTGGAGATTAATTTAGGAAACCGCTAGAGAGTTCACCACTGATTAGCCATGACCTTTCATTCAATAACTTTTATAATTGCAGTAAGGTCTGTAGAGATAATATTTTATGATAAATTTAAAAAGAAACACCTTACTAAAAGTGATTGTTGCAAATATTTAGGAAGTTTAAAATCATAGGAAACCTCAATATTAGCAAAGAGAAAATTTATAATCAAATAAAATCAGATATTATATTCCTAATAAAGATTAACAGATTAATATAAGAAAGTTTCCAATTTGTTATCTACCATATATATATAGATATGAAGGAAGATATAAGATATAGAATGGAATAATAGAAATGAAAGAAGAGAAAGACGTGTTCAAGAGAAAGATAAAAGCAATATCACCCCGTCAAGAAGACAAAACAGAAGCCGAGCGTCAACAGCAATTCCAACCAAACCCAAGGCGCCTTCAATTTCTGATTCTTATTTTGAAATACCTTATTCGATTTCTCGGGAAATTCATGGAGACAAATTTACATTTCGGGAGAAAACCTTCTAGATAACGTTTTTATCCAAATGTATTAAATATATTATTGGAACTTTTCAGATATTACTTTTTAATTTTTCCAATACATAAATAATATATTATATATTATACGCTTATTTTATTAAAAACATTTAAAATTACTATATAATATTTGCAATAAAGTACTTTGCGTATCAACAACTTATAGTGACATAAAATTCGTACAAAAATATATTTTAATCCTTTTAAACCTATATAATTTCCGAGATTTCAATTTGTTTGAATAAATATGTTCAAGGTGCAACAAGTTTGTTACTTTTATTATTGGGACTTTGGAGAATTATCTATATCAAACCGATAAGAAATAGCTTGAATTTTGTACCAAAGAGGCTGTATATATAAACATTGAATAGTCCTATATTCATTTCATATCTGTATATCATATTCATATAAACTATAATTTAGAGGGATTCAGAAAAAGTCAATAATTTCTTAAATATTCAAACATTAAGCAAAATGAATTTATGGTTATGACCATAATTTATTAAATATCATTATCAATTGATCAAATATCTTTTTTAATTAAATATATTAGAACGTAAAGTGGTGAGCGTTTTGGTGACACACCAATAAAATATTCACTTCGCCCAACGTTCACATATATTTATATTCAATAATTATTAACATAATACCTTTTTTTTTTCAAATAACATTTAGAATTATAATCCTCTGTATCAATTGGATTAATCAAATTCTAAATATATTCTACCTGTAGAAGGGTCGTTTAAAACCCGAAAGATTGTAAACTAATTAAAAGTGTAATAAAGAATTTGAATAATCATATAATATTTCTCATTTATTTATCTATTACAAAATACACACAACAAACACACACAACAAAACACAACACAAACACAAGACAAACACAACAAAACAAACGCGCAACACAAACACAACACACACGCTATATCCTATGTATAATTTTTAAAATGTTATTTTTATATGAGTAATATTATTTTTAATACATTTCCAATACATTTCACAATCAAGTATTTAGCCATTCCACATCAAGTCGTGTTTAATGTGTTCCAACGTCACGGTCCATTCAAGAGGACATCTGAGACTGGGCAGGGGATCCGACTGTGTAACAAAGGCATCTCTTCATTTATAAATGGAAAAAATATACCTTGAAAGAGAGATAAATGAGATTCATATGTGAAATATACTTTTTCTCTCTCTATTCAATACTTATTATATATACACATATTTTAATAGATTTAATTAATACAATATTTTCAAAATTATTCTTCTCTTATAGATTGTGTGTATAGGCCTTGTATTGACTTTATACAAGGTTCTCTCAATGAATATAAGGAATATTTGAAAATAAAAAATATGTGATACAAGATGAAAGTAAAAATAAATTTAGTAATCCTTGATATAATCTTCTTCCGTACCTAAATACTTATACCAACTCGCTTCCAATTTCCGTATCATTTTTATAGTCGTTTTCTTAAAACCTCTGAGCAACTTCGGCGATGTTTCTATTATGTTTTATAAAAGCTCGAGTCGCTGCCCTTAAAGAGGCATTTTCCTTTCACTTAATAGAAAAAGGTCATTTGTGGTTGGATACGGCGAGTATGAAACTTAATATGTGGAAAAATAGTACAAATGTGATATTGTACTGGGATAAGGTGCATAAATTATTAAAAATGCATATCCTTATCGTGCAACTAAAGGTTGCTGATGGCTTTCGCCTTCTATCGGAATAAATATCAACAATTCTCGTTGATTTTTAATTATTCCAGAATTGGCCAAATATCCATTCTTGATTAATCAAGAATTCATCAGCGTGATGAGAGCCAACAGCCCAAAACGCGTCCGTGGCTAGCTTTTCTTGATTAATCAAGAATGGATATTTGGCCAATTCTGAAATAATTAAAAATCCACGAGAATAGTTGATATTTATTCTTATTTTGACCATATAATTTTTTTTTGTTTCATCAAAGGTTCAGAAATTTGAAATGGCTGTCAACTACAAGAGAGGACAATGTTGCGAGGTTAATTTCTGACGAGACCCGGTCTGGCACTAATCACTTTCCACCAAGTTAAACTATTAGGGATTCCTTCATAACGACAAAATAAACAATAAATTCCCCTCTTATAATATTACTAGATTATTCAAATATTATGTCATAAACGGAATTTATTCAAGTTAAAATTGCGAAAATTCAATTGTAATAAAAAAATCCTGTTAATAATTTGAATAAATACTATAATAGCTCTTTGTTAAGGTGCTAGTCCTCTTCATTTACAAATTTTCCATTTTGATCTTCAACGATACCTAACTACTGAACGTTAACGTTATTTTAGCCTTTTTGTTCATTTTGTAAACATAAATATTTTGACATATACAAGACTTGTATATCCTAAATATATATATATTTATTTTTCAATCTGCACCCTTTTCTCTTCCTTTTTAATTTATTACTCTTTAAAACAAATGTTTCTTTTTTAATATTAAATATATATATTTGGCTATATTAAAATATAATCCGAGTTAAAAGGCGATTCATCAAAAATATTTACATAAGAAAGTACCTTGATCTGTGAAATAAAAATTTAAAATATTTTTTTTATAAAAATAATTCGAAGAATTGATCTTTTTTTTATCAATTTATCAATATATAAAATTTAGTAAGGAATTGGTAAAGACGGTGCAATCCCTCAAATTATCTTGAGTAAAAGTTCCTTTTCGTTCTATTAACAGATCTCCAACGCGTTTTTATATAAAATATAATTGTTAGTATTTTTAATAGAATCATTAATTCATATTATTCCCAAAATACATTATATCCAATATTTATTAAAACATATATATGAAAATAGATCGAAAAAAAGAAATGTTCAAAGGAAAGTGGATGAAAATATAATAAGGTATCTCAAAGAGCTTTTTTATGTTTTTAAACAATGAGGGTTATAACAGGCTTACGCTGAAGCTTCGGCAGTTACGCGTCATATAAGCGGAACATAAGAGAAAAAGGAACATAATTAAATATATTATGATGAGAAAAATAAAAAAAGACAGAACGATGTTAGCCCTTTATCAAACAAAAATCTATAATATATATATGTTATGAATATTTTGTTGAAAAAAATAGAGAATTGAAGGTGCAGTCGTAAAAATAGGAAAGATAATTATTTATTTATCGAGTAGTTTTTATCTTGAATTATTTGAAGCAAATTACACAAAACATATTTTTCACAGTAATATAGAATTTATAAAATGAGATCTATATTTGTGAATTAAAATATTTGGTAGGTTTACTATACATATTTACTACAATATTCAAAAGGTATTCTAAATCTATGGTCAAAAATAAAAGAATAATCATTAATGAAAATAAATATTTGCATTTTAGATTATAATATATATATTTATAAATATTAATGAATTGTTGTCAGAAATATATAATAGAATCAGCTGTACATGGTGTGGAGAAGAGATTGGATTCCATCAAAGGAACCATAGCCCAGACGTCAGTGATTTCAATAACCTCACATCGATTATCTGTGCTGATGTGGCCTCGGGTGTGGATTGTTGTATTCCCACCACAGCCATGTATGCTTCCTTGAACTGACTCACAGCGCTTCCTGGGTTTTACTCCTATAGTATTTATACCTTTTATTGTACGGTTCACAAACATTCATATATTTCCTCTTTATATTTTAAACCCCTCAACCAATAACGCTCTATATACTTTTGTAATTTCAATTAACATAAGCTTTTATTATGTCCCAACAATCATATATAGTTTTCTTTCTGTATATAGTCTTAACCATTTTAACATTTTCTTGTATTTTTTAACGATTATTCATTAAGGTTAAAATATTAGGCTTCAGTGTGATAAGTTTAACATCAAATTAACTCGAATATTTCAAAAATAAGATCAATCTATGAATAATATATTTGATTTTAACTCCTGTCTTATATAAGATAACTCTGGAGAGAGACCTTTCGTATTTTCCGTTTTTATTTATATTTATTATTATGATATTTTCTATATCTTCGTTTTAAGTATTATTTAGGGTCTGACATAGTATAGCCACGCTTGATAAATTAAAACAGGAAGTAGGTGAATAGCGTGGTAAGTTTCTTTATTCACGCTATTCACCTACTTCCTGTTTTAAGTACGAGGGTGAGTAGAAAAGTAAGGTCTCCTTTTTTTTTTCATAGAAAAACACATTTAATCACTTTTTATACATCATTGGAAAGGTTGGACACTTTGCTATTTTTCTACATAGTCGCCTTGATGCTCAATCACTTTTTTCATCCTGTCAACCAACTTTGTAATTCCGGTGTTGTACCCCTCTCCCGCCGCCTCTTTGAGCCACTTGTCGAACCACCTGGCGGACACCTTTTTGTAGCCGAGGGTCTCAGACACAATCTTGTGCACGGAGAAGTGGCTGCAATCTTCATTCAGGCCATCCTCGATCTCTTCAAGGGTTATCCGCCGGTTTGCGCGCACCATTTCGTCGATTCGAGCCACGGTTGATTCCGGGAAATTCGGCCGCCCAGACCGCTGTTCATCGTGGACGTTTATCCGCCCCTCGTTAAACTCCCGGGACCATTTCCGCACATTTTTGATGTCCATGCACTTCTCACCATACACTTCCACTAACTGACGGTGAATTTCGACCAGAGAATTATTTTTCGCATTTAAAAAGCGTATAACTGAGCGCAACTCGCATTTGGCGGGAGAGTGGTACAACACCGGAATTACAAAGTTGGTTGACAGGATGAAAAAAGTGATTGAGCATCAAGGCGACTATGTAGAAAAATAGCAAAGTGTCCAACCTTTCCAATGATGTATAAAAAGTTGTGATTAAATGTGTTTTTCTATGAAAAAAAATAGGAGACCTTACTTTTCTACTCACCCTCGTATTATTTAGTCGTTTCCGTTAAAACAGGAGTGTATCCATTTTTTGTAGTATTCTTATGAAAGTTAACACTTTATTTGAATATTATCAAATATTCATGGTAAACGGATTGCGGATTTCGACAATTTAGAAAAATGAGATCATATAATAAAAATATATAAAGAGTTGCGGCGATATATGATCTCCTCTTTCTAAATTATCAAATATCTTGTTGAGAAAAATGTTAGAAATAAAAATAGTTTTAATCACACAGATACACAAATGTAAAAAATAATAGAAAAAATAGGTCAGGTGTTGATATTAAAAATAAAAAAGACATATCCTGACCAGGAGCATATGTGCTTTTTGTTGGCAGAGCACCATAGTTGATTTTTTCCACTAGATAGCGCTCTGCCATCTAAAAAGCACATGTGCTCCTGGTTAGGATATGCCTTCTTTATTTTTGGATACACATATTCTAAAAAGTTTAATATTTAATAGAGCCCACTTCAATAAAGGTGTAAATTTGAAAATTTAAATTCTTTGATAGTTTGAAGTTTTAAAGAAGTATTTTTTAAATATTTAATTAATCGCGTGCTAAGCTTAATATGATTAAGTTTAAGGCACCATCAAATTATCAATACTTTGAATATTTTGGTAATCATAATTATAATAAATATAAATTATTAGATATTATGCTTGCATATTTTCTAATAATATTTGTAAATATTCTAAAATATTTACTTTCTGTAAATACATTATCTTATATATTTTTTGAATTATAAATAGACAGATTCATGCAGCTTGAGGAATTACACTACTATGCAAATTGATTTACTTCAATGTAAATAATTATTATTTCACTTTAGAATATAACTCATTGTAAATAGCTCAACTTTATCAACTATTTGTCTCCACGATACTAATTATTACAGATAACTACCTTGTTATTTCTTCTATCTGCTTATGTTGTTGCTTATTTGTTTAATGTATATGTTTATTAAATGCTCTTTTCTTAATTGTGCATTTTATTTTGACAATTCTGTTACCTACCCTTCTACAATAAGAATTATTGTAAATAGTTTCACGCGCAATTATCCAGATCGGATATAGCGTGTTTTTTTTTTGTGCAACTGGAAATAAATATATAAATATTCTAAAATAACATATATATAATATAAAGTTGTTTTATTTTAATATAAAAATTAAATATTGAGGTATATATGTTATAAATATATAGTTTTGTTGTTGAAAAAATAAAAAAATTGAAGGGGCAGTCGTCATAAAAATAATCACAATTTGCTTTAATTTTGCTGATAAACATAATAAAGGTAAAAATAACTGAAATGAGGCGTAAATAAAAAATAAAATATTACAGATTTACATATCTACAAAGATATTCGAGCCGGCCAACGGGAAACAAAAATAATAGGCTTATAACACTTTTGTATAAATTATATATTTATTAAATATATTTATATACTATTATAATACCAATAATATATAGAAAGATACGTGTTAGGTAAAAGTGGCCAAATAAAAGGAGAGAAGAAGAATCAAACGAAATTATTTGTGACCAAACGACTGGGGTGTTTCTTCTGCTCTCCTTGATAATGAGAATGGGGATTGGTTGAGAAAGAAAATTAAGGGAAATGAGAAAATCATTAATCTTCCAGCCACCTCGCCTGATGACTTCATATCAGCCATATTGTATATCCACTGATTTATATATAGCTCTTTCTATTAAAACACACTCTATATTAAGACACACATAGCTAACAAAATATTATATCATTCAAATCACTGTTTGATTTTCAGAATATACCTTTTGATTTATATATACATAGTTACAAATAACATTTTAATATTTAATTCAAAATCGGAATATTTTTATTCTATATTAAATTTAATTAATGATTATAAAGGAATTTTTTATCATACTTTTTGTACCAATTTTTGTTTATGTTTTAAATAGAAGCAATTTTATTTTTGTTATCAATCCTATGTAGTGTAAATTATTTGGAAAAATATAAATATTTTCTTGAATACACGACTAAACAAAAGGTAAAGATTTTTATGAACATATATTACTTTAAATATCACTCACAAAATATAATTTTAAATATATTGTTGAATATTGATATATTTTAAAAAATGAATTTTATATTGAAGAATATACATGTATTGAGTAGTAAAATCTCATTATATATGCTAATTTATTTAATTATTCAGGAATTTCTATTATATCCATCGTTTGCTCGAATTCCAATTTACAAATCCACTGAGACTACATGGATAATAGAATAATAATTTATCAATCGAATTTATATTGACGTTTTTTGTACTGAGTAGAAGCGTTTTATCTATATCATTGTAAATTCGTTATTTTTGAACAAAATCACAAAATGATACACGAGGTTGTGTACATGTGTATGAATATATATATACACACGATTTTAATATCTATATGTAAAGGAATGGTCTGCTGTATCAGTTGCTGAGAAAGGAAGATTAGGAAATTATAAAATGAAGTTAAACAAGAATTTTCAATACTTCTATCACACAGGGGGGGGGGAGAAGTCCGACCACACCTCCCTGCGGTCCCCCCTGGACCCTTGGAATATTCGACCAAATTCTGGTTCGTTTCCAAGGTGACTAGCGTGGCAACGGCACCCATTTTCCAATGAAGAGCAAGATAGTGGATATTGCTGCTGCTGTGATGGAGATGCATGGAGACATCTAAGACTCTTCTTTGGACACGACAACAACAACAACTGTCCAGTTTTATTATTTAGTCCAATATCATATGCTTGTGATGGATTAAAAAAATATCGCTGGACGTCCTCCATTTCTTTTTCCAGTTGGGTTGAAGAAGTCTGAATCGAAGGCAATCCTTCTAGCGATTTGTTGTTCCCGAAAAATACGATTTTTTCGTTCAAAAGAAACATTTGCGGTAAAATTGTCAAACGTCGTTCTACAATCATGAGCCGCATCATATTGTATTATAAATTAATAAAAATAACATATTTATTAATAACACTAAACCAATACAGGATTCTCCCATATGGATAAATAGACAGTAAACATAGCAGTTATCTATAGAATCAGGAGTTCAATATCTGTCTTTCTTCGAGTTAGACAATTCAAAATATGTTATTGACACTCTAAGTCTTCGAGTTAGATCCATCATCTGTGTTGCGTCTATTGTCTGTGCTGTTTCACAGAATTTGCGAAAAGCGAATGCATATTACATTGGTGAACCACTAATTTGTGTCTGATATTGCCAGTTAAAAGGTGTCCTTTAAATATAGTTTTGATATTATTATCTATAAAATTTTGAATATTTTAAAGGATATAATCCTTTTTTGTGATCCCCCTAATAACTATGTTTTGTGTGTGTGTGCGTGTGTAAGCTTCAAAATAAACTTTATAATAACAACAACCTAACTTGTGCATCAATTATTGATATAGCATCGTCTATTTGAAATCGTACGACAAAGCAAATAGAAAATTTTTCTTTAGAGTCAAAGAGATATTGAGACACCAGGTAAGAAGGTGAAAAGTCGCGCTTTACTAGAACAAAAAAAGAAAATAGTTCTTTTTATTGTAATTTGTCTAGATGATTGCTTCTAGAAATAAGTTTCCTCAGCCCTACTGATGTTATTTCAATCTAATAGGCATCTCCCTAGCAATGTATATTGGACAAACCCGTATTAGCTATAACATGAAGAAAAATATTTGAAACGTTTCATTTATATCATTAGTCATTATTGGAAAAATGTAAACCAAAAAAAAACAAAAGAAGTGAAAAAGAATCTATATATTTGTATATACAATACAGTAACAGACCTACCTAGTAGTTGATCTAAAAACTTACACAAAGACGAGTGTTAATGGATAGAGAATGAAAAATGGTATAATTAACATAAATAGCACTTCTGCCTTTCAAATGCATTTTAGCTATTCATTTATTCAATCATCTTTAAAATTTCGAGCAGATATCAAACAATTCTTAGGTTTCAATTCAAAGATGTTTACTAACTGATTTATATTATGCAAAACTCGTCTTATGGATTTGTCCTTCATACAAAGAGCCTGATTCACACTTACATTTTAAAGACGCATAATTTTGGATGACCCTATTTATGAAAACGAGTTTTCTACCAAATATTTATTTTTCAAACGGTAATATGTAAAATATAAGCGCTGAATCATTAAAACGTTGTGAAACAAATAACCATAATTAATAAAGTGTATTATAACTTATTCAGTTATTCATAAAGGGAGATTTCGATCTAATTGCGCATCTTCGGTCGTAAATATGAAAAATAAATCTTATTACGAAAGCTAAAATGCCAAGCTTTTATCCTTAGGTAAGGAACTGATTATTAGGCTAGAAGTCTCATCTTGACTGAATAAAATAAGCATATAATGTACTCATTTGAATAATATGATTGAAATGACTCTTTTTTTTTCAACAAAAGGCTAGTTGCACAACATAGAGTTTTATGGCAGTTTTTCAGGGAAGAAAGAAAATACTTCTGGAAAGAAAATGGCCGGAACTGTTTACTTTGTATGGATCTCATGGATGATAATTTGGTTCACTATTTCTTCCAATGCCCTCTCTTAACAGAAAAACGTACTGAAATTTTCCCAAGCCCTACCTCTGGTCAATTTATATACCATCGCATATGTCAACTTCTCTCTTCAGCTCTGAATGATGAATTACTGATTGTTAGATACTTTAAGTTCTGCACAGAAGCTGGGCGCATGAGAAAGAATGCAGGGCAAAGGATACTGGAGGATGAACTATCTGTAAATAGGTAACTGAATGTGAGACAAACCTTATGTAAATGTTGTAAATGTTTCTTCTTCCCTCTCCTCTTGTTGACGTGTAAATACGGCGAATCCTGTATGGGGCGGAATGCCCTAAATTAAGGATTTTGTTGTTGTTGTTGTTGTAGTAAGAAAGTGAAATTGTATTTAGATGAGGTGGATAAATTGAGAATAAATCATCTTCTAATTATGAACTTTGTTTCTTTATAAGGAAATGCTTTCTATACTTCCTACTGCTCTTACTTGGATAAAAATATTCGGAGGGCCTAAATGTTCAGTGGTGAGCCCCTACATTGGTTTACCAGTTCTTACTAAACATTTCTTTTAGATATCTATACTATTATATTTTTATGTTTCTATTTTCATACATATCTGGCATTGTATTTTAATATTTATTTTGGTATTCAAACAACTTCTAGACATATAGAGAAATGCTCCAATGGCCCCCGAATCTTGCAAAAGTCCAACCCCACCAGCGAGTGCAAACGGAGCACTGGCACTCCAAGTGTAAAGTCGAACTGCTTTTCACATCTGGTGCATTCACAGTAAAAGCAGTCGCTAACTACCCACTAGGATTATCATTGCTTGTACCACCTGTACTAAGGATAATAAAACATAGACATATAGGCATTGTGGAATTTATTATTGGATATTTAAGATTTTCAATCGCTGTGAAGAGTATATAGTTCATTTTATGTAAAAAAGAAAACTTTAATTCTTAATAGTTTCAATTCTTATAAATTTGTATCAATTTTAATTGAGTACATTTGTATTCAACAGGACATATGCCGTATTTGAAGGCTAAAATTTTAAAACTGGAATATCGATTGGTTATACTCCTATTTCCTTAAAAATAAATTGCTCACTTTTCGATAAATAACATCTATCTCCAACAAAAGAACTAAAACGATAAACAATTTCAAAATACTAATTTCGTTTTGTGAGGTAAAAGAGAGTCAATTTACAATAACCGATTATTTTTTTGTTTATTCCGAAAATAAATCAGCATTAAATAAATTCTATATAGAAAAACAGGTTGGAAAATGTTTTTTCCTTTATTAGAGAGTTTGTGTGAGGAAGTGCATTTAAGATTGGTGGAACAATTCAAAATACATTTTAAAAAGACCTATTTAAATGGGTTTTAAGAAAACTTAAATTTTACTTTATTACGGGCCGTTCTTTTGTAAGAGTTTCTAATCTGTATAAATAGATCTTCTGCCCCCCCTTTCTATTTAATAAAAAAAATAAAACTTCTCTTAATGTCCTTATATATACCCACATTCTATGATTTATAATTCATTGTTTAATTACAACGTTACAAAAAATAAATAAAAATTGTTTTCGATTTTTACTAACTGTAAACGCTAGTAAATTGCCTATTCTATCTTCCACTATTTGATAGTAAAGAGAGCTTGAAAACATGTGCATAATGAAGATTTAGTTTTTTTGTTAGCTTTTTATTTAATTCAATTATTATGTAAATATTTTATATATTCTTTTTATGATAGATTCGCTTATTAAATTTATATATATGTTGAGTAATTTTATCTTATATAAAGATGTTATTTTTAATATACCTTATAAATTTAAATATGGAAATCAAATGTTTATTTTTATCCATATATTGATTTTTTTATTATTTATTACCAGTTGCAAATAAGACACGCTATATCCGATCTGGATAATTGCGCGTGGGACTATTTAAAATAATTAATAATGTAGTAGAAACGATAACAGAATTATTAAAAATAAAATAAACACTTAAGAAAAATTGCATTTAATAAACATATACATTAAACAAATAAGCATCAACATAAACAGATATAAGAAATCGCAAGGTAGTTATTTACAATATGTTAAGGAATTATGGAAGTTGATTTAATGAAGGTATCTCTGATAATTAGTATCGTGGAGAGAGAATGTTTATCAAGTTGAGCTATTTAGAATGAGTTATATTCTTAGGTAACTTATTATTTACATTGATATAAATCAAGTCGCATAGTAGTGTAGTTCCTCAAGCTGCATGAAGCTGTCTATGATAAAAAGTCTGCAGAACATTGAATGGTGTGAATAGAATATTTAATCTCTATTTAATTTTATATTGCATCAATTTTTACAATTAGTTAACTGAAAAAAATGATTTGGGAAGGCTGAATTCGTCAATTTGATCTATCAGATTTCAACAACTTTTGTATTGTTTATTCTCTATTTTTAGGTTTTCCAGAGTTTTTGGTGATGCTAAATATCATTAAAATAAAATTCTTATAAAATATACGAGTTATATTTATAAATTTTGTTACTCTAGGATATTTCTACGATATAATACTCTTGTAATTTACATAGTGTTGTAATGTCTTTGCTTATTGCTTATCTGCCTTAATAGCTCAGCTTTGTTAGATTGGTTTGTTGGCTAGCGGTTCTTGGATAGGGCAGTCTTCTGATAGGCATGGACTGCTGGTGTATGCATTATTGTATCAAGTTAAATTTCTTTAATCTCTTATCCTTCTTTATTGTTTACAAATACCCTTAAATAATAAAGGATATTTGTAATTACCAGTCTTCTTTCTTTTCTACGGATATATAATTTTTGTCCCAACAATGGTGTATAAACTATTATCATCAGGGGAGAAAGGCAAAAGATATTTGGGCACAATTCAATAACAATAATCTTCCATATTAATTCTCGCCTGCTATTCCAACAAAGGTATCTGTCATTCTTCTATTTGGCGGAGATTCCCGCGTGCCCTCACACTAGGAATTTGTAATCGAGGTCTGCTTCACCTTGGAGCATGCATTCTTCATGTACACACATATTATCTACTATATTATTAGTTGATAGAATGCCGCAATAGAATTTCACCTCGTATATACGATAATATAAAAGTTTATATATATATATATATATATATATATATAAACATATATGTTATAACACCTTGAAAGGTGTTGGCGTTCAGCGAACTGAAATATTGGTAAAATAAATGATATTTTGATCTTATATATGCCTTTTTAATTAAAAATAGTGTAGATATATTCGAGGGTGGGTGATCAAAACATTTATCTCGATTGAATATTATATTGATATTGATAAATAGATATCAATAAATCGATATTTTTACAAGAAATATAATTCTAAGTAAACTAAAGATGTAAATATAGTCAAAATTTTCTTTAGATAAAATTTATCAAATTCAATGAAAACATCATGAGTAAAAATATAATTTAAGATAGCTTAAGAAATGGAGAATTTCAAGGCTATTATATTAGAATAAGAGGCAGTTATAAATATAAACATTCAAATTAAATATTCACTTCATAATATAAATAAGTCAAAATAAACCAAATAATTGAGGCCAATTTATAAAGGAGTATTGTCGTCCCTAAACCATTAGCCCAACGTATTTTTGTGTTTTAAACAAATGTCCAGATCAATTAGAGGATTTCGTAGAATAAATTACAGAGATAGGTTTAGAGGCTTTTATTCGTAGATTAAGACAAATCATTCGACTTTGTAAGGTAATTCTTCATGAATAAAACAGAAGAATTTAAAATCTTGATTCTAGCAGCAGCCGAAGAGCTAACGACCGGTATAAATCCCTCGTTATGTGGGGGTGGGCAGGGATTAAAGAGTTATTAAGGAACGAGCGCCGAAAAGTTGATGGATTGCTGAAGATTACTTCACATTAGAAATTGCGTCAAGTTTTGGAATGCGAATATTTTAGAATAACAACTTATCTAATTTTGATATACGTATATCTTGATGTCCTTTACACCAGGGATCGTCCAATCTTTTGAGTTGGAAAAGTCAAAAATTACAATTTACAAAATTTCAATTTTTTTAAAGAGCCACAAAATGTTTTTATTGTCAACAATAAATAGTACTGGCATAAATAATATTTGCGTATGGAATTAAAGAGCCGCAGCTTCAAATTCAAAGAGCCGCATGTAGCTCGGGAGCCGCAGTTTGCCGACCCTTGGTCTACACATTTCTTTTATAGCAGACACTCTTACAATAAACATGGCTACTTATGGCCTTTCCTGTAGGGTTTCGGTCAGATGAATTCATATTTAATCTATATAAATAATATTATAGAGATATATAGAGGTCGTTTGGTGAGATAGTTCTTAATTTTGATTAGTCGCTCATTGAAGTCTTCATCTTTTTATTCGGCAATACTTCCTATGAGCGATCTTTCTGTAATCAGCGACCACTTCCGGGAAAGCCAATGCTTTAAAACCAAAATTTATGTGTTCCATTACAATACAAATAGGCTCAACCTCACCATGTCTTCAATATGTGTTAAGAAGTCTTCAGTAGAGGATATCAATGAATTTCATATAGCAAACGACTATATAACTAGGTTTTCTCAAGTGCATTGCGAGTTTGAATAAGGCTTTAATTTGAATATTTTGGTATCTTTAGTAGTAGTATTTGCATAAAGCGGTATAAATTAAATGAAATTCTTAAATGGTTTGAATAAGATAACGTGAAATAAATAGCTTTACACACAATGCGTATATTTTATATCAAAAGGCAAGCTCTCGAGCGTAAACTGGCTCTATAATGGCATACCTATATCAATTGAAAGACATTACGGCTGAATTTATCTATTGCTCATTTGCATATCACTTTAAAAATGACGTGAATATCTTTTGTTCTCGAAAAGCTCGATTCAAAAACAAAAGATATGTATTGTCTTATTCTATTTGGGAGTGTTTGCTTCCCCAGTAATGGTCGTCTTCCAAAACACACTTATATAAATCGTATTTTTTTTCCTTTTCTTTTTTCGTCGTGTTTCTTATATTGCGAAACATCGTTATGGAAGCGGAACCCTTCTACGTATGTGTCATTTTTCATTATTTAGAATTAATTTCATCTCAATACATGGTAGGATCAAAAAGTTCCCGAACCTTTGAAAATATAAAATTTACAACAACTTTTGAAAAGTGTAAAATCAATTTTACTGTAAAGAGCAAAGCCTAAACTATAATTGAATTCAGCAACGCCAGTAAATGCGCATGCGTAGTTTTCATTTTAGTGCATATTTTTGTTTTAGGTATTTAACTTACGTCGGTTTCTGCAATGTCATCATTTGAGCAAAGGGCAAATACTATATTTCGTGTAAAATTAGAAACTTTCACAGAGACATTAGCATTAATGAATGAAGCTTATGAAGACGAAAAATTGTCACGAACGCAAGTTTATTTCTGGTATAAACGTTTTGAAGATGGCCGTAAGAGCATCTAAGATGATTCAAGGTCAGGTCGGCCATTGACGTCAACAACGGATCGCAATATTGGACAGGTACGTGATTGTTCTGTTACTTATAGAAAAATTACTATTGATAATCAGAACATTTAAACATGAAAGACTTTGTGGTTATTTTGTCCCACGAAATTCAACAGATCAACAAAGAGAAACCTGAATATCAATTTGCAAAATTTAATTGAAACTGCAAATATTGATAATGATTTTTTAAAACAATTATAACTGGTGATTAAACATGGTGCTTTCTTTTTGATCCACAAACCAAAAATCAATCAACCTAAACTCCAAATTCTCCTAGGAAAAAGAAAGTTCGTCTTGACAAGTCAAAAGGGAAAATAATGCGTGTAGTGTTTTTCGATTATCAAGGACTTGTCTATTATGAATGTATTAAAAGGGGGTTACTATTAATAAACAGGCATACAAAGAAATACTTGTGTACTTTAGTGATGCGATAAGAAGAAAAATAAACCACCTCTTCAAATCAAAACTATTTAAATTGCTACATGATAATGCCCCTGCTCATAGAGCCCTTATTGTTTAAGACTATTTAGCCAAACACTCTGTATGTCTTGCCGCATCCTCCTTACTCTTCTGATATCGCTCCATGTGATTTCTTCTTCTTTCCAAAACTTGACGTTAAAAGGGAGGCGCTTTTTATCGTCATCAGACTTAATTTAAAATGAGACGATGGAGCTAAACAAGCTTAGAAAAAATAATTTCAAACTAGAATTTCAACAGCTTTTTTTCACGATGGAAAAATGTGTAGATAACCAAGCCTCTTATTTTGAATAATATGATGTTCAAATTACTATACTATGAATACATAATTATTTTTTTTTTAAAGTTCGGGAACCTTTTGATCCTACCAGAATATCAATTTATATATTTATATTTTGGTACTCTGTAAACTTCAATCATTGCTTATCATATATTCTATCAATTATATAATTGTTCTTGCCCCAAATAAATTGGTGTTTTATGATGAAGTTTGTCTTTCCTTATTTTCCACGTGGCAATATATTTACCAAAAGAGGCACCTTTTTCTTTCATTATGTATCAGAATAATATCATCTTCCAGAAATTTTATATTATATTCTTTCCACTTCACCAGCTTAAACAGTTGTTTAGTAAATTCGACCGATTGAATAACCTCCCTCATAGGATATCATGAAATCGAAGTAACCCATGTACTGATGAGGTCCAAACCTTGAAATAATGGTAAACAGTTTTGCCCTCTATCTAAATTTCCCCAATCTGGTATTGTGGTTCATTCTTTATCATTATAACTAACTAGTCGAATGACCCGGGCAACGCCCGTGTTTTACCCGATTGAATGTTTTGATTCAAATACTATTTGTTACAATTATAAATTGGCGCCTTAAATAAATGCATATGTTAGTTAATAACTATAGCCTATGTGCTTTATCTGTCTATGTACTGTTGGCTTCCGTAGGCGTCTCTTACTGCGAAAAAGAAAGAGAGGATTCCATTTAGTTATTAACTAATATATGTATTTATTTAAGGAGCGACCCGCTCCAACACAATAGTTACAAAAACGAAAAAGCGAGTGGGGGGGGCATGATGGGGGGGGGGGGGGTCAAAGATGGATGGCGTGATCGTATCCAACCGATAGGAGAGCGCCATTCCAAAAAAAAAAAGCAAACAGTGACAGAGATGAAAACTGAAGAGTTGATTAAGAACGCATGACGCTCGTAACTGTATATACTATAATGTCTGCTCTTCACATGTGAAAACATGTGGTACACTTATAGTAAAAGCAGTCGCCAACTTCTACCTATCATGATTATCATGGCTTGTACGAAACACGCGTACTTGGGATAATAAAAAAGTAAGGTTTTTTTTTTAACAGCGTGGCGGACAAGTGGATCGCTCCGATGCATATTCAAAGAAAGAAGTTCCACTTTTGGTATATGAAAACTGTCCTCCTGCAATATTATATATACGTTTTTCATACAAAAAATAAGAAAATGGATTGGTTTATTTACAAATAAGCGACGATTTATTGAAAACTACGATATATAAATAAAGGTTTTGTCATTTTTGAAATTTTGAAATATTGAGAAATTTGAAAGTTAATTTTTTCTGAGAGTAAAATTGAAAATTATTTATCAAAAATTATTCTAAACCGCGGTAAAAGTTTAATACATTGTATGTTGTTAGGGTGTTGTGTCCATCAATATATATATTAACGTTTAACATTCAGCGATTTGTTTTAGACAATATTTTATACTTTTTATTATACGTTAAAAATAGTTTGTTAAAGAGAGAGATAATTTAATATTTGGGTTGGTCAAATATCAGGGAACAGTTTAAATCAATGTTTAGTTGATTTCTGTTCCACTAGATTGCGCTCTACCATCTAAATAGCACATGTGCTCCTGGTCAGGATATGCCTTCATTATTTTTTATTTTATATTTATGAATTATAAAAAGTAAAACAAGCCATATATATTAACACAAAGCAATAACGCGCCATCTATACATATAAAATAAAAGGATTTAAAAGCGCGAATGTTTCTTTTATACATAAAAGCCTATAAGCCTATGTCCATAGTTTACTTGAAACCCATTTCTAAGATTCCATCCTTCAGTGTAGCATATAAAAGCAGAATGATCCAATACAGTATTAGAGCTCTGAGAAGCGGTCTGGTGGATTAAATTGGCGAAACCGCTGGGAGGGTTCACCACTGATGAGCCAAGCCCTCCCAATATATTTTTTTCATCGCAGTAAGGACAGTAGAAGTTCGTTTTATGTATAAAAGAAACATTCGCCCTTTTAAATCCTTTTATTTTATAAGCCATATATATAAAAGACAATCTAAAACATGAACATCAACGTGATCTCTCTTGGAATTTAACGATGATAAATTTGGATAAAACAAGTCGGTTTTCGATTTTACAAAGGTTTAATATCTCAGAGAAATATATGCTCATATTACAGTAGTTGATTTTTCCTTAAACGCTCTAATGTTCTTATCACCATAGACTATGGTAATTTTGGAATATGTTTGTCAAAATTCAAAGCGGCGGAGAATAGTTGCTTCTAAGGTGAATAAATATAGGTTTAAAGACATTTATTGTTATAGTCAATAATTTTCATTAATTACCAAACACTGAAGTGTAATCACAACGAATATATGTATATATTCGCATTAAAAAACAATATAGAAATATTTATCTCATTTGTAAATATATCTTTGACACGTTATTTTATGATGCATTAGTGCGCCATCTGTTATGAAAATTTGAAACTACGACACGTATGATTCTTTTTTTTTTATTACAAATTTTATACTGCCCTTACTGCACTGATGAGCCAGGCTCTCCTATTAATTTTTTATTGCAGTAAGGGAATTATAATTTGTTCTATTAAAAAATAATAATAATAAACATTAGCGTCTATAATAGTTTCGAATATTTATAAAACAATATTTTGTTTGTGGATATCAAGCCTTTTGAAATATTCTTCCATATTACATAATTTTCATAATAATTGTATATTGGCATAATTATCCCTTATATTAATATAGCGTTTTAATATAAATAACATTATAGATTCGTACATAGGAAAGGCTTTACCACATTCATTACTCAAACAGAAAAAAAGCTCCAATGTTAGAGACATCGCAAAACCTGAATATTTTTTCTTGTGATTCTTTCTTCATTTGTAATCATTTCATGGAAATGATTGTTAGTCGAGGATTGGATCATATACAGTAGAACTTGGATAATTCTTGAACTTCTTTGATTCGAAAACGTTTTCTAATTCTGAAATTTATCTTGATCCCTAGACTTTTAGAACATTTTTAAATCGATTTTTGGATAGTTCAAACATTTATTTGGTCACTTGGGCTGGGAAATATCCAAATTCGAATGCAATGCGTGTCTAATTATACAAAATCTTTGAAAATTACTCATGGGTGAGCTAAGGTAGGATTATGATATTCTAAAAAGATTTATAGAAGTCTGGAATGTGGAAGGTCAGTGGGGGAGTATCTAAGAGGGCAGAAAAAGAGTCAGGTGGGGGAGGGTAATGGCGGTTTGTCGTGTCCCTGAGAACATCTCCCTTGACATAAGCCAGAGGCCAGCCACTCTAATGAATGCCGAGATTTATGGTTCCAGCTTCAGCCCAAATAAATCACCAACCTCGCTACCTCTCTAATTAAGAAGAAAGTGTTAATTTTTTCTACCACTCCCGATGGTAATGTAAACACATTGCCGCTAGCCAACAACAAAAAGGAAGTTCTAATCTAAATTCTATATGACCACCTATTGAAGAATTGAAAATTCTTATATATTAATATACTTTCAATAATTATTAAATATCGATAAATTAAAGAGAATCTATTTTCATTTGTAAAAGTTCATATTACTCGAAAAAAATTATGAACTTTATGGCTGATTTAAACTAGACTGACTGACAACTAAGCAAAACAAAAAAATATATATACAACACAGTGTTGTTGAATCAATATATATATATATATATATATATATATATATATATATATACAGATTAAAATTAAAATAAAGAATTATGTAAAATAATGACCAACAATTTCTACAATAAATGACAAATAAGAAACATACATTTTTTAACCAAACAATCTTATTTTAAATTTATACTTATTTAGTTGTGATTCCCTTCATATATGTACTCCTTCTCTATCTCCTATATATATCTATATTTCCTATATATATCCAATACAATATTGTTGCTGTTAATGTATATTTGACCTTAGCAAATAATGATGGGAAATAGCGACTAAATATACGAACACTTCAAAACTAGAGGAACATTATTTTCCTGATTCTTCCAATAAATTTCGAAACGATATGTTCAAAGATTTACATAACTATTTGTACGGCGATAGGTGCCAAAGAAATTGATAAATAAATTGCGCCACGTTGACCTTCGTCTTTAAAATAACAGATAATTTACGTGATAGCATTAATTAAAACATGGTTCACCCCGTCGCCATCGGATATTATATCAGATTATGGTATTCCCATGGGGAAAGCGAATTTCGATTTTTGGATCCATAGGGATCCCAATTAATTCAGTACTATGTTTAAAAGACATTGGAGGGGTGCAGTTAAGAAACGGAATTTCATCTCCTTAACATTTTTCTATATAACTACTTTTCCTTGATGGTTTCTTATTGTTGTAGTAATATTGTGATATCTCTCATCAATGTAGTTTTCTAATTTTATTGCTCAGTATTATCATAAACTGTTTCTATATATCTAGACCTTTCCCTTATGTTTTTATCTATTGTTGTAGTCAAGTGTTGTAATATCTCTCATCATGCAATTGTTATAAAAATGTTTTCAAGATTGTTATACCGTTGTTGTCAATCAAGTAAACACAATTTATCGTGAGTAGCAAAATTAAAAAGTAAAACCCAATTTACAATTATACTATAACTAGAAATATTATTACACTGTTACAACTACAATTTGCCATACAATTAATTTTGAATATATAAAATGGAATCAAAGAGATAACACAACAACAAAAGCCTTTATTGGGCACTCGTGCCATACAGGATTCTCCCGGTAGGACAAAAAAATAAATAACAGATTAGCATCATAGTTATATACAAATATTGGGTACTAGACGAATGGCCCGGGCAACGCCCGGGGTTTACCCGAGTGCGAATATATTTTAAAAACGTTGTCTTGGGTGGTCGCTATTGACAGGGTGGTCTGTATAGACAGGTGGATGTATCACACAGCTGATAACAGGGTTGTCTAGAGTGGTCGCTATAGACAGGGTGGTCTGTATAGACAGGTGGATGTATCACACTGCTGATAACAAGGTTGCCTAAGGTGACCGCTATAGACAGGGTGGTCTGTATAGACAGGTGAATGTAACACACTGATGATAACAGGGTTGCCTAAGGTGACCGCTATAGACAGGGTGGTCTGTATAGACAGGCAGCTGATAACAGGGTTGTCTAGAGTGGTCGCTATAGTCAGGGTGGTCTGTATAGACAGGTGTATGTATCACACTGATGTTAACAGGGTTGCCTAGAGTGACCGCTATAGACAGGGTGGTCTGTATAGACAGGTGTATGTAACACACTGATGATAACAGGGTTGTCTAGAGTGGCCGCTATAGACAGGTGTATGTATCACACAGCAGATAACAGGGTTGTCTAGAATGGCCGCTATATACATGGTGGTCTGTATAGACAGGTGGATGTATCACACAGCTGATAACAGGGTTGCCTAGAGTGACCGCTATATACAGGGTGGTCTGTATAGACAGGTGGATGTATCACACAGCTGATAACAGGGTTGCCTAGAGTGACCGCTATAGACAGGGTGGTCTGTATAGACAGGTGGATGTAGCACACTGCTGATAACAGGGTTGTCTAGAGTGGCCGCTATAGACAGGTGTATGTATCGCACAGCTGATAACAGGGTTGTCTAGAGGGGGGCAGGGAGGCCACGTTTTCGCTGGCAGCCAATGGGTGCGCATTCTATCCGTGAGCTTCAGACATACAGACAAACAGACAGAATAAGGCAAATATATAAGTAGATTGACCTCGAGCAATTATCGAGTTGAATCCGGTGTCTGTGCTAAATATTTTGATTGAGCTGATTTCCAGTATTTATAAAAAGCGAATGCAAAGGGTCTGGATTTTACGACTTTTGCCATTAAAACATAAGGCGAATTTCTATTATAGCCGGTCTCTTGACGAAGAATTTCTCTCTCTTCTTCCATTGCCGTACAGTAGAACATGTAGTGTGGAAAATCGAGACTAAATTCACCGTTGCATAAGGTGCATTTTATGGTCTTAGTTTTCAAAAGTGAAACATGATTAATTCTCTGTACTGCAAAAAGGCTTCTTACTTGTGTGTGCAATGATTCTCTTTAAGGTTAAATCAAAGAGATAAAGAGAATACAAAAAAATAATATAACTGCAAAACGAGATCTATTTATTTTTTGAAACCTACATTAATGGACACGTTTTAAGCAAATTGTACCTTTTAGCATGTATTTCGAGATTCAGACAATAACTCAGAAATACATTTAATACACAGTGATATTTATTGAAGACCTCTGAGATAACCAAGTTTGAACAAAATTGCCTCTGTCTCCTAAAAAACAGATGACTGGCAACATAAAACACTTTCCTCTTTCTTAAGTTTTGTTCATGAGTGTAGTTTGTAGAATACATAAAGTAGAACATACCTTTAATTAACTACCATTTGATAAGCACCATCATTTCTAGCGATCCCTACTTATTAAAACCTAAAATAGCATTTTTCATTGTTCTATAAACTCTGAATGAACAACTACTTGTTTCCTTTTTATATAGAAATGCAGTTAAAAACAATTTTTAAAATATCTTTTGTGGAGATATTTGAAAAACTTTCATGAAAGTTATATATAAAAAAAAGAATGATATATATAGATAGATAGAAGAAGAATAAGAACTGTAAATTTTGTAAAATACAACTTACAGATTTTCTTTCCAAATCAACGAAAAAAAAAAACGACACATGCGGCAATTTCTACGATTCCAGAAATTTGCATTATTGCACAGTCGGGCAAATACAGCGAAAATAGATTTTGTCGATATTTTATCGGCAGGAATTTGATTTTTGTGATAATATTTTATAAATATATCACAATTCTATATATATTAGATCATCTTTATATGTAAATTCTCTTAATTTATTTATTTTTCGACTATTTAAATAGCTTAAAAACAGGCTTTTAAAATATATATATATGATTAATTTCGATTATTCACTCATTCATTTCCCCCACACCTCTCCTGAATATCATACATTTAGACTATTTAGCTTCTATAATTTCACAAGCATAACATCATTTTGGCAAATTCCACACACACACACACACACACTTATTCCCATAAGAAAAACTATAGGAGGTTGTGCCTTTTAGTGGTATATTAGTTTTCAGATAATAAATTGAAATATATTTTATACACTGTGACCTTTATTGAATACGCATGAAATAACAAAGTGTGAATAATTTTCCCGTCTCCTTAATAAATAAATAAATAAAAACAGACGATCGGCAACATTGAAGACTTTCATAACTTTCTAAGAAATCGAATTCTGCTCTGTACTGAATAGGCTTGTTTTACGAAACAAGGCAAACAAACATGCTTGGTTTAATTGATTTTATTGATATTTTAACCTGAAAATGTACGTTCTTGTTTTGGTGAATTTCAAAAATAAATATCATAGCATTTTGTCGATTAAACTGTCGAAACCGTAGGGAGGATCCACAATTGACTTATAAGCAAGACCATCCCAATTATGTAATTGCAGTAAGAATAGTAACGAACTTATTTTTAATTTAAAAAATATATATATGTGGTATTTCGGTAGTCTGGTTTGTTGTATTGAGTCGTGGGGAATGATGATGATTGCGCAGTCGTGATGGTGGTGAGTGGTAAGGCACACAGAGACGAATCACAGGGGAATCCGAGACATCAGAGAGAGGGAACGAAGAGTCCAAGTTGCGGCCGGCGGGCCATCCACTAACGATTTACCTGCTGCTGCTGTCCGCTATCTGGTATCTAATGAACTGACTGACTGCGGGACAAGCCCTTTTTATATGCTCAAGTCTTACGTCACCGGACGTCTGACGCCATGGCGTCGACAGGGCACTTGACCTTATTTGGCTGCGGGTAAGCTCTGTTACGTCATTTTATTGGCGCCGCGTTGACGGGGTGATTGAACTCATTGTCTGCGGGGTAAGCCCTGTTTGGTTTCTACGTTCCCTCTAGATGTACCTCTGTATTTTATTGAACACAAAAAAACGATACATACAAAGTTAAATTGATTAAAAGAGGATTGGGTACAATGATTAAAAGACCATATTAGAATAGGGGGTGTAAGAAGAGGTGGTGAGTATTTACACAGTTGTTTATGATTCTTAAATTACCACATATATATATATTTTTTTTTTCAAAATTGTTTACTTTCTTGACTAAATATTCACTTGAAATGATGTAGCTAAAGTATTATAATTAATCAATATGGTTATATAAAAGGCGACCTATATATAAAATAAAGTCAGTACTCGTGAAATATACATCCACCTATTTCATTTATTGAATGCAGTAAGACCATCTTTTAATGAAGAATCTGATGAGTCTGATAGATCCATCTTGTAAAATCATAAATTCATCATCTGATTCCATTTAGAATGAGTCACTACATACAAAAGACGCCATATGTATCCATGTTTTCAAAAGTCCTTCATGACACTCTCTACTATTTTTAATTCATCTTTGACAAAACGTTTTGCTAAGAAAAATTAATACAAATGTAAAATTGTAATGGTGTGGTTTTAATAAACTAAGAGAAACGGATCTCCTGATGGTGTAAATAAAAGTGGCTAATGGCTTCAGCCATCTGTCGGAACAAATATAAATTCTTCGTTGATTTTAATTATTCCTAAATTGGCCAAATAGCTTTTATCAGACAAATGAGGGCTAACAGCCTGGAACGCGTACGTGGTTAGCTTTTCTTCATTTATTAATAAAATATATTTGGGGCCAATTATGAACCAATTAAGAATGTGACATTTAGTGCTATTTATTTTATTTTATTTAAATTATCAGTTTAGAAGTATAGTTTCCGTCATCTGCTCAAAAGTACAAGATAATACTGAAATATTTGAAAAAACAACGAATATGTTAAATATATTCCGACAGATGGCGCAAGCCATTATAAACTAAATTGCACAATCAGAATAGGCCTCTCTCTTAGTTTTTCCTTGATGGTATCTTATTCAGTCAAAAATGTATTTATTTCCTCCGATTAGATAATCATCCAAGGCCTGGATTGTCTATATAAAGGACATTAAGGCATACAAAGAGGCTTTTTCGAAGCCTTTGAGAATTCGGACAATAATAATGTATTGATGTTAATATATCTTAGTTCTTACCTCGCCTTGCTTCCTTGAGTAACCACAGCTCCAAGTAATTTAGTAATGTAATATATAAAATTATTCAGTGTTTCTTATATTTAATAATTGTAAATTATGTTTTCTCTTGTAGATCAAGCTTTTTGTTGATATCTTTTCTATGTTGTCTACACGTGTGCAGAGTAAAATTGGTTTTACCGCATAGACCAACTTTTGTCACTCTAGCTATATAGGGAAAATCATATTTAGGTTTTCTAAGCAATAATGATTCCCATAGAATATCAGCCATGAAACACTCAAGTTAACTTTTAAATATAATGGTTTATCATACATTGGTAGACATGAGAACTAGACGTTTTTGTTTGTACATAAGTGGTTGTTCGAGATATATGCCGTTTAAGAGATATTCGAGTCTAGCAGGTGAATTAATTGGCACGTCCATATAGGCGGATAAGAGGGTGTGAGAAGCTGGCATTGATTGCAGCTGCTAAGAAGATTAAAGTCTAGGGCGGGGCTCAGGTAATCTGCAGGGGATTGAGGTGATCTTAATGATTCGCCGGATGGAGCAAATCTTTTTATATTCTTCCATAGGGATTAGGGATAGCTTTCCATGGTAGCCTTCGTCTGCTGATTAACTCTTCATAGGCCTTTCTATTGACGTCGACATTTGCTTGAGTATCCTTATTGTAAATATTTGTTCATTCAAACTGTTACACTACAATTTCAATTAACATACATTTTTGTAATCAATCATCTATATTAACGGTCAAATCGAAGAATTATTATGACCTGATCGAATCTAACCTTGACTGAATTAGACCAGCATAGTCATTCTTTTAGCATTGCGCACCTTGAAAGATCCAACAGCAAAAAGAAAATGGATATACCAATACAAATTAATTTTTACTTTTATTTAGGTTAACTGTCAATGAATATAAAGGCGAAGAATCGTGATTTTAAAAGTTTGATTACTAAAAATATGGCCTATATTCACTCATGGACATATATTATTTTTCATATTTCAAGCAAAAACTACTCATTATTTGCCTATAAAACGATCGAATTCTTGTACATGTAAATTCGAACGTTCTTAAAAGGTTTTCCTAATTATATTTATGAAATATATCAAATTATAAAGGTTTTTTGAATATAGTTACGCCAGGTCGCATCTTTGCAGGGTAATCGACATTTAATTTACTCTTTAATGGTATTGTATGTGTTTCCCGATCGAGTTTTCACAATACAGGTAAATTAAAAAAAAAAGTAATGAAATAGTTACCTTCTGAAATTGCTAAGTTGATTTATTTGTGGTCGTCTTCGTAGTTGTCCTAGTCTTCATGTCCGAAGTTATTGTCTCCAAAAGCTTTGGAGTTAGTTGTCTATCCTCACGCCTATCTTCAAAGTGGTGTGAAGTTACAGTTGTGATAAATATACGTAATAATAATAAAAAAATCTCTGTCGAAATATAATATATAATCATTGAGAATCTAATTTATATTATTATTTAAATCAATCATTTAAATAAATCAATTGTAAAAATATTATAATTTTGATGACAAAAAAAAAGATATATACATTTTGATGCAGCGCGCGCGCGCAATATACATGCTATCTCTTCTCTCAGAAAGGTACTAATTTCTTAAGATTTGTCCATGAATGCATCTACTTTTGAATGCGTCTTTTCTCTCTCACACAATGTACGCGGAATAAGAGTTTTGATCATAAATTTTAATTTGTACGAATCTAACACCTTCGCTCTGAAAAGACAATTTTCTCTTTTGAAAAAACAATTAATTGAGTTTGTTGGTTGTAAATGAAAGTAATTTGAAACTTTTCTAAAAGTAGAATGATTTAAATTTTATAACTTTAAATAATATAGAATTTATTTTTAAATATATAGAAAATATTTTAAACTATATAAATAATATACATTCCTTGACAAAACCTAAGACAGCTTCATATTTTAATGTCGCCGGTCGTCTGTTTGGTTATCTCTTGTGTCTCCAATAAAGGTCATTTGTATCAAATATCTTTCAGAGTTATTGTTTGAATACCGAATTGCATCCAAAATAGTACAAATTACTCAAGTTTTGTTTATGAGTGTAGATATTAATGAAGTTTTCAACAAAATACATTGAATAGAATATAGAGGTGGTGTTAAAGTAAATGGCACAATAACAGCTTCAAGAATAATTATATGTAAGAAATATATTTTATATAGATGAATATCAACATATATAATATATTAATTAGATAATAAAGTAATATTGTCATGTTCTCAAATTAGGAAAATATAAACTTTTGAATGACGTAGCGATTTATTTAAGGCACAAGAACAAAATAAAATTTATAAAATACATTAGAAACAATAGGGAAGTATACAGAGTAGCAATATAAAAATATAAAAATTAATAATATGTTTATAAAAACAAATACTTTGATTCATAGATCCTTCCCAATGGGAACTGTGACTCACAGCTTGCTAATATTGTTGCTACTGACATGTATCTGACGTGTTTCTGCCAAGGATTCCTTCTAGTCTTGGAACTTTGTCCCGAGTAGTTTTGACTCATTTTTCTTACGACGTGAAGAGCAGCTTTGTCGTTTCGTCTATAGGAGCATGGCCATCTTGGAGGGAAGTCTTGGCTTTGAAACGGCAGTGAAATCCTCTGGAGCCAGCAAAAATGTAGATAAAAAGACCCATTGCCTCAAGGTCTATTCGGCGATCTTCAGTTTGTCTTTCCTAATATTTAAACAGCATCTCCACCAAATGTCATGTGAAAATTAGGAAAATACAAACTTTAGGATGACTCAGCAATTTATTTAAGGCACAAACTAAAATATATTAGAAATAATAGGTAGGTATACAGAGTAGCCATATATTTAAATATCAAAATTAATAAGCTCTGTTTATAAAATAAATATTTTGCTACAATATATTACAATTATAGAGCATACATAATCTTTCATATTTGTTTAACACATTTACTTAATCTTCTCTTTGAAAAGATATAATCTCCTGAGATAAAAAAATCTTCCACACAATCTACAATCCAGAAAGGATGCAATAAAATTATCAAAATATCAATCAGAGCTTTTAAGGTTTATTTAAAGAAAATATTTACATATTGTTAATGTATACCCAAAATGAGAAAAAGACGAATTAAATACGTATATTCAAAATAAGAAAATCATTTTTTAAGATTGAAGATGTAAAAAAAATAAAATTATATTTGAAATTTTGGTAGTTTTACGCTTTGAATTCCAAGGTTTCTTTAATCATTAAACATGAATGTTGACCTCAAAACATTTTAACATTCTGAGTCTAGAAGTGCTAGTCAGAATTATAAAACCTAATTGATCCCTAACTGAAGAGTCTGAGTTTATAAAATACTGAGACTGAAAAGAGGTTAGAATTGAGATTTTTATTAAATTATAATTAATTTTATAAATATAAGATATTTTTGGAGGTTTTCGTATTTTAGCTCTAAGAATCTTTGGTATAGAAAAATAAATATTATAGTTTTACCTCCTTTGAGGTAATGGACAATTGTAGGTAGGAAATGGAGTTGTATATCTAAACCAGGCATGTCAAACTCGCGGCCCGCGGGTCTCATGCGGCCCACAACGAATAAATTTGCGGCCCACAAGACAATATATTTTAATAAAAAAAAAAATTATAAAATAAAAAAAAATAAAAATAAAAATTTGTAGCCTAATTTTTAAAAATTGTATAATTATACATAATTTATTTATTAATAACGAACCTCTTATTAGTATTTTTTTAAATAAACCTACATAAATGTTACTATAAAAATTTAATTACTTATTTTATTTTTTTTGCGGCCCACATAATCTTATTACTTTTTATTTGGCCCGTGTTAGGATTCGAGTTTGACATGCTTGATCTAAACCGTTTCCTATTTTAAAACGTGAATCACTAACAAATATCGTATTTATATAGAAATGTTTCCAAGTATGAAGTATAAACGCGCCATTATTATATTTGAAACTATTATAGACGCCTTTGATTCTTTTTAAAAATTAAACAATTTCTACTGCCCTTACTGCAATAGAAAAATTAAATGGAGAGCCTAGGACACATACGCGTCTATAATAGTTTCGAATTTTCATAACAGATGGCGCTCTAATTCTCCATTATATATATAAAAAAGGCATATCCTAACCAGGAACACAAGTGATTTTGACAAGGCAGAGCGCCATTTCTTGTTTTCTCAAGAAGCCAATGGGACCAAAAATATTTTTGGCTGCAATGATACAGCCTACTCAACACTGAAGAGCGCCATTAGCGCGAAACGGGTTCGTGGATGGCTTCTCTTGATTTATCAAGAAATTGGGTTGGCCAAATATCAATGTTTAGTTGGTTTATGTTCCACCAGATGGCGCTCTGCCTTTTGAAATTCACATGTGCTCCTAATCAGGATATGCCTTTTTTATTTTTAATATATATATATATATATATATATTTCGTATGGCAAATCGTCAAACTTCTTCGGGAAACAAGATTGTTAAGGGATGCTCGCGTATCAATACACGAGTATGTATATATTGATACGCGAGCATCTCAAAACAATCTTGTTCCCCGGCGAGTTTCCATATGAAATATTGGAAAATAAAAATATATGATCCAAAATAAGCATTTTTAAATAATCTAATATATATATATTTAGGTTTGAAATCAAGAAAAAAAAATAGAAAAATGGTCAGGTGTTGATATTAAAAGCAAAATTGGCAATTCTTGACCGCTTACATGAGAATTTTAGATGGCAGAGCGCCATCTAGTGGAACAAAAATTAACTAAACGTTGATTTAACTTGTTCCAAAGATATTCGGTCAACCCAATTTAGTAATCGGGTTAATTGAATTAAATCTCCTAGACATTAATTAAACACTGATGATCGCGCCCCAAAATATTTAAAACAGACGGATGGACATGCGAGATTTGCGGGACAAGAATGGAGCCGGGGCTACATCACCATATACTCTAATGTATGGGGCTGAAAGACGAACGAGAAGTGCTTCTCAGTGAGATAGGCCTTGATGGACTCTTTTTGGAGCTCCTGTTGAATGAGGTGGTGAGAAACAGAGCTGGAGCGTTTGCGTTGTTCAAATTTTGGAAGACGGCTGAAGAGAAGAGGAAGTTATATACATAATATAATTGATGTAAATAATTATATGTAAATAATCTTTGTCAGGATTAGAATGACGAATCCTGTATGGGACTTTGATTCCAGTAAAAGGCTTGTTGTTGCGGTTGTATATAGTCACAGTGTAGAAAATACTACACTATACCTACTACTTATAGGTTTCTCTCTGTATTCTTAGTTCTCTTCTCTTCAATTACTCTGTAAACTGGCGAATCCTTTATAGGACGAGAGGTCCTCAATAAAGGCTTTTGTTGTTGTGTTGTTGACATTAATTAAACAATTATAAAATATGAGATGAGTTTCTTTTTATTTTAAAACCGTCTAAAGCTTTCGGGCATTTCTGCCCTTCTACAGGAGAACTTATATAATGAATAAAACGCCTCTTAATGCCTAACTCAGGCGTTTTATTCATTGTTTATGTTGTCGTTTAGAAGAGCAGAAATGGCCGAAAGCTTGAGAAGGTGTCAAAATAAAAGAAACTCATCTCGGGAAACATTTTTGAATTGTTTAATGAAATCAAATAGTCAATTAACAATGTACACGCCGTGTACCTCCTTCAATGTATCGTAATTTTTAATGAAAGCATATACTATTAATAAAATTAAATTATAAAAATATATGAAGGTAAATTCTATTAAGCAATATCATAATATTAATAGTTTCCTCACCCCATTTTTATTTACCTAAAATAAATCAAAATAACACAAAGGAAAAATGTAATTAAATACGGAGTATTTTAATTAAAGTGATTAAATACATATTATGACGTGAATATATATTTTTTCCAAATAGGATAATAGCTATCAGGTCTCTGAAAAATCATTGCTAGGTTTTACCTTCATTAGGCTTTTGCTTTAGACTAGATTTTTCCTTCTAATTAATTTTTTAGCCCTATTGATTTTTGAGAATTTCATTATCTGCTGTTTTTTTCTATTCGTGGATGGTAGCATATATATCTTCTTTAATTAATCTAAGTTGGTAGCTAGCTTTGTTAGGACTCTGGCATCATTGATCCTTTCAAATTACCTACTAATTTTTCCTTTATTACGACACATTTTGTCATTCTTTCTCTTAATTGAGATATTTTATCTCCTTTTAAAATTTCAATTTTATTGTTATAATATTATTTGTATATATTGATATATATGTCAAAAAAAAATAAAATAAAATGGTCAGGTGTTGATATTAAAAATAAAGAAGGCATATCCTGACCAGGAGCACATGTGCTTTTCATATTGTTGAGCGCCATCTAGTAGAACAAATATAAACTAAACGTAAATTCAACCCATTTTCTTGATTTATCAAGATCTAATAATTGAAACACTATATCTCGACAAGATCGAAGAAAAATTCTAGTTCAAAATTATTCATTGCAATTAAAAGATACACTAGAATTTTAAGTCAATTTCGGGTAGAAAATAGGATATTGGCACAATATTTGTATATATATGTCGTACCACAAGCAACAGCAGTCATGCAGCCAGTGGTTTCAGGTGTCTGAGTTCACACAAAGGACAAAGCAGGTTGAATGGCACGTAAAAGAGGCCAGCGGTGCGACATGAGCAGAGCCCAGCGAGATCTGATTAGAAAGAGTGAATGAGACGATATGTCTGTTGTCCAGCGGCTGGTCTAATGACTTGTGAAGGTTCCTGGAGAATATTCCAGGTCTGAAGTGACTCGAATAACTGGACCTCGCTCACCTGGGTCGTTGCTTAATCTCTCTTTTAACCCTATTATATTATTTGAATTACATGACCAATAAGTTGGCAACTTGAATTTTATCTATATTTTGGAATTGAGTCACTATTTTTAATAATAGTACATTAAAATAGTGTATACTGATATTCATATTACTAGACATATATACAAAACAATGTTACACGGTATGATTTTATTCATGTACTTCACCGACCTTAACACCTCTTTGATATATTTGATCGATTTTTCATAATTTTATCAAATCTAAGCCACCGCTGTAATGATAAGAATAAGACCCTGAAACGAGAGCATACAGTTTGATTAGTCACTAGTTTCCAGTGCTTTAAAGAAATCTGTTTTCTGAAGGGAAGAGAGGAGCCATCTTAGATTAGGGTCACAAGAACAAATGAGTATTATATCCCCATGGCAAAATTCGATCATTTAATTTTCTTCTGACATATATATTGTATTATATTGTAATTCAGGTATCTTTATTTTTCTCTTCAGTTCTGCATTTATTATTAGCTCTTATAACTAACGTGGATTCGAATCGATAATTTACTTTTTGGTTGTTGCCTTTAATCAACATTTTGTTTCTTTAATATCGTCATTTTATATTTATATATATTTGAAAAAACAATAGAAAAAATCATGGAGCAAGTTAAATAAACGTTTAGTTTATTTTTGTTCCACTAGATGGCGCTCTGCCATCTAAAAAGCACATGTGCTCGTGGTCAGGATATGCCTTTTTTATTTTATATATATTTATAAATAATATTTCTATTTGAAATTTTTCTGTTTAGATAATTTTTTGCTGTACCTCAGAATAGACCTTTTTTTTTCACAGCAACAATTATTCCCCATTATTTATTTAAACATAATCATTTTTCGAAAATATAAAATAGGTAGAGGTTTTAATATTCAATATATCTTTGAAATTTACATAACAAAATTTCAACGTACAATGCTCTATTATAATATCAATTTATTTCAAGATTTAGTTGAATATCAAAGTATTTATTCTTTATTTACCAAGCGAAGTATGTATTTAAAAGTATCCACAAAATATCTGATAAGAGAATAATGAAACTCTAATCCATTAAAACAAAAAAAAAAACTTTCTTTTGATGATTATTGCTGACAAAAGGCTTGAGTCGTTATGTAAATGGGAACATTTCTCATTTTATTCCAATACGACGTATAATGAGATAATCATTATGAAGAGAGAGAATGTAATACTGACGTACATTGTGAATGTGGGGAGCCAAGTTAGTTCCTTCCATACTCCCCATTTTGTTGGAGTAATGATGTTACTTAATCCGTATAAAGATAATATTGGCTTCATGGCATCTTTCATATCACCATGTTATTATCGGGTTTTAAAAAGTTATTTAAAATATGGCTATTTATTAATATGTATCATCGCAGTAAGTACAGTAGAAGTTTCTTTTATATATAAAATAAACATTCGTGTTTTAATATCTCCATTTCCTAAAAAAGTGAATGTTATTTTAATAGGTATTTTTTTTAAATTTGTCGATAAATAGTGAAATTATTTTATTAGACTATTTATTATTTTGATTTATATGTAGTTTTTAATTATTTTTCTAGATGCTGGCTGATAGTTATATAAAATAAGTGACCTGTGAGAGTTGGTCGAGAAATTGTACATAATCTAAAACGGCATTTGAAAATTATCCCGCATGTGTTTCTTTTGAACGAAAATTTAAAAAAATTATTTTAAGGAGAAATAACGATTATTTCTAACCTTAGGGATGAGGTATGATTATCATGGCCTGTACCACATGTACTAGGGATAAGCAAAAAATAAAAGTTAAATAAGGAACATTCCTCGTTGTCGTAAAAAGGTTTTGCGTAACAGTACATGATCCACAACCACAGACATTTGCAAAATGTGGTTTCACTCATTATGATATTCTCTCTCATTTTCATAGTTATATGAATTAGTTACCTGAAGAAGGACTTCTCCGAAAGCTTTCTTTAATTAAATAAATTATTAAAAAATTGTGCAGTCTTATGATATTTTTGTATAGGTTTACAATTCCAAATAAACAACAGACCTAGTGGATCCTATTTATATCCATGCAAATTTAAAGAAAAAGCAATATAATAATAATTTATTCACAGCTTAATTCATATATTATGCATTTTATAAATGCTTTCCTATGATATACACACTTCTATAATTATAAAACGTATAAAGTGTAAATATCATTATATATATAATAATAACGCAATTTAGCAATATGTAAACAAGTTTATGATATAATTTAATTTGAAAAAGATTATGTATTTAAGTGCTACACAATAAATTTCAAAATTCTGTACATGGTATAATATCTGGTCTGTATTTATAGGAAAACTTTCCTTTACTAGCGTTTCTAACTTGAAATCATTTCCATTTATATTAAAATCTTTTAAATTTATTCCATAAAAACTTTAAACCAAAGGTTCCTTTTTAGGATTAAACCAACCTATATATATTTTTAAAATTTTAAAATAAAATTTTTATTACGTGTTGGATTAATAAATTATTCATTCATTCAATTTTATTTTATTTATGTAAAGAGAATCATAGCTTATACATTAGTTTCTTTTTTATTATTATTTCAAAATTAAGTCTTTATATAGATTTATAACTATAATATTTCTAAATTTATATATGATTATGCGAAAAGATATTTCATTAATTATTCGAAAGATATTTTTAAGAATTATAAATGCGATTATATATAGTATCCATTATAAAAATACAATGAAATTATATTAATGTGCAAAATTAAATAATGGAAGATACTTTTGTCTTATATAATATTATCATGAGTATATGTAATGTATATTTATATATAACAATTGTTTTATAGCGTGTGTTACATATTATTCTTGAATAAATATATTACTGTAAAAAAAAAGACAAAAATATTATATATCGAATTAATTTAGAAAAAATGAATTTTCGTTATATATAAGAATAAATGTATTTCATTATTATTATTTTCCGTCTAATTTTATAATCATTGTTTAAAAACACTAGGTTTGTAACAATCATTTGAAAAACCTAAGGTTGTGCCCAGATACGCGATTATATCAAGACGTTAGGTTAGTTCAGTTTAAGACATTTAGTGTACACACATATTTATAAGACCACCGGTCTTATACAGATTCATCGTAAAAAAAGAAGCATAGATGGAGCTACTATACTCCAGGTCCGACACATGTCCAGTGGCCACTTAAAAGACGTTCAGAAATTTATTTATGTAAATTCAAAAACGAATCTATATTATTACTTGTATCGGCTATTTAGGCGTATCTGTGTACAACATTAGGATTCTCACTAGCAACCTTTATGATATATTTATCGAAATACCATATACCATATCATTTTAATAAAGCACCACGAACCTTATAATAATTACACATGGGGATTAGTAAATAACATTCTCACAGACACACAACACACAAACAGTGTCAGGCGGAGAGAATCAGTTTGAAATAGGAAATGAATAGACATTACTCATGTCTCGAGGAGCTGCGGTAACCGTGAAGGCTTTCAGAGTAATCTGGAAAAATAAAGAGAAAAAAATCCTCAGTGAAAGCTAAGACCACAGCAGTTGAAGACTGTTCTGGAAGAAGACATAACAAATGAAAACAAGAGAAATGTCAACCAGTATCAAAAGATTCTTCAGATAGTTTTACCGGTAAAGTTATATGGTAGAGAATGATAGTGGTATATCCACTAGTGACCATCTCACTGAACATAAACTTCCAGGGATTAAATAGCGAACGTAATGTTACACTATATTATATAGATTGAATTCTCATGGAAAAAAATATATTGATATATATAAAATAAAGCTCAACTTTCCCTTCAAAATAGACCTCAAACCTAGACCTCAAAGCCACAAAACTCGCTCTGGCAATATGAGAAGGGTCTACCTGGAGATCATAGTTTCGAGATAAGGCCCTCGTCATTCCAGGGCGGGTTCAATTCCATAGTTTGCGGCGACGGTCAATAGATAGAGTCTAGTAATGAAGACTATCCAACGGAAGAGTTGACCTTCCTTTTTATAGAACAACTAGCCGAATGACCCGGGCAACGCCCGTGTTTTACCCGATTGAATGTTTTGTTTCAAATACTATTTGTTACAATTATAAATTGACGCCTTAAATAAATGCATATATTAGTTAATAACTATAGCCTATGTGCTTTATCTGTCTATGTACTGTTGGCTTCCGTAGGCGTCTCTTACTGGGGAAAAGAAAGAGAGGATTCCATTTAGTTATTAACTAATATATGCATTTATTTAAGGAGCGACCCGCTCCAACACAATAGTTACAAAAAACAAAAAGCGAGTGGGGTGGGCAAAGTCAAAAACAAAGTGTCGCGTAGTGGCGGCGCCATCGTAGCCAACCAATAGGAGAGCGCCATTCCAAAAAAAAAAAAGCAAACGGTGACAGAGATGATGACGCTCGTAACTGTATATTGAATAACCTTCCGGAAAAAAATCTTATCATTTGGCCTAACCATTTTACGAGATAAACACCTCTTTGGCAGTTTGTGATGATTTTTTTTTGATATCTTGTGGATCTAATGGATAATGTGACATCATACCAGACGACCCTCAGTTGGATTCGTCTGATATAGATAATTTGTAATGTGTTTACCCTTTATATGACCTTTTTATAATATTATATGAACTATTAATAAATCTCTATATTTTTATTTTATATTTAACCTTATATAACCTTTTATTAACGAAGTAATACAAAATGTTTCAACCTCTCTCTCACATAATGATCATTGAAAATATATTCATAGATTACGAACTTTACCTACTAATAACAAAGAAATCATTATTCCATTAATGTAATTAAATATATATTATATATAATTACCGTTATTATATAGCAATAAAAGTATTATTTTATTTTTATATCATTAAAATATAATTAGAGAATAAATATATATCCCTTTCTATATATTTAATAGATTTAAGATTTTTCTGTTTTTGATGAAAACCTACAAGGTGGCTTCTTAACGGATTTCAATGTTTGCTGTGTCTATCAAATGATCATATTCTGTTAGTGTGTAGATATTTTCAGAAATAATTCTTTATATACACTCATGGACAAAATTTAAAGAATCTGTAGCTTTGAGCATCTATTTTGGGATTCACACAATAACTCTGAAAGGTATTTTATACACGGTGACATTTATTGAAGACACTCGAGATAACGAAGTGTGAACAAAATTTCCTGGCTCCTCCAAAAAAAAAAATAATAACAGACGACGGGCGTCATGAATATTTTTCATTTCCTTGTGTAATCTCTATTGGGGCATAGAATATTAATCCAATTGAAAATAGGTTTGCCTTAAAAGCGCAATAATATTGTCACGTAGAATATTAGAAAAGACAAACCTCAGAATGACACAGCAATTTATTTAAGGTTAAACCAGATCAAAACTACTAAAATAGCAGAGAGGCAATGAGTAATTTTACAGTGTATCAAAATATAAATATCGAAATTTTAAAAAATCATAGAATTATAAATAATATGTTACAATATATTCATAAAATATTTTTTCAGTTAGAGTAATGACTAAATTTGATCATGATTGCTACATAGCGAAAAACACCATGAAAGAAACTCTGGCAATATATACTGATTTGAACAACGATTTATACCTTTTATTTTGACAGTTTTAGTTTAGTTATGTTGACACAAGGAATAAATATACCTCGATTATCAATATTAAAAAGAAAAAATACGTTAATCTAGAAACGGTGGATTCTGTGACCAATGGACATGCGTCGGACCTGAAGGCTGTTGGGCTCTGTGCTGCCTGGAGTATAGAAATTCCATCTATGCTTCCTTCCTGTGGTGAATCTGTATAAAAGCGGTGGTCTTAATAAATCTGCATGTGTAAGTGACTATATTTGCTACATTATAATGAAATTTATTTAATTTTCAATTTATTTCTCACTCTTTGAGTCTTTGGATATTCCCGTCTAATAGGAATTGTGATAAGTGCGTTTATTTTATAAGAGATTGAAGATTTAAGAGTTGAAATTTTCTTGTCATTTCATATATAATAACCATACCTATCATTTTATCTGATAGCTTGTTTCTCCCCGAAAGTTTTTGATTTAGAAATAAAGTACATATGACTTTTCTTTCTATCAATATTCATTGTAAAAATCCTTAGATTCATAATTGAGAAGTTATTATGGTTTCTAATATTATTACGGTTTGTATGAAAATCCCTTAAGTGCATATTTATTTATATCAATTTAAAGCGCTATGTCACCCTAGGGACTCTTGCAATGTCATACATGTATGCCTTTACATTTGTCTATACCAGGGGTCGGGAAGCATTTGAATTGGAAGAGTTAAAAATTACAATTTACAAAATTTCAATGGGATTAAATAGCCACAAATATTTTGTTACAAACAATAAATGCTTTGTGTGTTTTGCTTTGTTGTTTGTTTTTCTCTTCGGACAATTTTCTTTGGTTAATTATTTAAAATAATGAATTGAACAGGATTGTATATAGCCGATTTGTTGTGATGTAGAGAGAGGTATCGACGCAAATATCCCTGAGTTTGGGATATCGCGTTTCATGATGTTAATAAAATTGTTGTTGATGAACAATAAATAGTTTTCAAATGAATAATATTTACGTATGGAACTATCTCGAGCCGCAGTTTACCGACCCATGATCTATACATATTCATAGAATATTTAGGCCATAAATAATATTCATATGATATTAATAAGGATAAGCAAAGATATAAAAACATTGTGATCAAATATTTACATCGAAATTGTTAATTTATTATTATTAATAAAATAAAAGAAAAACCTTCTGTGTAGATCATATGACGGGTAATGACCTAATTAAGAAATTTTATATGATAGAATAAGTTTATAACTTCAAATCTACATAAATATTTAAATAATTTAATCATTTATACTCATAGAATCCAAAAATCGATATATTTGTGTTTAAACTCTCAAATAGATCAATTAAACATGTAATGTTTGTTAGGAATATATAAACGATCCAAGCATCTTAAATACTTTCGTTTAAAATTTCCACTAAGGAAAACAAATTAATGGAGACATATATACATTTACATAATTCCATATAAATTGTGTGTGATGATGTGATTTGATATTAAAATAAATAAATAGTTCATATAAATAAAATCGTTACGAATTACAAATTATTATCTCGATCACTTAAATTGACGACTTAAAGTTTATTATCATGAAAATCCCCCTATTTCTTAAGATATTTTTCCTATGGGTGTTTACTTTTATTCGGATATCTATACAAATATTTGAGAAGAATGAAATTCAAGACGATAATGAAGTAATTGATGCGTTGTGGAATCTTTAAAAGAAAAAGACAAAATCTTCAATAAAAAGGAAAAAGGTTATTGTAGAAAGTTGGTGGGTGTGTATGTGGAAAATGAACATAATTCGTAAGAGAATATCATATTGAAAATTTATATTTATTATATATATATATTAAATAATCTTAAAATGAAAATATTTTATTTTTTAAAACATATATTTTATTTCATTCATAGTCAATGAATAAAGTTTCTTAAATACCTTCGTTTGAATTTTCCACTAAGGATAAGCCAAATTAATGGAAATATTTTTTGACCATAGTTTTAAAATACACCAATTTGAAAATTGTTGTGAATTTGTATAGTTAACCTACCTATTATTTTTAATTCACTAATATAGGGTTAATTTTATAAATTGTATATAATTGTGTTAAATATTTAATGTACAATTTTGCCTCAAGTAATTGAAAATAAAACATATTGATAAGTAAATAACTATATTTCCTTTTTTCACGACTGCACCTTCAATTTGTTATATTTTCAACCACAAAACGTTATATTCATAACATATATATATTTATTTAAAATAATGAAGGCATATATTAAGAAAAGCCAATAACGAACATATATATGTGTTCTGAATATAGAGCAATCTATTATATAAACATTTTAAAATAAGGCTTATTTTGGATTTTAAAAAGTTTTATTTATCCGATATTTCAATGAACCAATCGTCCATCTTTTACGAGTTTTGAAGCACACAGCAGGTCGCGTATGTGTGTAATCACAATAAGCGTTAATTTATTCCAAACGATTCATTTTCGTCACTTTTATTGTTTAAGATTTTCGATTCTGATATATATCAGTGACAAGAAGGATTTTACTTGCTATAAATTACTTGAAGACAATGGAAATATATTATTTATATGTGAAAATAGTATAGAAGTGAAAATAAATCATTAATTCAGATGGATAAAATAATTAAAAAGAACATGTCTTGATCTCGCAAAGGCGCCGATGGCTTTCACCATCTGTCATATTTATAAAAATAACTTATGTATATTATTACAATTCAAGCAATTTGAATGTTATTTATATTATAGGATATAGAGGTTTTAATATTTATTAAATATTTAGAAATATATAATATATTTGTCTCTATTTATATAAGTAAAATCATATATATATTTTTAGATAAATAAAATAATTTTAAAATAATCTAACAAAACTCTTACATTTTTTCGAAAATAGTTTTTTTTTTAATTTTTAAACGTTATTTAGATTAATAATTTCTTTGTATTGTTAAAATTGAAAAATTCAATTTATTTCCCCCCCTTTCTGAACTTATTTATTTTAATTTTTTTGATTTCCTTCCCTTTACAATAGCAGACTAGGGCCTAGGTTTTTTTTTTCTTTTGGAGAATTTTCGATTATTGAATGCGGAGAAAAGCTTGACTCTCTCTCTCTCTTTCTGAAAAAAAAAAAAGAGAAGAAAAATATATCGTTGGTTTTTCAATCTATTTTTCGGATTGAAACCTTTAAAACTAATGGATCGAATTCAGACTACGTGTTTTATACGCTCAGATTAAAATATAGGCAGACGAAAAAAGAAATAGCCAGTTTTTCACTATTTACATTTTTCTTATCTCTTCTATAGATCTAAACTAATAAAAACCTTGATATATTTTCATCCGAATACCATATTTTATTATTAAAATTCTATAAAATGCTTTCAAAGGATTCTATTATGGTAATATTTCTTGCATTTTTTTATATTTAAATAAAAGAAGATAACGATTTGATGAAATATATTAAAAATATGAAGATATATCAATTTTTTTCTTAAATATTGATAAAATTATTAGCTTCTTTGTTATTATTTCAATTGAATGTACCAATTTTATTTTATTCTATTATATATTTATTCATAATTATTATTCAAAATATAAATTCATATATCGTAAATGTATATAACGAAACAATTTCGGAATATTTGTATAATTCGAAACACCTAATTTGAATAATTTAAAAATATAAGAACTCTTCATAAAATAAACTATTTCTGACTTTTACAAATGACACTCAATATAAGAGAATTCTTTGCTACTAAAATTATGAAATAACGAAAACCAAGTTTTATATTTTATATAAAATCTATATGATTTATATGGAAAACTTTCTGAAATGATGATAAATTTAGGAAACCCTTACATGGAAATCTTTATATATAAAAGAGGACCCTCTTTATCTTATAATATATATATACAAGTATCAGAGTCATCAATCAATTCTTAATTCTGTCATCGTTTGCTTTTGTGAATGGAATAAACACCCTAATATGGCCATTTCTTATAGGCATCGGTAGTTCAGTGGTAAAATGCTCGCCTGCCACGGTTCCCGGCCGATGCATTTTTTTTTTTACAATTTTTAAAACTAATTTATATATTATACAAGAATGACATCCGCGGCGCCAATTTATAATTGAAACGAATAGTATTTGAATAAAAGCATTTAATCGGGTAAAACCCGGGCCTTGCCCGGGCCATTCGGCTAGTAATATATATATATATGATAATTTAAACCAACAACCCTATATATTATAATCTTTATAACAAGATTGTCATGTTGTATATAGAACTAATTATAAACTACAACTAATTATACGCATAATTGACGTGTGTCCTTGTATCTCCAGATGTAATGTACTGAGGATGAATAAATAAAAATATATAATAGATTAAAAACTGAGTTAAGAGCAAGATTGAGAGAATCGCAAGTAACTTCTAAAGTTAGATGGAAGCCCAGACAGGCGCCAGTGTCGAATTAGCGGACACGTGCAGAAAGGCAATACTTCCTGGTTCCCTTCCTGGTCCAAAAAGTTGTATAAATAGGACCCCACGTAGCAACAGCCAATTTCAGTTCTAGTCAGTCCCGGTCAGCGTCATCCCTTGTCGCCGGTTGTCACCAACTCATCGACGATGTAAAACAGTAAGAAAACTTCTCGATCTCCATCTTTGCTCTTGGCTCGCTTTTTATCTATTCAAGGAACTTTCTTTCAACTGTGTCTCTTCGTTTTGTGTGTGTGGACATCCCCAGTTTTCCACTCTGCCTCGACCACGACTGCCTGTACTTTGGGAGAACTGTTAAAGGTCCTACAAGGTGCAGCGAGGTACTGGAAAACTCTCCACCCCTGACTGTCCCTCGCGGTTACTACAGGTTTGACCCTCGGTTGCCACAACTTATAGCGAGAGTCGACGAGGTTCTACAACAGGCTTACCAAACCTCAACGCATTATTACAGCTAGTCGACAGGATCCCTAATCACAGATAAGGATCCCAACCTATTATTACAGAGAGTCGATAGGATCCTCAACACATTATTACAGATAGTCGACAGGATCTCAACACAATATTACAGATAGTCGACAGGATCCCTAATCACAGATAAGTCGACTCAACGCATTATTATCTCAGAGAGTCGACAGGATCTCACAACATTATTACAGAGAGTCGACAGGATTACCACAACGAAGGAGACCACAACGAAGAAGGTAAAGACTGTCCAGATAGATAGAAAAGAGCCAAGAAGCAAGATGGAGGAACAAGCACGCCATTCCAACAAAACGACCAAGCAATCTTCCCCTCAACGACACAGCCGAACATCCCGCAAAATAAGCCGGTGAGAAGTTACCCACCTTCGACCTTACAACGCTACCATCCAGACGACATGCCACCATCGCCAAACAGAAGTCACAAGCTTCTACAAGCTCTACAAGACGCCTTCCACGTCATCAGGACAACAACCAAAGACCAAGTCTCCTGACTGAACAAACATAAAAACTGTGAGTTTTTAAAAAATCTACTTAACTCTTTCTACATGCTAACAACTTGATTTTCCATAAATATAATGTTTATTTTTACTGTAATTATTTTTAAATCAAATTTTACCATTTTTATAGCATTTCAATTCAAATTTTAAATATTGTACACCCTCATTTATCAATTTTTACTTTATTTTAAGCAACTTATAAATTTCAATTCATTACTTGCAATCTTACAGTTTAAAAAAAATCATATTATATTTAAATTACTCGAATCATAATTCTAAACTTATTTGTGTGTTTCTCTTAATACCTTATTTTTATACCAAAAACACCAATGTCTTAATTAAATATACAAAACTTTGCAAAAAATCATTGTTATGTTCACTATTTTATGTACACGCCCCATTCAAATTATAAGTCACTATCATGCCATTGCCCTTTTACAAGTATAATTTTCGCACTACCATAAGCAACAATTTAAAAAATATATTCAAATTTTAATAAACATAGGTGAAACGCATTTTTTAAAAATACAAAAATCGAAAGATACACTATCTTCAAAAGCACAACTAGAAATGTAACTGTCCTTCCCAAAACAAGTTAAAAATTCCAACATAGCTACACTCCCTCGTCCTTTTCTTTTTACATGCATAATTATTAATAATTCACACATCTCTCGGAACGAACTTCAACACACTCCCCCATCACTTTCTCCAATTGGCCACATCTATTAACGCGCGATTTAACAACATCCAATTTCGAGCCACACGAGCTCCATATCGTCGCGAACACAAAGATTTCACGATAAACATACCACCTCTATAACAATCTGAAAATTCTCGATGTGTTTCGTACAACAACCACCCATGACTAATAAATTTGTTATTCATTCGAAAACTAGTTAGATGCTGTACCCAAAAACGAAGATTTCACGTGACACCTTTCCATAAAACACCCACTAGTGTTACACAGCGCACCACAACAATTTTCTCACTTAACAGGCCCAAGACGCCTTCATGCCTGTGACACCTCACCAAAAGCGTGTCTACGTTGAAGTCGCACTTTTACGCACATCTAACCTGACATCATTGAATAACATTTTTTTTTAATAAGTCCGCAACAACGTCGAAACACAACACTTGCGAACACCGAGAAGACTATATTTTCAAACAGACAAGAGGAGATAACTCAACTCGGGACGTAGGCCAGACATGGGATCATGTGACAGTCGGTAACAAAGGGTCGGCAACAAAGGACCGCCTACGTAAATAAACAACCCAGCTATGTCGGTCGGCATCAAAGGACATGACACATGTTGATATGGACACCCGTTACAGCCGCCATGTTAAAATGACACCTCCAGTTGCAGTTCGCCTGTACCTGACACGTCATCCAACTCGCAGGACGGATAGATTGCAGCACCTAAAACTAATTGACTTACCAATAATTACCCAATTCACTTATTAATTTGAATTTTAATATTGAAAAAAAAAATATATTTAACTTTATACCTTCAATTATCATTGTGTGTTTTACAACTTTTACATTATTTTCACGCCCAGTATGGAATATTTTTTCTAAACTAGAACGCCATCTTTTATATAATGTTAACCCTTTATTGTTATATATTACAATCATCTTCGTCAATGCAATCCATTTTTTTAAAGAATCAATCAAGTTATCATTTATTTTATATTTGTATGCTATATGTCTTTGTTTTTCTATACCCCAGCACGCAAAAGAGAAATCATTCTCTACATACCAGCATTGAGGACAAAACATTTAATCCTTTCAATAATCATTTTTTTTTTAAATTCATTATTATATCTTTTATATTTTACTAATTCATTATTATATCTTTTATATTTTACTAATTCATTATTATATCTTTTATATTTTACTAATTCATTATTATGTCTTTTGTATATTACATGTTTGATCTTATCCCCTTATACTGTTGTTATCAGCAATCATATTTCTATCTTTTTATTCACCATATTTTATTTTTGTTTAAGTAACTTTATTATATGACAATGTTTATTTATCAGCAACCACCGGGCATACAACAATCGTTTTTCAATAATCCTACTTACTAATCACTTCCCTATACTTTCTCACTACCTATTTCAGCCATTGCTCGTAGAAACGACAGTACTGCTTGACAATTTTTCTTTTGATTTCGTAATTCAACAAACTCTTTGAAAACACAGTTCCCCAGAAGTACAAGTCTCGACTTTGTGGTCTGAACACGTTTCAAAAGTTTATTTCAATCATCCGCAGAGCACATCACCAACGCATGCACAAAGCGTTCACATTTTTCAATTTTCAATTTTTTTTCAGCTCTAGCGGACCACAATCAACCTTTGATTTCAAGTCAAGTCAGACCACCTACTGTCGCTACAACAATTCTACTTATCGCATGGCTCTACCACCCCTTTCAAGCATATTAATTCTTTTCTTCAATATCTTTTCAACCAATAACCCTACAATTGTGACAAAGCACTGTAACCTTATACAGGATCGCAGGTGAAACATTGCCTAGGAAGACGCACAAGTCTATATCCTCGCTTTGCACCTGGATCTCAGTATTTGATTGTCTGTGCAACACTTACAATTGCATATTCTTCAACCCCTAACCCTTTCCAACGCCCGCCAACAATCTTTTAGAACATCATTTTTTATCATCATTATTTTTTAGTAAACAAAGGTTTTATCTAAAGTTCTCTTTTATAATGAATATCATAACTTTTAAATTAAACATAAGTTTTATTTTTATAATTTTCAGATATAGCCAAATAAACATCTTGTTATAGCCCTTTACCCTCACAGTTTTAATTAATTAAAAGAAATTTTAATTACTTACCTGTGTTAGAGAGGCTTTACCCGCTTAAACCCGGATAAACCCTTTCACTCACGGGGCCCATCTATGATAATTTAAACCAACAACCCTATATATTATAATCTTTATAACAAGATTGTCATGTTGTATATAGAACTAATTATAAACTACAACTAATTATACGCATAATTGACGTGTGTCCTTGTATCTCCAGATGTAATGTACTGAGGATGAATAAATAAAAATATATAATAGATTAAAAACTGAGTTAAGAGCAAGATTGAGAGAATCGCAAGTAACTTCTAAAGTTAGATGGAAGCCCAGACAGGCGCCAGTGTCGAATTAGCGGACACGTGCAGAAAGGCAATACTTCCTGGTTCCCTTCCTGGTCCAAAAAGTTGTATAAATAGGACCCCACGTAGCAACAGCCAATTTCAGTTCTAGTCAGTCCCGGTCAGCGTCACCCCTTGTCGCCGGTTGTCACCAACTCATCGACGATGTAAAACAGTAAGAAAACTTCTCGATCTCCATCTTTGCTCTTGGCTCGCTTTTTATCTATTCAAGGAACTTTCTTTCAACTGTGTCTCTTCGTTTTGTGTGTGTGGACATCCCCAGTTTTCCACTCTGCCTCGACCACGACTGCCTGTACTTTGGGAGAACTGTTAAAGGTCCTACAAGGTGCAGCGAGGTACTGGAAAACTCTCCACCCCTGACTATCCCTCGCGGTTACTACAGGTTTGACCCTCGGTTGCCACAACTTATAGCGAGAGTCGACGAGGTTCTACAACAGGCTTACCAAACCTCAACGCATTATTACAGCTAGTCGACAGGATCCCTAATCACAGATAAGGATCCCAACCTATTATTACAGAGAGTCGATAGGATCCTCAACACATTATTACAGATAGTCGACAGGATCTCAACACAATATTACAGATAGTCGACAGGATCCCTAATCACAGATAAGTCGACTCAACGCATTATTATCTCATATATATATATATATATAACTCCTTATTTTTCGAAAGTATTCCGTGCGTTCACTGGAAGATTAAAAAAAAAGAAAACCAAAACTCGCTGAAACGAATAATAGAGATATTATAGCAAAGATATTCATATGGAAATATCATTTTGGACATTGGCGAAGAGATCATATGCACAATAATATTTCTGAAAGAAAATTCTAAAAATTAAATAATAAACAAAACGTTTTCTGCGGGTAAGTTAAAGGTGAGTGGATTAGATATATTATAAAATAAATCAAGAACCCACCCTCAGAAGCCGTCATGATTATTATTTCATAAGTATTGCAGACGAGAATTAACATATTTAATCACAATAAACGAAAATTGTTCGTTCAATCTTCATGAAATTATATATAATAGAATCTTTATATGCCTAAATATATGTATTATATTTTCAAAATACTCATTTATTTTCAACTTCATTAAAATCCTATAATGCGATATCCCTAACTCAGGGATATTTGCGTCAATACGTTTCTTTACCTCATAATAAATTGGCTATATATGGCTATGGTATTGATGATTTATTATAATCGATTAAAATATTTTGAAAATAGAGCAAACCATAAATAAATCTTTAATTAAAATGGCATATATTGGATCAAAATATAATTTATTTTATCAATATTTCAGTTGGCTGAACGCAAAACTTTATCAAGGTATTATAACATATAACACATAATACACACATTAATATGTTATAATACCATGATAAAGGTTGTTTTTCAGCCTACTGAAATATTGGCAAAATAAATGATATTTTGATCCAATATATGCCTTTGTAATTAAACATTTAAATGTATATTAGAATGATGAGAAATATTCATATAAAATATCTAAACCTATTTATTCTTAAAGATATAATATTAAATCAGTATTAATATATAAAAGTGAAACATTCCAAACCCTGTCAACAAATGGGACATCCACTATTGAAATTCAGCTTCAAATTGTCGCCACAATTGTTGACATGAATTGTTAGCTCGGACTGCCACAACAAAATCTTCCTCTGATTAAATTATTTTATCAACTTGCCTCATTACCATTCATTTATTCTTCCCACTGTGGACCAAATTAGATTTTCGCTCCATTTAAATACATAATATAGCGAATTATGTAATTTTGTCCATGCAATAATTAGCTGAGAATACAATTATTCGCTTTAAAATAGATTGGATGGCCACATGATTAGGTGGTTTAAACAAGCCAACTCTCTTTCCAAATTTCCTCTAATTATTCTCTAAATTAGGAAATGATTAAACCTATTAATATAATAAATTGCCTCTAAAAATTTTATTTGTCGATTTCATTCCGAGGAAATTTATTAATTTCCGGTGTAAAGTGAGGTAATTAAATGGTTCAATTAGGTGTTAAGTTGCTATTAGTTAGAGAATTAGTTGATTTTAGGTTGATTATTATCCCATTCACGTTGTTGTGAGAGTCTTTTTAAAACCAATTATCAATATTGTAGTTTTATATAATGATATATACGTATAATTGACCTTTAAAATCTTAATAATTTATATTGTTGCACCAGTCTGCAGTTTGACAGATTCTTCAGTCTTGATTCTCTCCTCAAACGCGTCTTGCATATTTCCAGAACGTGTCTCAACCATCCTACAAGGTTAAACCAGTCAATAATTATATATACAGTTACGAGCGTCATGCGTTCTTCATCTCTTAATTCTTCAGTTTTCATCTCTGTCACCTTTTGCTTTTTTTTTTTGGAATGGCGTTCTCCTATTGGTTGGCTACGATCACGCCACCTTTGCCCCCCCCCCCCACTCGCTTTGTCGTTTTTGTAACTATTGTGTTGGAGCGGGTCGTTCCTTAAATAAATGCATATATTAATTAATAATTAAATGGAATCCTCTTTTTCTTTTTCCCAGTAAGAGACGCCTACGGAAGCCAACAGCACATAGGCTATAGTTATTAACTAAAATATGCATTTATTTAAGGCGCCAATTTATAATTGTAAAAAATAGTATTTGAATAAAAACATTCAATCGGGTAAAACACGGGCGTTGCCCGGGTCATTCTGCTAGTAAGACTACTATATTTTTAGGTAACAACTAGAAGATCTCTTTATCATATCAAAGTTTAAAGCAGGTTGGGTATTCAGTGTATCTAAATACAAATTATTTTATAGTACATAATATTTCATAATAATATTCTGTTTTATAAAAATAAATTAGTATAAAATTTAAATTTGAAATATATGGAAAATAATAATATAAATATTTTGAAAAATAAGCGTATTGCCCATGAAGCAACAATATAATAATTGTGAAACTAGTATTGTGTCTGTTAATATAAATATAAGAAGATTGCAATATACTATTATGGAGAAGTCAAAACATTTTGGAATAAGTTTATTTATTATAGAAGCCATGATCGCTTTCGAAATCTTGATTTTTAACGAGCAAAATAAGTTGTTAAGAAACAAATTGTTTTCGAAAGGATTTTGCTATTTTTATAATATATATATGTGTATCTCAATATGAAATCAATATATAATTATATTTCAATTAAAATTTGATTTATTTGAATTGATTAAGTTCGAAAAGCATGTTCTCTGACAAGAAAAATGATATACATAAATTGATTTAAAAAATTAACAAAGAATACATTATTTTTCGGAAAAGGTAAGCTTACAGGCAAGGTCTATCTTCTACTGGCTTATTAAAGTCAAGTAGAAAATGTAATAAACTATGATAAACTAGTATGAAAATGTCTATTCTCGAAAGGTTGTTTAATTCTAATAAATAAGAAACTATAAATTGCGAATTTTAAAAATATTTTCTTCAGCTACTATTAACAATTTTTTATTTAATCAATGAATTTTAAAATAATTTATATTATTCCTTTCTAGATATATATTTCTCAGAATTAAAACAATTTGATTATGTAAATGGTACTTTTTTTAAAATAATGTTGATATGTTGATACATTGTACATGGTGTATTAAAAGAATAAAGAGATAGATAGTATATGCACCATATTTTTGAAAACGACTGCCCGACATTGATTCCAACATGACAAAATCTCTGCTATAATAGCCTCCTATTATTGTACAAGTTTATTCTCCGCTTAGAGGGCAATAACCACAAACTAGAATTTGGTAAAATATAAATATTATATGAAATTGAAATTATTTTGGGTGGATATTGATTTTAAAATTTAGACATTGTTATTGCCCTCTTACAGCAATTATATATGTCTCGATTGCGAACAGTGTTACATCGGAGAAACCGGTCGATCTATCTGCAACATATTATCTGAACACAGCCGCAACATACGCACCAACGACCGCAAGTCTCTCTTATGCCAACACATCACAGAATTTCGCCACTCGTTCAATTTGAACAGCGCTGTATGCGTTTACAAGGGCGTCGGGAACAAGTATCAGCGCCTAGTCCTTGAATCTTTGGTCTCGCACTGCACGCCCAGTTTCAACCGAAAAATCGACCTCCCACCCCAATACTCCGTGTTTTACCTCGCCAATCCCCCCAGCTGAACTATTTACCTACTTTATTTGGCTATCTTTCATGTCCATAGTTTTAAAATATTGCCAAGTTGTAACCTGAAGAAGGGCATTCTTGCCTGAAAGCTTGTTTTTTACCATTAAAAGAAAATCACCACGTTTTTATCGCCTTCATTTAAAAAAATATATATATAAATATGACAGACTGAATATAGCCGAGAAGATCTTTAGGCCATTGGTGCTGTCATCTACATTTTCAGAAACTGACTCCAGGATTCTACTGCAGTATCAAAGCAAAGACTTCCCTCCAAGATGACGATGTCCCTATAGACGACGATACGACGACAGATCCAATCTTCACGCTCCAAGAAAAAAGACGCAAAGGTACTAGGGACAAAGTTCCAAGACTTCGATGGAATCCTCCGCAGAAGCACGTTAGATTCATGGCAGTAACTACAATAATTGCTATCAGTGGGTCGAACCTCCCATAGGGAAGGAGCTATGTAGAAAAGTATTCATTATTTTATTAACATAGTATTATTTTATTTTTTGCTAACTGTGAACTTCCCTCATTGCTCCTCGCCCTAAATAAATTGCAGTGTCATCCTTAAGTTTGTCTTTCCTAATTTTCAACATGGCAATTATTATAAATAAAAATAATATTTGAGCCTTTGAATATTTTTGATATATGGAATATTTCTTTCTGACCTATTATAAATTTACTTAAATATATGAACGAAACTTGATATTGCTATACTTTTGTATTCTTATGTTTTTATTGCGAACTATTTTATTTATGTCAATATATGAAGCAGTTGAAGTGGATTTCTATACCAGTATTTCTTCGGGTCTATACTTATTGCAATTCTAGAATAGGTTTTTAAACACTACACTCATGAACAACATTTTAGGAAGTAGGAATTATTTGATATTGTCAGTCGTCCTTTTTTTAAGGAGACAAAGTCCATTTTGTTTACTCATGTTTATCTCGTTGTTATTGTTGTCGTGTCCAATGAAGAGCCTAAGATGTCTACACCGTTTATCTCGTGTCTTCAATAAATATCACCGTGTATTTAAAATATTGTCCGAATTATTGTCTGAGTCCCGATATACATGCTAAAAAATACAACTTCATAAAGGTTTTGTCTATGAGTGTATATATATATTAAATCTATATTTTTTCCATTAAGTATTATTTATCATTTTGTCATTGTAATATGAAAACCTTTATAAATATTATGTGAAAATATTTTTACCTAGATAGGTTAATAAAGTAGGTGCGCCGTTTACAGAAATAATTTAAAATAAGTAGTAAACACAAAATAGATTAATAATTTGAAAATTCTAGTTATAAAATACTAAATTAAATACAGGTCAACACACACACCTTATTTAGAATAGCTCAATAATATATTTACACCTAGATTCTTTTCAAATCCATGAATAATTTACAAGGCTTAAACAATATACCATCGAGATAAAGGCATATACAAAGCTAGCTATTTTAACTAAATGCATAGAGGGAGGTAAAAGAATGCCATTTTATCTATTAGATGGGCTAGAAATCTCCATGAAAAAAAAAACGTAAAGCATCAAGCATTCCCGTTTATTTCCATTCGAAATAAAAGTCGAAAATACCAAACGAATACAGCAGCATAATGGCTATTCGTTTCTCCTTTTTTTGTCCTCCGCTTCTATTTTTATGCTAAGATCCTGGCGCAAATAAATTTAGAGGCCAAATTTCCGGCAGCATCGACAAAGGCTGAATACATTCTGTAGACCAATCTCCGCCAATGGGGGTATTTCTTTCTCCTCCGAATTACAAATAGCATTATCACCTTCCGCTTTTCATTATGCTCCATAGTCCATTTAATTGTATCTACCTACTTGTAAGTTACATGATGTAATGTAGTTTGGACCATGTTTATTCTAAGGACAGTCTTCAGAGTAACAACTTTGTTTTATTGCATTGTTTCTATTTATCTGACAATAATGCATTTCTAGTTTCTTTGTTCATTCTTTATTTAAATAATTACAAGAACCCAAGTAATATTTCACTATAATCTTATTTGAAATAATATTAAGTATTTTTAAATTTCTCAATAGAAATATTTTGAATATAGAATATATGTATCTAATCCTGTTTACATTGTATTTCATATTATCATATATATATATATATATATATATATATATATATATATATATATATATATATTATATTATTGAGATAATATTTAAAAATTTTAATTTGCCAAATTTCCTTTTTTAATATTAGCGAATACACTGCTATATAAGATATACTTACACGCATGGACAAAACTTTAGAAGGTGGAATGTATTTGATGGCGACAGTTATTTATTTTTTTATTTTTTTCAAGAAGGCAGAGACAATTATTTTCACACTTGGCTATCTCATGTATCTTCAATAAATATCACTGTGTATCAAATATCATTCATAGTTTTTGTCTGAATCCCGATATACATGCTAAAAGTTACAACTTCCTTTAGTTTTTTGTCCATGAGTGTATAATATTTATTTTATGAGTCACAGAATATATTATTTTTCAGTTAATCACTATTGGACTAATCTCTCTTACAGATATCCACGATGTTGTTTCTCCATTACTCTCTTTTTCATTTAAGTCGAATAAGTTGGCTGTAGGATAGGGGATGATACTAGGGTTATCCGAGCCAGTGCTTTATTAAATACTGTCAAGTAGCTCTACAACCCAGGAAACCCCAGGACCATAATAGAAATGCTGAGACAATGGAACCTAATGGAGATCGTTTAAACGACTTGATGTATAAGCAACAACAGCTCTACAGCCCAACCCACAGGAAGCTAAATGAGACAACTGTCAATGATCGCTGGACTCCACTGGGGGGCGACCACATGTCCGAGAGGTTCTCGGAATCTTAACAGGTAAGAAAAAACGAGACGCCTCGGTGGCTATATACGCGCAGGTCGTATTTTTTTCACATCAGGCGGCATTTTATTCATTTATATATGTTCTCCTTTAGAAGGGCAGAGATGCCCTAAAGCCTAAGACTACTTAAATAAAAAGAAAAATAAACTCATCTCCAGAAACCTTTTTAAAAGTATTTAATTATTATAGAGTGATAAGTTTTTTTTTTATTATTTACTCTCTTTCTCCCCTATAAATATAGCTTTGTATATAAATCCCAGATCTCTCGGTCTATAAGCCGAGCTTCGATTAAACAGAACAGAACTCTAATATCATGCCCTAAATAGGTCTTGAGAAATTATTTGTGTGCACAACACCAAAACTCGCACAAGCGCCACCGCCTTCAATTAGATGGTTTCAAATAGTTTCCAAATCTATTTATATATAAAATTGAATGTCTGTCTGTCTGTCTGTACTCTATAGATTCAAAAACCATACATCCAATCGCCGTGAAATTTTGGGATATTATTAGGTATATCCCCGGGAAGGTGTTTGAAAAATAATTTCTTGAATATCTTGAAAATCCTTAAATTTATTTGCAGATTTGTAGATTTAACTCGCAAGCAGCGCCCCCATTGCGACGATGATAACAAGTTGTTTTTTATCTATTAGTTTTATTATCACTAAGTTTATTATCTTAAAGATTATTTATCAAAAGTAGGATTTTCTACCTATTAATTGCGCACAAGTCAAAGTTAGTTATCGAGTATTTTTCAAGGGACCGGGAAAAAATGTTCACTAGATAAAACGATGATTTTGTAATGTAGAAAATTAGGAATGACAAAATTCAGGATGACACGGCAATTTATTTGAGACAAGATGAGATAAGGGACCGGGAAAAAATGTTCACTTTAACGAGAGATTCAAATTTACGAGTTTCAAATTATCAAAATATATATTTTTCTTATAAGTTTATAGAGAATTGTTTTAACAAATGTTCGTTAGACAAACCTTTACTCGGGTAAAACCCGGGCGAAGCCGGGTACGTCCGCTAGTATTAAATAAATGTAACCACAATACAACGATAATTCGAAAATTATTCGAACCGTTCATATGTTTTACAGCTTCTATTGCCATTAATGATAGTCACTATAGCAGGGATGTTTTATCAACTTTCTTATCTAGATCCGCATTGTTCTGTTTCTAAACATTGAGAAGTAGTCCACATTACGCACAGATAGTTTTCGTAACATCGTTTTACCCTAACGGTCCAGAACTATCTAACCAAAAAAATAGAATTTATAGAAATCGGCAAATAATTAATATTAATATTTCATTAACATTTGTTGGACGAAGTTTTATGTTCACAGAAAGCGCTTTCAAAGAAATATGTAAATTCATATAAAAAAAACTGACCTCACACCAATAAAATGCTACAACCTTTTACATTATTATAGTGCACAGTCTATCTTCAAAATTACAAATTATTTAGGCTTATATGTTTCTTTTATGTAAAACAGGAAAATCCGCACTGCCCCTACTATATAGCTCCATGAAGTTCTGTTTCTAAACATTGAGAATTGGTCTACATTACTCACAGATAGTATTTGTAACATTGCTTCACCCTAACGGCCTTGAACTCACTAACCAACAAAACATATAGAGTTTATAGAACTAGGAACATATTTTATATTAATATTTTATAAACATTTGGTGAACGAGGTTGTGTGCTCGCTTCTAATAGAGTCACTTTTAAAGAAATATATGAATTTATAAAAAAAAATATTGATATAACTAAAATACTACTACTTTATACATTAGTATAACGCACCGTCTGTCTACAAAATTACCATTATTTAGGCTATAATTTTCTTTTATGAGAACAAGATCCATACTGCCCAGTTTTTCTGCAATTATAAAACTCCATGAAATTCACCTCGCTTATACCTCGCTTCCAACTTTTCCAAGAAGGATTTGAAATATTTTACAGGAAATACTCTCAATTCCCCCACAGTTGCGTCGAAGATCCACAAATAGATTGGCAATAAAAACAAAGCCGAAGTATAATCCTCATTTTAAACTAAAGGATTAGACAAACTGGGCCCAGGTGTACCCAGAAATTAATATATTCTTATCTCGCTCTTCCCAAAATTAATCATTTTAGTCTTTTCTGCAGAAGGAAGAAAATAAAAAACGGTCCATTGGAAAGTATCACAGGGTTTGCTGAGCATTTAATTAAAGGATTCTTTACAAAGATGTCTTTTCAAACCCGCTCGCTCTTCCCTTTCAAGAGAAAATCTATTTACCCCGAGCCTTATCAAAGGTTTTGTCCTTCCCTCTTTGTCTAATTTTGAGCTTAATTAATCAGTTTATATACGATGGAAATATTATTGATTATTCCTGGCCTAATTCACAATGGTTACTTCTTTTTTTTAAATAGATATTCAAATGTATTGCCATGAACCGTTAGCAAACTTAGAAAAGTATAATTAGTTTTTTGTGTTGAGAGATTTGGAAACGAAATGATTGTTTTTAAAACCTTGAAAAATATTTATTCACAATGCATATTGATATATTGAATATAAAGTGGAAACCCATTTATAGAATACCTTATACCTTGAGTTGTTATTTTTTTATAAAATCTACTGTTTTTCATCTTACCTACGACTGTCCGAACTTTGCGAAAGTTAGACATCATGTTTTATGAACTCTGTAGAATGATACATGAAAATATTTAAATATTTAATTCTAAGTTCTAATTTGTTTGCTGTTTTGTTTCTTTTGTATTAGGCGCAAATATTTCAATATCCCACCCGGTTGATTAATGAATTATTTTAAAAATATATATTATAGAATCAAAGGAATATTTTTATAAATTTTTAGGAAGATTGTTATGAATTATTATATTTTTCTAGTATAATGATAAAAATTAAAAAGGGTAGCTATAGGACTTAACAGTGGTATTTCCTCCCAGCGGTTTCATAATTTCAACTCCATACTGCTATTGTATTATATCAGGCTCGTTTTCTTATACATTCATCATTTGTCAAGTAATACGGGATTGGTATGCTTCAGGAAACTTTGAGCATTAGACTGTAGAACAATATAGAGTCTTAACGATTAAAATTTTTAGTTAAACCTTTTCAACAATTTCAAGCAATTAATTAGTTGTGTAGTAATTGAGAATGATATATAATCCAAATTTAAATGTCAACTTAAAAGTTATAAGTAAAATTGACATATCACTTCAGATTACTTAATGTATTAAGTTTCAGAATAAATTCAATAGATAACAAGCCCTTCTACGCCAAAACATATTTTCCAAACGTTATTACTCTATTGGAAAAACGTTATATCACAAAAGAGGTTGCCAATATAACATTAATATAAAAATATATAACACACAAATGAAAATATTAAGACGCGAATGTTTCTTTTTCCAAATGAATAACAATTCTACTATCCTTACTGAGATGAAAAATATTCGGAGGTCTTGGCTCATCTGTGGTGAACCCTTCCAGATGTTTCACCAATTTAATCTACCAGATTGTTTCTTTAGAGCTCAGATACTGTATTGGATCATTCTACTCAAATATGCTTCATTAAAGAGTGGAATCTTTAAAATTATATTTAAATAAACTATGGACATATTCAAAAGGTGTTTTACTGTTTTAAAGGTTTGTGTCAATAGTTTTCTTGAATAACATTTCTAGGATTCCACTTTTCAGTATTCAGTAAGGCATATATAAGCAGAATGATCCAATACAGTATTAGAGATCGAAAAGAGCGGTGTGGTAGATTAAATAGGCAAAACCGCTGGAAGGGTCACAATTATGATGAGACAATATCTTCATCGCAGTAAAAACAGTAGAAAGTGATAAGAAACATTCGCGTCTTAATGTTTTAATTCGTTATTGCGTGTTATTGCTTTATATTATAACAATAAATCACACAATAAACTTCCCTCTAAATAGATTTCACTACTTTATTGTTATATATATTGTTATTATACATACTAATATATAGTTAATGCCTTTCTATTAAAAGGAATTTGAGCAATGGAGACAATATAGGTTGTAATTTATCTTTTAAAGATTGGCATTATAAGACAAAATTTGGGAGGGTATAAAATATTACAATATAAACTAATACATTTTTAAGAAAATATATATTAAGATTATAAAATATATATTTCTCATATTATATATATAATGGAATATTCCTAATATAATACTGGTTATATTAAATTTACTATCAAATTAATTCTAAGAATATCAAATGGATTTTCTATATGTCTCATAATAGTCTTATTATATTTATCTGTTTTTCAAATTAAAATAAGTTTTTATATCTAATATAATTCGATTTTGTATATAATTCCGAATAGATAAGAAATAATATATATGCATATAAAACTTAGTAACATTTTTTAGCAAGAGATAACTCTATTTGTATAAGTCAATATTTGAAACTGCTTTGTAAATAGCGAATTCTCTATAGTAAATACGGTCTATAGCTTCAAGGCTTTTCTTTTAGATTTAAATCACACACACATACAAAGCCTTTATTAAGACATTAGTCTTATACAGATTCTACGTACAAGGTGCAATATCAGGAAAAGAGCAGCACAGGAAACCAAGTAGTTCCGAAACTATATACAATTATTAGTAATAAGGAAAAGTAATATTAAATATGAAAGGTCGACCCCTCGATGTTTCGTCATCATTCTGAGGTGTAAGAACAATAGCTTCCAAGATCTATTTTCTCCCTCTTTACACCTACTGCCTTGTAAAAATTATATAGGGCCTGTGTGTGAGCAACTAGTCTGCTTGTTTGGGCACTGGTTAACATCATTTGGATTGACCTAAGGCTGGTGTCTACCATTGAAAAGAATGTCTTTCTCTCCTCACTAATATTTTTAGATTTAAATCAATATTATTAACTACTAAATTATCAAATAGAAATCTATTAATACCGATATTTTTGTACTCCCAGTACAAACCATGAGATCGAATGGTGACTTATTCATTATCACACATGCACCAAAAGGCCCCCGATTCTAGCAAAAGTCCCACCAGCGAGTTCAAATAACTAAATGGGGCTTTGTCACATTTCTAAATACAAAGTTAAAACGTTTTTCACATGTGTAGACATGTGGTGCACTAACAGTAAAAGCAGGCGCCTACTTCTATTCATCATGATTATCATGGCCTTTACCACGTATACTAAGGATAAGCACAAAAATATTATCACAGGTTTTCGGATTTCGACAAATTACAAAAGGCATGAGAGGCCTCAACTATTTTTTATTATTTGTATATAGACGCTTTCGGGCAAGCTCTTCCTCAGAAAACTAAAACATATAAAGGTATATAATGGGAGAGATATAAGGATAACGCAGGCCCCTGGATCGTAAAATAAACTGCCAACTGCCTGGAAAGGTAATTTGTTTTATCTAAATGAAATAAATACATAAATATCCAAATATTTATAGATTTGCATAACGATTATAATTGCATGCTGGTTGTGTTTGGATGTTATTATTATAATATATATGGCATATAAGTTTTTTTTTGGCAATTAATTATTTTTATAGGTGTTTATAAAACCAAAATTCCGCGAGTGAGTAATTGTCATATAAAAATAACAAAACAGACGTCAAAACGAATAATATATCATTTAGACAATTCTGTTATTATTTCATCTTTTCTCATAAGAAATAAAATTTCTAAATAGTGTTATCTATCTTCCTGACCTTTTCCTTTATTTATTCTTCATTGTGTTTTGTAGTTTTCGCAGGTGTGGCCACCGTAAACCAACAACTCTGAGATGCATAGATGCATTCAAAGAACTAGAAAATAAAAATTTGAAAAATACGTTTAGAAATTAACAGAAATAGTATATGATTTATTCTCTAGCGTTTAAAATAAGAAATTGCTTTCAATATAAAATAATTAACGTTAAATGGTTCAATTTCGTTCTTATCAAATGATGGTAGGTTAAAATATTTTATATTCGAAACTCATTGACAACACTGATTCTGTCCAGAGATTTATATTAACTTCTGAAATATCCTTCATGAAAATACATTAATTCATATTTTTCGATAAAATGTATCACGAAAGATAAATAAAATTTGAAAATAATTTGCATTATTTTAAGTTTATATCTTTAGGTTACAGATGTTGTGTGCCCTAATAAGCATATTTTTTAGTAGTTCATAATCAATTGAATACTATAAACATCTCGCCCAGAATTCCTCCTCTACAAGGCGGGCGGGAGAAGCAGCACAAGTAAGGGACTGCTTTGTAGGGCGAAGTACGGTGTCGTGAGCCCAGAGACGCTACGGTAACCGTGAACAGGGAACTCTGAAATGTGGCTGACTAACGGGGCAATGGCAACCTCCCATTCCATGGAGCTACAATATCAGCATTTGATGGTCCATGCTACTGTGTCATCAGGGTGCATGGACTGATCTGATCTGCTCCATGTCCAAGACACCACCACCACTAAAAAACAAGTTGTAGAAATTTCTATTATTCTACAAATATTTTCTCTAAACTTGCAGATTAACGAGAATATATACAAATACGAGGGTGGAGACAATATAATAGATATAACTAATAAAACCAATAGGAGGATTCTAAAAATATGTCGGTCATACAGAATGAAATTACAGTAAATACATTATATTTTCAAAGATATATATTTAAAAAATAGATTTTAATTATTTTAAACGGTATAGGGTTATGTATTTCTATAACCTATGGATCGTTTTAATAGAATACAGTAGAAATTCCCTGTAAAGGACATCCAATTGCAGAGCCAAATGGTCTTTTAGGGAGAGGTGTCCTTTTACTGGATAGTTGCTAAATAGTAAAATGGGTAATTTTGAAAATGAAAACTGTCCTTTGTAGAGAGGTGTCTGCTAGTGGGGTGTCCGCTATAAAGGGAGGTTCTACTATAATTAGTTTTTCAAAAAAGAAAACAATAACAATAAAATAGTTTGCGGTGAAGAATATCTTCAGAGATAATTTATTCTTTATTTTCTTCAATATAAAATTATGTTTTTGGATATTCCTTTTTTGTCTAATTTTTTCTCTTCATAACTGTTTTATAATTTATAAATAATTTATTCAGGATAGGAAATATCTGTTATAAAATTATATAAATTCTATAAAATAACATAAAATAGCATTAATAAATATTTTATTTATATTTTTCGCATGGTGAAATTTATTTTATAAAAATACACTCTGCATATTTGATTAAAATTCAATGTAATATCTTTAATAAAATATTTTGTAACACTTGATAAGCCTTTGTTATTTAAATTGTAGTTTTTTGTAAAGTTTTAATGATCAATAAATTGATGCTTAATATAGATTGGTAGGTTATAGTAAATTATTAAAAATTATGTTCTCAAAATGCATTAGAGAATTTTTCGTTATGGTAACTATGGCAACTGCAGAATAATCTATAAGGAATTAAGCAGAAGATCAAAGTGTAGTTGGCGGAATAGTTTTAGTTAATGCATTTGTTAAAAATAGACAAATCGTTAGCCTCTTGCCATGTATAAAATTTGGCTTCCTTTTAGTCTCTTTGTTGTAAGATATTTACTCTTTCTCATGTGGAGCTTCCAGGAAAATGTGAATAATCAATCAAATTGAATCTTTGATTAAACAATTAAAGAGGTTTCCGGGGATGAGTTTCTTTTTATTATATTTTAACCGTCTCAAGCTTTCGGACATCTCTGCTCTTCTACAAGAGAACATATATAATGACTAAAACGCCGCCTGATGAAAACCTCTTTGCAAATGTTTGGCATCAGGCGGAGTTTTATTCATTATATATGTTTCCCTATAGAAGATCAGAGATGTCCGAAAGCTTGAGACGGTTTAAATATAATAAAATGTGATTAATGTAAAGTTATATAAATATATATATATATATATATATATATATATCATAAAAAAGACGTATTCTAGTTACGTTACCAATCCATGCAGTCGTGGATGGTAAAAAATGAATGATAACTTTTGTCCCAAAAAATATTTATTATTTTGATTATTTTTTAAAGCCAACAGTTTTTGCATACCTACAACTAACTACGTTATTATTATTTACAAATAAACATAATATTAGGTTATATTCCTTTTGTTAAGGTTTCCTTTTCATTTTAAAATTTAACTCTGTGATTATAGAAATTTAATTATTTTATGAATAATAAAAATCTTATTTTTATTATGTCATATATAATGTGGGTCATACACTCTCCTATATAAATATATATTGTTTGATATTTCTAATTAGTGTTTTAAAGGTTCCTCTTCCAAGGGACAATCGTTTGAAAGTTGAAAAATAAATTTTCTTTTATTTTTAATTATTTAGTTTAATATCAGCTATTAATAAATTATTCGAGAAATGATACACAATAATTATAAAAATAATTTACTAAATTAATTCCTTTTCATTTTTATAATAATAGGTAAAAAAAGTATATATATAGAAATATAGAGGCATCTCCTCATTTTGTTAAACTGAAAGTTGCTGATGGCTTGCGTCATCTACCGGATAATTTAGAATTTTTATTCCGATAGATGTCGCAAGCCATCAGTAACATATTTTTCATTTTATATATAGTTTTATTTTTCACTTTTAAAACAACAAACAGATTTTGCACTTTGATAACAACATTATCATTTTTAAAAGGTATCATTCGATTTGAAAAATATTGTCACTAAATAATTAATGTAAATACTCTGTTGTTTCACAGTTATAAGAAAATTTGCGACTTACTTTAGAAAAATCTTCGAAAAACCTTACGCAATATGTTTCTTTATTATTATAAAAAAATAATATTATAAAAAAGATAATAGAAATTATCTCAACAGAAAAGAAGAATGAACCTCACGATAAGTTACAGAGAAATAAAGAAATGGAAGCCACGAATAGATTGTTGGAACGATGTAGGGAGCTGGCGTGTGAAGACGAGGAAGGTGGAATACCGGACATGGAGCACAGGGATACGACGACCATAGAAGAGATCAAGGAAAATCGCCTAGGGCAGATGACAGAAGACCTGACAGACAAGAATAGATCAAGACCAGGGGACCATGGTATCGAGGAACCACCAGGAGAGGCCATAGAAAGACAGCTGGAGAGCTACAAGACATCAGGGGACCATATCTGCGAGGGCCACATCACTGACCAGGAGTCAAGATAGCAAATGTAAATATCTTTGTTTACTTTTACAGTTATTATATATTGAAGTTGTAAATAGAAATATTTAAATAGACTGATTATTCGTTACACTTTTAGAGAAAAAATTGTAACCTTTCTGAAGAATAAAGTTATTATTAATATTATGTATACTCTGTTATTTGTTTATCAACTAAAATATTTGGTTACGTCACTACCCTTTACCATTATTGTAGATTATCACACTTGATTAAATACGTTTTGTGCTGCTCTGCCGTGTTCACAATATTTTTACAATTTTACTATAGATACTTTCATTTTCAATCTAAATACTTATCTTTTAATTGGAATTGTTCAGACATTTTTTCTGAAATTTTTATTAACATTTTAATCAAGCATTAGAAATAGAGCATCAATATTTTCTCATGTAAAGTTAAAGAGTTTAAAATGGCGTTATATTTCTCTATAGTCCAACTTTTTCATTTCAAAACAGTTTGTAAATTCATAAAACTTTATATGCTCGACTATATATAAAAATATAACATCGAATATATTGAATTTAATTTTGTTGAGGGTTTTATATATACCTTCTTTGTAGGCTGTCAAACATATATAAATATGGACGATTGAAAAACCCCGTACAATTTATAAATGAATAAAATAAAGCAAATAAATAATAACTGTAAAAGTAAACAAAGATATTTACATTTGCTATCTTGACTCCTGGTCAGTGATGTGGCCCTCGCAGATATGGTCCCCTGATGTCTTGTAGCTCTCCAGCTGTCTTTCTATGGCCTCTCCTGGTGGTTCTTCGATAACATGGTCCCCTGGCCTTGATCCATTCTTGTCTGTCAGGTCTTCTGTCATCTGCTCTAGGCGGTTTTCCTTTATCTCTTCTATGGTCGTCGTATCCCTGTGCTCCATGTCCGGTGTTCAAACTTCTTCGTCTTCACACGCCAGCTCCCTACATCGTTCCAACAATCTATTCGTGGCTTCCATTTCTTTATTTCTCTGTAACTTATCGTGAGGTTCATTCTTCTTTTCTGTTGAGATAATTTCTATCGTCTTTTTATTCATTTATATATAAATATATAGTAAATGTTTGAGAGAGCTAAGGAATAATATATATTTAGAAGGTGTCAAGGTATACAATCCAATATAGAGGAATCTAACTGAAAATAATATAATATGTAAGAGACAAACCGTTATTATCATACCTAAAAATAGCCTCAATCAGTAGGGAAAAGTATTCAGGAGAGGTATTAAGGTATATAATCCAAAAAAGAAGAGTCTCTCTGTAAAAAGAATTTATAATCAAGAGAGATTTCATACCCTTATTATCATACCCAAATATAACTTCAATCAGTAGGGAAAAGTATTCAGGAGAGGTATTAAGGTATATAATCCAAAAAAAGAAGAGTCTCTCTGTAAAAAGAATTTATAATCAAGAGAGATTTCATACCCTTATTATCATACCCAAATATAACTTCAATCAGTAGGGAAAAGTATTCAGGAGAGGTATTAAGGTATATAATCCAAAAAAGAAGAGTCTCTGTCTAAAAAGAATTTATAATCAAGAGAGATTTCATACCCTTATTATCATACCCAAATATAACTTCAATCAGTAGGGAAAAGTATTCAGGAGAGGTATTAAGGTATATAATCCAAAAAAGAAGAGTCTCTCTGTAAAAATAATTTATATTTAAGAGAGATATCATACCCTTATTATCATACCCAAATATAACTTCAATCAGTAGGGCAAAGATTTCAGAAGAGGTATTAAGGTATATAATCCAAAAGACGAAAGGTCTCTATGCAAAAAGAGTATAACATGTGAGAGAGATTTTATACCTTCAAAAGCATACCCAAATATAACCTCAATCATTAAAGCAATGTATTCAGGAGAGGTATTAAGGTGTAAAATCCGAAATAGAAGAGTCTCGCTTCAAAAATATATATAATCTGTAAGAGAGATTTCATACCCTTATTATTATACCCAATATAGCCTCAATCAGTAGGACAATGTAATCAGGAGATTTATTAAGGTATATAATCCATGATAGAAGAGTCTCGCTGTAAAAATAATATAATATGTAAGAGAGGTTTTTATTTTTAAATTATCATACCCAATATAGCCTCAATCAGTAGGGCAATGTATCCAGGTATTAAGGTATATAACCCAAAATAGAAGAGTATAGCTGTAAAAGGAATATGATATGTAATAGAGATTCTATACCCTTATTATCATAGCTATATATAGCTTCAATCAGTAGGGCAATGTATTCAGGAGAGGTATTAAGGTATATAATCCAGGAGAGAGGTGTCTCCCATTGTTAAAACAAGGATATCCCTCAAGATTAATGGTGTACGACGTAATTATAGCTCTGCTCAGTGCTTGGTATGCAGGACGTAGGGCCGATTGGAATATCCGAGCCGAGTATTTACATAATTAATCAAGAAAATCCATGAACACCTTGATTCCCCGCTGATAGATGACTAATCCTCAGGTTCTATACAGCTTCAACGTTTCCGCTGTTTTTAACTCGTGCTGATTCTTATTTATTTTTATACGTACCTTATCGATATTCTAATGAATACTTGTATCTCTTATAAACTCTCAAAATCAATAAAATATAAATATTGGTAAAAAAATAGAATAAAAGTGAAAATGTACTGGGATCAGGTGGATAGATGGCGCAAGCCATCAGCGACCTTTAGTTGCACGATATATAGATTCTAATCAATAAATATAGAAATATGTTGGTTTGAACTAATTACTTATCTTTCGAAGTAAAGAGATGCCTTCTATTTTTCACACACAAGAAAGTAAGTCTCTAAAATTATATACTAATTTTTAATTAGGTGTTACTCACAAAAATTGACAAAAAACGAATATAATCTCTATATATATAAAAATGAATGTATGTGTGTGTGTGTGTGTCCTCTATGGATTCAAAAACCATACATCCAATCGCCGTGAAATTTTGGGATATTATTAGGTGTATCTCCAGAAAGGTTTACGAAAATTAAATTCTTGAATATCTTTAATATCCTTAGAGTTATTTGCAGATTTGTAGCTTTAACTCGCAAGCAGCACCACCTTGCGACGGAGATAGGCTTAGGTCTGCCCCCCCCCCCCCGTCCGGCCGCCGGCCGGTCAGTCCAAGTTCCCACCGACCAATCAGTGGGATCAAGAGGTCCTGGCGCGCGGGGGCAGAGTTGGTGACACAGCTGTGCAAAGTAGACAAGAAAAAAGCCTCGCGGGTGACCTCCGGGAACTACGTCCATCTTCCATAAACGACCATGATTTTATTCAACTTATCGAGTATTTTTCAAGGGACCGGGAAAATATGTTCACTAGATAAAACGATGATTTTGTAATGTAGAAAATTAGGAAAGACAAAATTCAGGATGACACGGCACACAGGGACCGGGAAAAAATAATCACTTTATCGAGAGATTCACGACCATGATTTTATTCAACTTATCGAGTATTTTTCAAGGGACCGGGAAAATATGTTCACTATATAAAACGATGATTTTGTAATGTAGAAAATTATGAAAGACAAAATTCAGGATGACACGGCACACAGGGACCGGGAAAAAATGTTCACTTTATCGAGAGATTCAAATTTACGAGTTTCAAATTATCAAAATATTTCTTTTTTTTTTAAATAAGTTTATAGATAATTGTTTTAACAAATGTTCGTTAGACAAACCTTTACTCGGGTAAAACCTCGGGCGAAGCCGGGTACATCCGCTAGTTACAATATAAATATTGACAGAGTTTGAATGGTATTTAACATGAACCATTTTAGGTTTATTTTCTGCCGTTTTGGAAATCCGCTGTCGCAATATTTGAAGAAATAATACTGTAAAACCTCGTTGAAACGAACTAAGGATATATTCATCTCACATTATAATGATGTTAACATATTCCACAATTTTATAAATACCATATGACCAATAGTAAACTATGACTATAGCGTATTATAACCAGAGGGAAACCAAACGGTTCGGTAGCATTGGGGTATGCTATATCAAGGTTTTACGGTGCTATAGTAGTCATTTATATTTTTAAAAAGTTTTATAAATCTTTAGTCAAACAAATGTGAAGAGAAATTGCAACATATCAAAATTAAATATATATAAGAGCAACATCATTCTAAAAAGCAGTAGAGGGTCATCAAAGCTTACGAATTAATGGCAACATTTATTTTGCTCGTTTTCCTAGATCTTTTCATTTCTAAAAATATTGCTATTCAAAATTTTAAATATTATATATATTATAAAACCAAATGTTAAGTATATTTAAATGAGAAATAATTACATATTACATAAACATAAAATAAACGTGAATATAAGATTGTCCCTGAGAAAAGTTCGTGTTTTTCTTAAAACACACACACACACACGTTGTATTTATTTTTACTTGGCGAATAATATTATTACGGTGAATACATAAAAATAAAATTACTTTATACATAATACAAAGTCATTATACATAACGGCGAATGATATTGGTATTTTAATATTTTGCAAGTGTTTACGAACTTTGAAAAATAAATTAGGCTCAATAAAATTATATTCAAAAATTATAATCGAATCTATATCAATTTCTAAAAAAATATAATAGAACAAATTAATATTTCATAATAAATATTCACTTCCTAACTAAATTAACAATCCATTGTTCCTAAAATCTGCCATTTAATAATAGTTTTAATAATTATTGCCGCTAACTAACTAACTATAACAAGAATTAGTCAAGGGGAGTAATCCAAGCTAGGCTTCACCGCAATAATTTCAAAATGTAGGCAAATATTTGGAGATTAGACCCGGCAATATTGGCGACGGCTTTCCCAATATGTCCCTTTCTCAAACAACCATCTCTAGATTTTATATAGAATACACTTTATATTGCACATATTAAGTATTTGCATCATTTTCTTATATTATGATACATTAGACTGATATCTGTTATGAAAATTCAAAACTATACTTTAATGGGAGGGCCTGGTTCATCAGTGGTGAACCCCCAAAGCGGTTTTTCCAGTTCAATCTACCATACCGCTGTTATATTACATTTTTTTGGTTTTCCTTTTATACTGATAAATTTGTAACAAATAATTTACTGGTAATGTTATTCTTTTCAATAATATTGTAGCATAAGCCGACTTCATGTAGATATATCCATTGTCATTTGTTTTTTGTAAAAATACAAAATATGTAAATTAGGGTCAGAGATATAAAAATCTTTTTGTTTGTAGAGTTGAGTTAGTTAAACTTCTCTCGCTTATTAAAATTGCTTTTGATTGCCAAACGACTTGCTAATTATTTCATAACTACAATATCATCAAATATCACATAAACAGACTTTATCCTGTATGTTATAGTAAGGTCTGTAGAGATAATATTTGATGATTTTATTGAAAGGAAACATATTGCCAGTAAATATATTTGCTACAAATTTTATAGATAGATGGCAATTGAATCTATAAACCTTATACCGATACTGACGCTAACCTTTCGGAAATGGTATTTTAAATGAGATATGGACATAAAATTTGAGAACAATAGAAATACATACAATTATAAATATAATGCTTCGAGTATTGGCTCTTAGATGCCATATATTTCATCTCTCAACACACTCTCTTACATCTCTTATATAATTCCCTTAAAAACTTTGAAAATTTCTGATAATTATTCAAGCCTATCTATGAGGAAAGTTATAAAAAAAAAAAACAGAAATATAATTTACACTCTTTCTATGTTCATTCAATCTCAATAGTTGACTCAATTAAAAACGTAAATGTACCTATATAAAATAAATTCTTTGGTGTCCAATTAGTTACTTATCTACCATATTCACCAGACCTAGCACCTTGGGACTTTTTTATATCTAAAAGTTATTATTGGAGGTATAAAATTTAACACTAATGATGAAACACTCCAAGCCTTTATCAATGCCGTAAATATTATCCCCGAAGATGACTGGTGTAAGTGATTCGATAATTGGTCTACACGGATAAAATCTTGCAGAGGTGCTAAGGGTGAATACATTGAGACATTCTGAAAATTTGAAGGTTACAGCTTTAATAAAAATAATTGAATGCAAACACCTTTGGAGAGGCGTTGTATAATATTTCATTACATGTTTTTAATAATTTATACATAGATTTTCTCTCTCTTTTTCTTAGGAATATCTAAATTATTATAAAATATAATGTTACTTATGATTTTATAACGGTATTTGACAATTATCCCGCAAATGTTTCTTTTGAACGAAAAATCTAAATTTATTTTAAGGAGAAATAACGATTATTTCTAGCCTTAGGGATTAAGTATGAAAGGATGAATTGTGAAAAGTAATGATGAACGGAAAAATAAAGTGCCCAAGTATGGTAATTGTCAAACTTCGTTCTACAATCATAAGCCGCAATATATTGCATTATAAATTATTTTATATAATATTTACGAACGGAAAAATATGTCCAGGGTAGCCTAGTGGACATATTTTTCCGTTTCGCGTCGTACTTCTAGGTGACAATACATATGTGTCACAATATCGTTGCGGAATTTCTTGTTGTTGGATGAGAATGGTGAAGATTGTTGGAAGCGCAGTCGTTTGAGTGGAAAGTTGAGCATACAGTGGTGAATAACCAGGACACGTGATGGGGTTTTGAAAATAAAAGGCAACTGGTTGGAGGAAAGAAAGGCTTGAGAGAAGGCGGAGCGGTTTTTGACTATTGGCCTATCGATTCACATGGCGGTGATTGGACTTAGCTATGGGATGAGCGGAGAAAGAGATCTCTAGAGCAGGTGTTACCTTGGTGGGATCGAAGCGACCACTCTTCTAGGTGTTGTCTCGGTGGGAGCGAGTGAATCACTAACAATCCTCGGTTCTCGATTTAACACCAGGACCTATCTTACTTCCCATTGGTCGAAAGGTGGGACGTGGCCGTTTTCTATTGGTTGACCTTTGGGAAGGTGCTTCCTAATTGGTCCTTGCTAATTTCTTTGTCTTTGGACTTGTCCTGACACGACCAGGAAATACTGTGTCGTTGAACTCAACTTTTATTAGTTTCGCGATAATAAAATTGGCTGTAATTTTGCTAATGATTGTGCTGACTTCTAAGCCTCTTTTCTAGGCCTTGCTGTCCTCCAGTTACCTTATTCTTTATTAAATCTTTGAAACATACATTGCATACATATTGGGTCGGGGTTGCATACAGCTATTTACAAATTATGACATATGTATAAGTTGTCTACAATCAAGAAAGAGAAAAATAGAGAAATCTATAATTAAACGGTGCTACAAGATGTGTGTTCAACCAGTATCTCATTGTTACCAATGAATATGAACCCCTATTTTGAAAACAAGTAACATGACTATCTGTTAATTGCTATGATAATTCTAAAATAATGATTGGAGAAGACATATCCTCAGATAATCTCGAAGATAATTTTTAATTTGTATGTAAAATGGGCTTAGGTGATATTCGTTATATGAAATTTCAACGTCAGTAGGTAACGTGGAGGAGCGAAGAAGGACAAAGCTTCGTACTTCTATATAAGACAATACATATGTACCACTTCTCTAGAATCAGGAAAGAGAAAAATAGCGAAATCTATAATTCAACGGCGCTCCAAGAAGTGTATTCAACCACTACATTATTGTTACCAATAAATATATACCTGGAAAGGGGAATAACTTCGGCATACCAATGTCAGCTACTCTTGTTTTTTTCAGACCTGGCATCTACCCCCTCCCTCCTCCCCATGTTTTTCTTTTATAAAAAAAAAACAAAAACTCTACAAATATATTATATAATTTATAATATTAATAGGTCAATTACGTGTCATATATATAAGAAATGTAGCCATCAAAGTACAAATGTTTTTTTTTTACATATAGTAAACAAACTTTATATATATAATGAAAGAATTTGAACACGAATGTTGAATACAAACTTCTCAACTATCCTTACTGCGATTAATGCGATTCTGTTTATATACGCTGCTCTAACCATACAAACTTTAATATAAGACCTTGTCCATAGTTTTCTTGAAAACCCTTTCTGAGATATAACTTTAAGTGTAGTATATATAAGCATAATCGTCCAATACAGTTTTAGAGCTCAAAGTAGCGGTCTGATGGATTAAATTGGCGACTGCTGAGAGGGTTCACCACTGATGAGCCAAGCCATCTAAATATATATTTTCATCGCAGTAATCACAATATGACGTGCTCAAATACCTTAATTTTAAATATAGATGACTCGTTATAGCTTTCTGTTAAATATCTTAAAATAAGCAGAATCGTCCAATACAGTATTAGAGATATAAGTTAGCGATCTGGTAGTTCAAATTGGCGAAACCGCTAGAAAGATTCACCACTAATGAGCCAATCCCTCTCAATATATTTTTTCATTGCAGCAAGGACATTATAAGTTTGTTTTACGCGTAATATGAAACGTTCATGCTTTAATGCTTCAGTTTCTATTATACATGTATTACACCACGGGAACATGAGCTCGATAGAAGAATTAAAAACCTAAAAATCCTTCAGAGATAATAAAAAAAAACAATCAATATTTTACCTTTAATATTTACCATCACAGAATAAAGAGAAATTTCTTTAGATTCCTATATTACGAATATTAAATTCTTTAATATAAATATTCAACATAAATACAACACACCTAAAATATTATAATATTAATACTATAATATTATAATATGAGAATTTGTGAAATAAAATGAGAAAATAACTTAATAAAAACATTTTTGTCACATACGTATAAAAAGGAGAAATTCATATGATCGAATCTACGATTTTATATTCAATATAATTCCTTCGTTGCTCACAGAAACCACTGAGCTCAAATAATTGCACTTGGATTGGCCAATTAACTCAAAGCTGATTGGATGGTCTAGATAACGTGATAGTAACGAACCAATTAGCAGACGAATAAAATGAACACTATATAAACATAAAGGCGCGTATATTATATAAACATATTTCCAAT